>CM034357.1:0-319575 GCA_019925275.1 Mytilus edulis | reverse complement strand
TAAAAAAAAAATATAAAGAAACATCTCAGATCTGTCCTGTCTTTTTATTATACTTAATGATGATATTGTAAATATACAATTAAAAGGATTGAGATATACTTATCAGACAAATTATTTTCCATTGATAATAAAACTAATAGGTCTCAGTACAATAACATTTGCTTTTGAAGTTGTTTGATTATTGGTGTAAACTTAAACAACTTCAAAAAGGGGGTGGGGGTGGAGAATCATCCCCTGAAGTTTACTTTAAAGGAGGAGATTTCCTAGTAGAAAAAAATGCAATTTTCTTGCTTATTTCATTTCACTTCTAAAAGTTGCATGAAGGTTAAGAAAAAGTTATAACTTAAATTTAGAAGTATCAAAACAGTAATTAATAGATAAGCTGACACAATATGTCTAATATTTTGAATTATATATATTACTAGAACACACCCGTGATATCGCGAGTTCGTGACTGAATTAAAGTATATAACTATTCGTATGCCTTAATTTAGTATTGGTATTGTCATCTGATAAAGTCATGCCGATTATAAGATGCACAGTTTTCTCTGCTTTTAAAATCTTTCTGTTTTAACCCGTCGACCTGGAGGAAAAAATTTGGAAAACAAAAGGGCCTGGAATGGAGTATTTTGTACTCAACAGTATACAGCAAAATTCTAAATACACCGTTTGGTGGTGCGCCTGTCAGATGCGTTATAGATAAGGAAATAGGTAACAGGTGAATATACTATTGGTATCGGTGTCAGACTCGACACGGAACTTCTTAATTATTGGCAATATTTATTAAGTGGAAACAAATGGGCCTTGAGTGGTGTAATTTTTAATCAACACCATTGTACTATATTAGTTATATATAAAGTTGAATTCTTTGATTTATCGTTTGTACGTGATGACGGCTGACAAATTGGACCTTGTTATTTTAGTATTATAGATGTTAATTAACAATGAAGAGACAGTGATTCCCCAAACAAAGTATCAAAAAATGATCTTAAAGGAGTCAAAAAGTTAGATTTTTTTCCAAATAGGGGAGATTTAATTTTCTCTTCCGACAAAGGTTTTATGGGTTAGATTTTCTAATTTTTCTAATTTCTCCTCTAACTAAGGTCTTATGGGATAGATTTTCTAATTTTTATATTTTTCCTCCGACTAAGGTCTCATGGGTTAGATTTTTATTTTTATATCTGGATAGTTGACAACTAACTCTGTTTTATGTACATTGTAAGCATGAATACATGTTCCTTGATGTATTTGCAGATCTCAAGTATGATGTGTTAGAACTTGGCGCAGGAACAGGAAAATTTACAGAGAAAATAACTTCATGTATATCTCAAGTAAGCTACATGTTTGATATGATATGTATGGAAGGACTGTAAAGTGTACATGTCCAACTGGCAGGTGACATCTGACCTTGACCTCATTTTCATGGTTTTGTGGTTATAGTTAAGTTTTTGTGTTTTGGTCTTTTTTTCTTATTCTATATGTAATAGGTCTACTATAATTGGTGTATGGAATGATTGTCAGATGTACATGGCTAGCTGACAGGTGTCATCTGACCTTGACCTCATTTTCATGGTTCAGTGGTCAAAGTTAAGTTTTTGAGTTTTGGTCTATTTTTCTAATATTATATGCAATACATGTAGGTCAACTATATTTGGTGTATGGAAATATTTTATGATCTTTATGTCAGTCGCGCAGGTTTTATTTGACCTTGACCTCATTTTAACGGTTCATTGCTAAGTGTTAAATATTTGTGTTTTGGTCTGTTTTTCTTAATTTATAAGCAATACATGTAGGTCACTATATTTGTTATATGGAAGAATTGTTAGCTGTACATGTCTGCCTGGCATGGTTCATCTGACCTTGACCTCATTTTCATGGTTCATTGATCCATGTTTAGTTTTCTTGGTTAATGTTGAGTTTATGTGACATTTGTAATAAAGTTTTATATTAAGGACTATCAACATAATATCAATGATAGTAAAGAAGGCGAGACATTTCAGCATGTGCACTCTTGTTGTAAATGAGTGTACTGAAATGAGTTACTGATTGAGTTTTCATTTGGTTCAATCCACAAGAAACAAAAGGATAGTTATATTTGTTTTGTGAATAGATACACGATCACTTATTTCACATCTTCATATTTTTGGCAGGCATTCCAACAAAACTTATTTCCCAGTTTAAATTTCCATTTCAGTTAAAATGTTCTGTACCTTTTGTGGAACAGTTCACATAATAACCTTGCTAGCTATATAATTTTTCACATAGATATAAGAAGATGTGGTATGAGTGCCAATGAGACAACTGTCCATCCAAGTAACAATTTATAAAATATAAAAAAGAAGATGTGGTATGATTGCCAAAGAGACAACTATCCACAAAAGACCAAAATAATACAGACATTAACAACTATAGGTCACCATACGGCCTTCAACAATGAGCAAAGCCCATACCGCATAGTCAGCTATAATAGGCCCCGATAAGACAATGTAAAACAATTCAAACGAGAAAAGTCTGCATTGTTGAAATCTAAGAGTAAGCACAAAATTTATTATCCAAAGGGACAATCAGTAATCATAAGTCAAACAAAACTGATAAAACCATGACTAAAATGAAGAAAAGACAAATAACAGTCAATAAAATACATGTACTAGACAGACATAGTCTAAAGACTGAGCACAAAAATACCAAGGTTGATCTTAACACGGAAAATCAGATCTTGCTCCACATGTGGCACCAGTCATGTTGCTAAATTCTGTGATAAATCTCATTATAAGCAGAGTATCAACCAAAATATATATGGCAATAAAAATACAGAATTGACTACTAATTAAGTTTGATAACTATCATGATTTTTTTAAGAAAATAAAATTATATGTTTTTATAAAAGTTTTTCCAAACTTGTTCTGAATCCCCTTTTTTGAGTTTTAAGTAAAATTGCATTACTTTATTACTATGATTTTTCATTAATAAATACTGTTTAAACTAACAGCAAATAGTGAGAACTTGTGCAGAACAAGCATGCTTTGATAAAAACTTAAGTTATATTTTTGTTTTTGTAGGATGTGAAATATTTAGCTTCAGAACCATCTGAGTCTTTCCTTGGTGTATTGAGGAATAAAGTTCCAAGTTTTGTGGATTGTGCTTCATGTACAGCTGATGCATTACCTTTACCAAATAATTCTGTCAAGGTTTGTTTAACTTAGAAAATCATCTATGATCTTTTAGTCAAAGGGGAATAACTCAATTATTTTTCATTTTATGTACAATTTTAATTTGATTGATTGAATGATAGATTGTTTGTTAACATATAATGCCACTTGCAATGAAAAAAGTATTAATCTATCTAATACTAATGGTTCGTATATATTGCCAGATTTAATTGATGGAAAAAGTTGGATTTCCTAGTGAGAACCACTGACTTTCTTCAGGAAAACTAGGTGATCCTAGTCAATTAAAATAGGAATTGAAACATGACAAAAAAGTATAATCATAGATATAAGAAGATGTGGTATGAGTGCCAATAATAAAACTCTCCATCCAAGTCACAATTTGTAAAAGCAAACCAATGTAGGCCGAAGTACAGCCTTCAACATGGTGCCTTTGCTCACACTGAACAGCAAGCTATACAGGGCAAACAAAAACTGGTTTAAAACCATTCAAACAGGAAAATCAACTGCCTAATCTATAAGAAAAAAGAGAAATGAGAAACACTTATTTATCAACAAACAACTACTGAACATCAGGTTCCTGACTTAGGGCAGGTGCAAACAAATGCAGAGGGTTTAAATGTTCCAATAGGTACATTACAGTTTCTGTTTTGATAAAGATTATCATTTGATTTCCAGTTAATTATTGCTGCACAGTGTTTCCATTGGTTTGCGAATCATGAAAATCTACAAGAACTGTACAGAGTGCTGGTACCTGGAGGACGGTTTGGTATGATCAAAGGGGAATAACTCAATTTTTCTTCTGTAGATTCATTTAGTTTTCATGGTTATCAATTATCTCTAAATGACTTTGATTGAAGAAAAAAGACATTTTCATGGATATTTGATTTCATGGTGTTGGCAACATCTGCATAAAAGTCTGTTAAAAATGTGTTCTTTGTTGAACATTTAAAGGAGTTCGCTTCTCAGTTTTAAAGTAATTAACTTTTCAAAACACTAGTTTATATTGATAGGGAATTAATAAAGGAATCCAAAGAGCAAAAAAAATATATAGGTCACCGTGTTTGTTTTCGAGATATTAGCCATTGAAATTTTGGCAGGAAAAAAATCTCTCGTGACTTTTCATTGCTTTATCATTGACAAGAAAACGTTTTGAAAAACTGATAAAAAGTAATTAAGATTTTACAAGACTTTTACAGACGGCTTATCATTATACATGTAAAAGATTTACAAAAAGAAAAATGGAGGTAGCCGGAGAAATTTTTTCAAGGCATTCAAATGGATTAAACCAAAGGATTCCGAATATCTGACAAAAAATCCAAAACATGACAAGCCAGCTTCTTTAATGAATTTGGGGTTCACTTTTATTCATGAAAATTGGTAACAAACAAATGATAATTATTTTACACTATATAGAACTATAACATGCCGTAGAGGGTTTAAAGGTGTTAAAACATATGCATGATGTTTTAGACTATTGGACTCTAGTTTACACTTGGAATCAGCTGTTTAAATGTAATTTGAAGCATGAAACCTAAAGAAAAACAATATAGCTGCAAATGTAATAATTTTTTTTTAAAAACATTGTTTTATTGTGAACACAATTTATATTTTCTTATATTATGCAAACTAATCACGAAATCAACCAATGATGTGTTTACAATACATTCATTGTGATTGATATATACTTATTATTATATAGAAATAAGAAGATGTGGTATCAGTGCCAATGAGACAACTCTCCATCCAAGTCACAATTTTGTAAAAATTAAACAATCATAGGTCAACGTACGGCCTTCAATACAGAGCCTTGGCCCACACCAAACAGCAAAATACAAAGTCATAAGGTCTGAATTGGAAACAAATTTATACAAGATAACAAATAAATCACACAAGCTCCCTAGAGTGCACTTAATTTTATTTTTACCATTTAATGTAAATTCAGAATTTTGTGTGTGCATTTATTATTGCAATTTTTTGAAGAATAGACGTGAAACATGCCATATTTAGTTGGTTCATTTAATTATATTAACATGTCCATTTTTACAGTGATGTTATGGAACAATAAAGACAGGAGTATCCCGTGGGTGAAGCCTATGGAAGATATCTTAACACAGTATTATGACGAAGACACCCCAAGGGCTGTTACTTATAAATGGAAACAAGTGATAGAAAGTTTCTCTGGATTTACATTAAAAAATCATCAGTTATTGCCTGGGATACAAATGAAGGTAGATTATAAAACCAGTTAGAAGGAAACTTCTCCTCATTAACTTTTTAGCTCACCTGGCCTGAAGATTTTGCAATTTCAAACATGAAACATCTTCAGGAAGACTTATTTTTAAACGACTGCAAAAATTGCAAAAATTTTAATCGTATATTGGTATGACATTGGCGTCGTCTTTGTCGTCCATCGTCTAAAGAAGTAGGGGTCAAAAGGGTCCAAAATTAAACTTAGCTTGATTTCAACAAAAAATGAATTATTGGGGTTCTTTGATATGCCAAATGTAACCATGTATTCAGATTTTTAAGTTTTGATCCTGTTTTCAAATTGGTCTACATTAAGGTCCAAAGGGTCCAAAATTAAACTTAGCTTGATTTTAACAAAAATCGAATTCTTTGGGTTCTTTGATCTGCTGAATCTAAATATGTACTTAGATTTTTGATTATGGGCCCAGTTTTCAAGTTGGTCCAAATATGGGTCTAAAATTATTATATTTAGTATTGTGCAGTAGCAAAAAATTTTGAATTGCACAGTATTCAGCAATAGCAAGAAATCTTCAATTGCACAGTATTGTGCAATAGCAAGAATTTTTGATTGCACAGTATTGCGCAATTGCAAGAAATCTTCAATTATTGTGCAAGAGCAAGAAATCTTCAATTGCACAGTATTGTACAATAGCAAGAAATATCTAATCGCACAATATTGCGCAATAGCAAGAAATATCTAATCGCACAATATTGCGCAATAGCAAGAAATTTTCAATTGCACAGTTTTGTACAATAGCAAGAAATATTCAATTGCACAGTATTGTCAAAAATTAAACTTTGTTTGATTTCAACAAAAATTGAATATATGGGGTTCTTCAATATACTGAATCTAATCATGTATTTAGATTTTTAATATTTGGGCCCAGTTATCAAATTGGTCCACATTGAGGTCTAAAGGGTCTAAAATTGAACATTGTTTGATTTCATCAAAAATTGAATTCTTGGGGTTCTATGATATGCTGAATCTAACCATGTCTTTAGATTTTTGATATTGGACCATAATAGGTAAAGGTTTTTAATTTAAGTTTAAGTTCTTAGACCACATTCATTCTGTGTCAGAAATCTATGTTGTGTCAACTATTTAATCACAATCCAAATTCAGAGCTGTATCAAGCTTGAATGTTGTGTCCATACTTGCCCCCGTACTTGCCCCAACCACTGTGATTGTATAAAGCTGCGCCCTGCGGAGCATCTGGTTTTGTTTTCTTTTTATTGATTTTAAAATGAAATTCATGCATGGGGGGAAATTTTAACGATTTTATCTGAATTGCAACATCAGGAATTTTTTTGTGTACTATAAGTGTAAGTTATAAGTGAGTAAAAGAACAATACATTTATTTTAAATCCATTTTTCAGTTTGGAGAAAAAAATAGTTTTTGAATTAATTTGAAATTTGAATTTAAATACATTTATTTATTTTCAGGGTGATAGAGATTTTGTTGTTGGACATTTTTCTTCAATCAGTGTTATATCCCGCTTATCTTCGGAAGAAAAACAAGAGGCCCTTACTAAATTCTACAATGTTCTAGGTAGTAGTGAGATGACCAAAGATTTGTCTGAAATACAGATTCCATTTCATACAGAAATTTATGATGTAGAAAAGATGGTGCTATAAAATTATAAATGAAAAGTTTATTTAAAGGAGTTAATTGAATCATTTTAAATTTAGATCTCATGTTATTATTAATTGATTAGAGAACTTAAATGTTACAAGTTTTGTTATCTTATTTGAGGACTTTTAAAATGTAACTATAATAGAAAGTTTTTTTGGATTCTTATATTGTCCCATTACATTTGATAACTGGTAAACTACTGTTGCCTAAATTCTCACATGTAAACAACAAATTCAAAGGGAAAATCTAGAGACATCTTTTTTTATCATAACTTTGACACATAATTACACTATCAAATGACAATGTTGTCATTCCTGAAAATGTTTTTTTTTGAATTTCTAACGAAAATATCTTCTTGACTGAGGTGAAGGTCTAAAACTGTGTCTAGTTATTTGCAAAATAATTCAGTCCTAATGATCTTCTTACATCTGATAGAATTTGTTATTTGCTCACCAGAAAGTAATATGTTTACCCAATTACATGCTTTTCTTGATCAATGAGACTGACCTCTATTTAGTTAATTATACCTGTTAACTGACATGATTTAGGTGTAGACTACATGTATTTCAACACTTGTCCAAAGATTACAATCATAATGATCATTATAATCCACCTCAAATAGAATTTAATAAAAGATTGCTTGAAATATTTTATTCTAGATATTTTCTAATTCATATTTGGAGACAGTAGATTGATGATAGTTATAACCAGATAACTTGTTGAATATTGTTTTAATTATAAAATATCCTTCAAATAATTGATGACGATGTATACAGAGTATTGTGTTGTTTTCCTGATCTTGCTTACTATGGATTGATTTAATTTCATGTATATTATTTTTTTGGGTATTAAGGTGGTACCCAACACTTTTACTAAAATTAATTTGGCTTGTTTAATTTTCATAAAATTTTGACAAAGCATTTACTTTGACCCTTTGACAAAAATATAAAAATTTCAAAAAATTTGAACCAACCTTTTTATCAGAAAAATTACACTGGTTATAGAGCAATTTGACTAACACTTATTTTGATCATTGAGAAGCTTAATATTCCCTTAACAACACAACGTTATCAAAACGTTTAGGTGATTTTACAGAGTTATCTCCCTGTAGAGTTAGGAATTAAGAAGAAATTGTATTTTTGTGGATAAATGATTTCATGGTTTTGATAAAAATCAAGCAAAAAAGAGTAAATCATTGAACATTTAAGTGTTTGGTTCACCTGTAGCAATGAAATTTATTTGTATCCCACAGTATAGAATTCAAACATATCCTGAATGTTGTTTCTACTGAAAATGTTTTTTTACTTTTGCAAACCAAGGGGGATGTTCAAGGGTTGGAACACATTTCCCCCCTCTTTTTCCGCCTTTTATTAATTATGTGAATGTTTCATGGTGTTCCATGAGTTTGAACACCCCTTTTCAAAATGGCTGGAGATATGCCTGTTTCTTTATGATGATCAGAAATGTTTCCAATGATATTTTTACACATGCAACTATTATAGTGACATCCAAAGAGAACAACATTCCATTAAAAATGAAGGCTAATTTTTGATTTTTTTTTAATAATTTCAAAATAAAAAGTGGCAGTGTGATCAGAATGCAGCTTTAGCCTGTGTTGAAAAAAATGTCTTAGGTAAATTATAACACAGAGGAACAAATTGGGCATAGATTTTGTAAGAAATAATGATTTGAATCCTTGAAAAAATATCTATCTACAATTTGGCAAATGGTTCATAGATTATTTTCATCTTGTCATTACTGATTGATGTAGATTTGTTAAAAAATGAAATAGTGACAGTTTATTTTCTTGGTTGTGCAAAAGTGGTTTGTAATTTCTTGCTATAAATATAGAATTAAAAATGAAGATTAACTGTCATTTTCTTGATGTGTTTTCCATGAAAAGGATACCATATATTTTGAAACAAAAATACAGTGTTCTTATAAAGTATATATCCAATGTATGATTCTCAAAATCAGGTACAGAATGATGAAATATGTTTAGATTTAAGATCAATTTGGCCAAAATTGTACTGTCTACTTTTCTTTGTCTACTGATAAATACATGTAGTATTAAAAGAAGTCAATGTTTAAGAGTATTTGTAAAGTGCAATTACTTTTATTCTGTTTGTCTAGTCTCAATTTTGTTTAATATCATTGTTTTTTAGTCACATTATTTAATGATTCTGGAAGTTAGTTTTGCGATTGTGAGAATAATATATTTGAGAAGTCAAACACAGGCTCAAACTTCCAATTTTTTTTGGCAATACATGTATTTAGAATTTTCCTCAGAGTTCAGTATTTTTGTAATTTTACTTTATGCTGTGTTAACATAATAGATTCTAATTAAAAAATGAGTATGTATGTGTTATGTCTAACAAATGTCACATCAAATATTTGAATCCCATTTTGTAGTTTAAAAAGAGATTTGTCCAATTGAATAAAGAAGCTATGGAAGGTGAAACTCCATTAAAAGTTGCACAATCAAAGTAGAGCATATTGTTTGTTGACATTTATTAACTGTGACATTTAATTGAAAAAGAGAAAAAAATGAAGTACTAGACAAATCTTATGTTAGAATTGTTTAAAAGGTTTGATACTCTCAACACCTGTTGTTTATTACATATTTGTAAAAGCTTCTTTTTTTGTCAGGTAAAACGTTTTTTGTTTAAATGAAAGTTGAACGTTCTTTTAATTGTTTATCAGTTTTTTCATACTTATTGTGGTGATATTTATTGTATAATTGAGGATTTTAACATTTATACAGATTCTGTAATGTGAAATAAAACAAATTATCATTTTGATAAAATTGTTTCATTAATGATTTCCATCTGTATTATACATGTTATATCACTGTAAGCAATATCAGGGGTATATAGTTGAATGTTATTGCCCTTCTGTTTGTTCCCAACGACCTTGTAAGACCCTTTAGGATAGTCAAGGTTGTTAATAAGACCTCGTCCTCGTTCTGTTTGTTTGCTTATTTTATCTGAAACTCTTCTACTGTTCTAAATCTTTTAGTATATTTCAATAAAATTTTAACAGATGGACAAATATAAATAAACTCATCATAGATACAAGGACTAAAATTTTACACTAACGCCAAACCCACGTTTTGTCTACAAAAAACTCATCAGTGACACTCGAAACAAAACAAAAGTTTAAAAGACTAAATTAATTACGAAATTGAAGAGCATTGAGGACCAAAAATTCATGAAAGTTTTGCCCATTTAACATATTGATATGAAGATTTTGACCTAAAATTTTTTTTTATAGAAAAATGTGATATGAGTGTCGATGAGACAACTATTCAAAGAACAAGAATGTAAACAACTACAGGCCACTGTAATCACTTCACCAATGGGTAAAATCTTCATCTGATTAGATAATCTTAAAACATCTATTTGCAGGTTGTCCAAATACCATGAATGGACTTTTTTTTATACGACCGCAAACAAATTTGTGGTCGTATATTGGTATCATATGGTCGTTGTTGTCCGAAGACATTTGGTTTCCGGACAATTACTTATGTATAAGTAAATAGAAATCTATGAAATTTAAACACAAGATTTATAACAATAAAAGTAATAAGGGGCCAAATAAGCATTTTTCTAGTTTTGAGACAATAACTTGTAAAACCTTGTATGGATCTCTCTGAAGTTAAACGACAAGTTTCCATATCACAAGGGGATGGTTAGGATTGGCTTTTGGGGGTTATGGCTCAAACCGTTTAGGAATTAGGAGCAACGAAGGGGAAAAACAAGGGTTTCCTGGTTAATGGACTATTATTTAAGTACAATGATATGTTAACAGCATAGTGTATTGCACAAAAGAAAAAAAACCATTGAAAATATAAATTCAATGCATATAATCAATTCTAAGGTCTTTGGCTACAGTTATTCTGTACCAGAAACCTATTTTGTGAAATATTTAATTACAATCCAAATTGAGACCTGTATCAAGTACGAATATTGTGTCTATTTTTGCCTCGACTGTTCAGGTCTTGACCTCTGCGGTCGTATCCAGCTGTGCTCAGTGAGCCAATTTATTCGTAATTACCATATATAATGATCTTTTGTTTAGCCCTCTTGACATTTCGTTTGCCTAAAAAATGAATACATTTAGCTGAGTACAGAATTACAGAACTCTGACTCTCATTCAGAAGTAGGAAGATCTCAACATTCTAAAAACCACCTTGGTGGCTTAGTGATCGAGGTAGTAGAACTAATGTAATACTATCCTGAAGTTGTGAATTCGAAACCTGTACATGACATACAGTGCGCTCGACTCCAATCTTAATTGAATAGGATAGTCAGTTTTACTACCGAAAGGCGTCTGTTCTTTCCAGGCACTCACGCTTCATCCACAACAAAATTTGACTGCCACGAAATTGCACAATATTGCTGAAGTTTAGCCATTCGCATCTCGTTGGTTGGTAGGTGGGATAATCAGACTTTGAAAAAAAGATATAAACCCCAATGATGTTGGTGGCCAAGTTTGGTCAATGTCCCAGTAGTTTCAAATGAACAGATAGTTGTAGAAGTTTACGAATGATGATGAGGACTAGCCAGAACAACCATTGCCGAAGTGGTAGTGTGACCGAAACATCATGCATTGCTTACTTTATATCCCCTCTGTTTTATTTCTGTTTTATTTATTTATTTATTTGTTAATTTGTTTGGCCTTCTTGATTGCATACTCAAGTGAATGTATACAACAGATGACTGATATGTCATGCCTAAACACACAATTAAAACAGCTGTATAAATTAATGTTTTAAATTTTCAATTACTGTAAACCAACTTATTTTCGCGAGCGATTTATTTTCGCGACTTTCGCGAATAGAAAAAATAACGCGAATATTAATCTTCGCGAATATGTTATACATAGATCGTTTCTTATTGAACTTCAGAAAATCGCCAAATTAAATTACCGCGAAGTGGTCTAAAAAGGGCAAAACGCGAAATAAAGTAAACGCGAAATAAAGTATCCGCGAAAATAAGTTGGGTTACAGTATAGTACTCTATGATATTTTCCTACTTGTCTATGATAAGCAACTAAGTAACATGTTAGTGCTAGTATGCTGGAGTTTACTTTGCTTCTATTTGATCTTTGAAATTTTAGTTATTCTATCACCGACAGACCATTGGTATTGAGTGGACAAATTAGACTAGACTGGGATCCAGTATCATCATATTTTGGTGATATACATATTGGTCATTGTTGCTAAACTCGGATTTACGCGCATATTTAGCTTTTTAGTATTGCGTGTCTGATAAATTTAGATTTTGTCTCGGATATTATCAGTGGAGTACGGAATCATTGGAAAATCAATAGATGTTGGACCTCTACGCCGACAAGTTCTTAAAGATGTGGATAACGTGCTTCATGAAATGACCTGGACAGGATTGAAACCACATCTGAAGGTCTTATCAGGACATTATGTATGATACT
Source organism: Mytilus edulis (assembly GCA_019925275.1). Classification (NCBI taxonomy): domain Eukaryota; kingdom Metazoa; phylum Mollusca; class Bivalvia; order Mytilida; family Mytilidae; genus Mytilus; species Mytilus edulis. The sequence continues at coordinate 307,073 of CM034357.1, read as the reverse complement.
ATTGGATATTTTGATTGACTACGGGTAGCTTTTAGGCAGATAGATAGTGACAATTGCAACAAAAGTGAACCAGAGACATCAGATACCAAGACACAGATAAAAACGTTATTACAACTCAACATTAGGATGAAAGGCTACAAGAAATCAAAGATTTGATCAATCAAATCCATGCCAGATTAGATTCGAAAGACCAAAAATTGGACTAAGCACCATGGAACCATCAACAACCTACACAACATAGCCATGCTAACCAACGAGTCAGTTCACATTGGCAGCAGCCCAATCCGTCATCACCATGGAAACAAAAAGCCATAGTTAAGACAACAGCAACAACAATTTAGGTGTAATACCACCAAATCATAGTACGTCGCATCCGGTTGCATACGAAATTTGATTGAAAATAGAGACAGTTGTATGAAATTAATCCTACATTTCATTGCAGGTAAAACAAATCTGATTCAAAGAAATATATCTTTGGGTTTTCAAAGTACCATTAATTTTTCATGTAGTGGATGTATCGAATATTTATGAAACTTGAAGTTACATGGTTATTATAGCTTGACTGTCCCTTTGGTATCTTTTGTCCCTCTTTTGTATACAGGTAAAAAATAGAGGTGAACATTTATTGATTGACTTCCAATGAGGGTTATTTTCTAATATTCAATGAAATGTTATGTGAAATTTTGTCTATAATACTGGACAGGATAAAACTTTACTCATGCCAAATATTTTTTTATTTTAAAAAAAAAGATAAATTCTGCACAATTTTTTGAAAAAGTGCAAATTTGACAAAGACTAATATTGGAAAATAAATGGTCATATTACACAAATAGAACATCAATAGGGTTACAAAGCAGCAAGGTTTCTCAATAAACTCATCGTAGATACGAGGAGTAAAAAGACTCATCATTGACGCTCGAATAAAAAAATGTTTAAATGACCAAATAAATTACGAAAAGTCAGTGATCTAAAGACATCACAGGAACTCTTTAGCCAGCCAAACAGAAGTAAATATGCATATGTAGGAAATATAAACATCAGCATTATTAGATACCGGCTCAACAGTTTCAACCGTCAGCCAGTATTTCTTTGAACAACACACACACACATCACATTTAATGGAGATTGAAACCTTTCCTGAGATAGAGTGGGCAGCAACTTCCATACCTGGGCCATACTAAGATTTACATACATATACCTGATCAACATAAATATTACCCATGTTTATTTCTAGTTATACAAGACAGTAGATACACAACAAACCGCTGCCTTTAGGTACCAACACACTTTCAATCATTATAGATACACTACAGGTTAGTATAGAAGGTAAATTTAAACAGTAAAACACCATGACACTTAGATATATTAAACTCAGAGAAAAGCTAACGAAGAACAGCAACCGTCTTAGAGTTATGTATTTAACTCAGAGAAAAGCTAACGAAAAACAGCAACCGTCTTAGAGTTATGTATTAAACTCAGAGAAAAGCTAACGAAGAACAGCAACCGTCTTGGAGTTATGTATTTAACTCAGAGAAAAGCTAACGAAGAACAGCAACCGTCTTAGAGTTATGTATTTAACTCAGAGAAAAGCTAACGAAAACCAACAACCGTCTTAGAGTTATGTATTAAACTCAGAGAAAAGCTAACGAAGAACAGCAACCGTCTTGGAGTTATGTATTAAACTCAGAGAAAAGCTAACAAAAAAAAAACCAGCAACCGTCTTAGAGTTATGTATTTAACTCAGAGAAAATCTAACGAAAAACAGCAACCATCTTAGAGTTATGTATTTAACTCAGAGAAAAGCTAACGAAGAACAGCAACCGTCTTAGAGTTATGTATTTAACTCAGAGAAAAGCTAACGAAAAACAACAACCGTCTTAGAGTTATGTATTAAACTCAGAGAAAAGCTAACGAAGAACAGCAACAGTCTTGGAGTTATGTATTAAACTCAGAGAAAAGCTAACAAAAAAAACCAGCAACCGTCTTAGAGTTATGTATTTAACTCAGAGAAAATCTAACGAAAAACAGCAACCGTCTTAGAGTTATGTATTTAACTCAGAGAAAGGCTAACGAAGAACAGCAACCGTCTTAGAGTTATGTATTTAACTCAGAGAAAATCTAACAAAAAGAGCAACCGTCTTAGAGTTATGTACTAAACTCAGAGAAAAGCTAACGAAGAACAGCAACCGTCTTGGAGTTATGTATTTAACTCAGAGAAAAGCTAACGAAGAACAGCAACCGTCTTAGAGTTATGTATTTAACTCAGAGAAAAGCTAACGAAGAACAGCAACCGTCTTGGAGTTATGTATTAAACTCAGAGAAAAGCTAACGAAGAACAACAACCGTCTTGAAGTTATATATTTAACTCGGAGAAAATCTAACGAAGAACAGCAACCGTCTTAGAGTTATGTATTTAACTCAGAGAAAAGCTAACGAAGAACAGCGACCGTCTTAGAGTTATGTATTAAACTCAGAGAAAAGCTAACGAAGAACAGCAACCGTCTTGGAGTTATGTATTTAACTCAGAGAAAATCTAACGAAAGAACAGCAAACCAGATCTTAGAGTTATGTATTTAACTCAGAGAAAAGCTAACGAATAACAGCAACCGTCTTGTGAGTTTATGTATTTAACTCAGAGAAAAGCTAACGAAGAACAGCAACCGTCTTAGAGTTATGTATTAAACTCAGAGAAAAGCTAACGAAGAACAGCGACCGTCTTAGAGTTATGTATTAAACTCAGAGAAAAGCTAACGAAGAACAGCAACCGTCTTAGAGTTATGTATTTAACTCAGAGAAAAGCTAACGAAAAAACAACAACCGTCTTAGAGTTATGTATTAACTCAAAGAAAACTAACGAAGAACAGCAACCGTCTTGGAGTTATGTATTAAACTCAGAGAAAAGCTAAAAAAAAAAAAACAGCAACCGTCTTAGAGTTATGTATTTAACTCACAGAAAATCTAACAAAAACAGCAAACCGTCTTAGAGTTATGTATTTAACTCAGAGAAAAGCTAACGAAGAACAGCAACCGTCTTAGAGTTATGTATTTAACTCAAAGAAAAGCTAACAAAAGTAGAAACCGTCTTAGAGTTATGTACTAAACTCAGAGAAAAGCTAACGAAGAACAGCAACCGTCTTGGAGTTATGTATTTAACTCAGAGAAAAGCTAACGAAGAACAGCAAACCGTCTTAGAGTTATGTATTTAACTCAGAGAAAAGCTAACGAAGAACAGCAACCGTCTTGGAGTTATGTATTAAACTCAGAGAAAAGCTAACGAAGAACAACAACCGTCTTGGAGTTATGTATTTAACTCAGAGAAAATCTAACGAAGAACAGCAACCGTCTTAGAGTTATGTATTTAACTCAGAGAAAAGCTAACGAATAACAGCAACCGTCTTGGAGTTATGTATTAACTCAGAGAAAAGCTAACGAAGAACAGCAACCGTCTTAGAGTTATGTATTAAACTCAGAGAAAAGCTAACGAAGAACAGCAACCGTCTTAGAGTTATGTATTAAACTCAGAGAAAAGCTAACGAAGAACAGCAACCGTCTTAGAGTTATGTATTAAACTCAGAGAAAAGCTAACGAAGAACAGCAACCGTCTTAGAGTTATGTATTAAACTCAGAGAAAAACTAACGAAGAACAGCGACCGTCTTAGAGTTATGTATTAAACTCAGAGAAAAGCTAACGAAGAACAGCAACCGTCTTAGAGTTATGTATTGAACTCAGAGAAAAGCTAACGAAAAACAACAACCGTCTTAGAGTTATGTATTTAAACTCAGAGAAAAGCTAACGAAGAACAGCAACCGTCTTGGAGTTATGTATTAAACTCAGAGAAAAGCTAACAAAAAAAAAACAGCAACCGTCTTAGAGTTATGTATTTAACTCACAGAAAATCTAACGAAAAACAGCAACCGTCTTAGAGTTATGTATTTAACTCAGAGAAAAGCTAACGAAGAACAGCAACCGTCTTAGAGTTATGTATTTAACTCAAAGAAAAGCTAACAAAAGTAGCAACCGTCTTAGAGTTATGTACTAAACTCAGAGAAAAGCTAACGAAGAACAGCAACCGTCTTGGAGTTATGTATTTTAACTCAGAGAAAAGCTAACGAAGAACAGCAACCGTCTTAGAGTTATGTATTTAACTCAGAGAAAAGCTAACGAAGAACAGCAACCGTCTTGGAGTTATGTATTAAACTCAGAGAAAAGCTAACGAAGAACAACAACCGTCTTGAAGTTATGTACTATAGTATTTAACTCGGAGAAAATCTAACGAAGAACAGCAACCGTCTTAGAGTTATGTATTTAACTCAGAGAAAAGCTAACGAAGAACAGCGACCGTCTTAGAGTTATGTATTTAACTCAGAGAAAAGCTAACGAAGAACAGCGACCGTCTTAGAGTTATGTATTAAACTCAGAGAAAAGCTAACGAAGAACAACAACCGTCTTAGAGTTATGTATTTAACTCGGAGAAAATCTAACGAAGAACAGCAACCGTCTTAGAGTTATGTATTTAACTCAGAGAAAAGCTAACGAAGAACAGCAACCGTCTTAGAGTTATGTATTTAACTCAGAGAAAAGCTAACGAAGAACAGCGAACGTCTTAGAGTTATGTATTTAACTCAGAGAAAAACTAACGAAGAACAGCAACCGTTTTGGAGTTATCAGTTGAGAGATCAAGTCTATAACAGTACCACTACAATCATAAATCACAGTAACCGGCTACCTAGACAACGAAATACCGTACCAAGATTCACCAGCTATATTACAGTTATCACAACTTGTCAAAAGTTACAACTATCTAGACATTGAACTAACGCTTATCAGCTACCGACACCGAAATTATTAGTTTATATATGATGTTAATAAATTTGATATTATATTGCAGGGTTTCTTCTGACGACTAGTTATATTAAAACTACACAAAACCCTACATTAGTCAACTATGCATTTATTATATTGCAGGGTTTCTTCTGACGACTAGTTATATTAAAACTACACAAAACCCTACATTAGTCAACTATGCATTTACGATCTTAATAGTGCGACCACCTTTTTGGCTGTCTTAATTTTTTTTTTATAAAGATCAAACTTGTTGGATGACCATTTGAGCAACAAAGTGAGGCTGTCACTGACTGATTCTATCTTAAGATACTCATATCATTCATGACAGTCTAAAACAATTTGATTTTGTTAACAAAAAAAATATGATAAGATGAAGTGTAATTTAATTCATAATATGTGATTTGTTTTAATAATGGGTAACACGTTTGATATAAATTACCAAAATTCTACATTTGTAAAATTGACAAGAATATTGAAACAGTGCCAAATATAAACCAAATTAAAGTATAACTATCAGTTAATAAAGTAATATTCTTTTTTTTTTTTTCTTTTTTTTTTTTATCTATCATCAACATAGATATGAAACAGAAGTATAATAGACCCGACTTTCAATGTTTAACACGAATGACAATTTTCTCCAAAGTATGTTATGTTTGTTGTAAATATCTTCTCATATACCTGTATTTAAATATCATTCAATTCAAATTGAAACGCTAGACGATTAACAACTACTGCTGGTTTGTTGAAAATAATCCATAAGATCTATTTATAATTAAAAACTATTTAAAAATTGTTCACGCCATCTTGTTTGGGAAAAAAATCCACATAGTTTGATATAAACAAGGTGTCGACGAGACATCATTAGGATTTCAATTTGGATAGAAATATACGTGCTTAATACCTGGAATTTTTTTCTATCAATTCAAGTGATTTGAATCTTACAACATTGACATATTATGAAAGACAACCGTTGTTTAAATCAATAATGGAATGTTTAGAGCAAATTGTAAGTCAGGATGACATAGATCTGTATAATATTATATTTAAATTTATACTACCTTTACCTATTGTCCACGAATCAACAAACAGGAGCAATATTAATAATGATATTACGGAAACATTAATAAAGACAGAATATCCAGAAATTGACAGATTTTTGTGGGCTGGTAGTAAAAGAGGGGGGGGGCAAGGGGGGTCCCAATAACAGCAAAACAGCAAATTGATTTGGCTCATAACAGATAACAAGGAATTAAAATGGACAAAAACAGATAACAGTAAATGAAATATTAAAATAATTCGGTCTTTGACAAATCAGTATTTCTTATTACGGATATAATCCTTTGTAATGCATTCCATTTTTTATGACTATGTTTTTAGTATTAATTTATGTATCTAGAATGTGTTTAAATTACTACTCAATTTATTATAATATTTTTTCTACACTCGTTTACGGAACGTATTATGGTATGCTGTTGTTCATCTGTTGTGAACATGTCGGACATAAACTCAAAAACTCTTTAACCATTTGCATTAAACTTTGGGAAATTGTTTATGTCTATTGACGTGAGCTCCCTTTATTTTTTTTTTTTTTTATAAATTTAGATTTTTTTAAAGTTTCTGGGTAATGGGTTTTTATTCAATAAAATTGGTGGTTTTTTTTTCAGTTTTCTGATAATATCTCAAAAATGCTTTCACAAAGCAAGGAATTTTGGTGAATTGTTTATATCTATTAACATGAGGTAACTTTCAATTTTTATTAATTTTAGATTTTACGTTTCCGAGTTAACGTACAGGTTTTATTAATTAAAAAGGGGTGATTTTTCAGTTTTCAGACATTAACACAAAAATGTTTTCAGCAGTTCTCATGAAACGTTGGTGTATTGTTTATATATATTGACTGAAGCTCCCTTTGTTGCTAATAAAAAAAGTGACCTAAAAGAGTTTGAATATTCTGACTTTTTCTAAATGACCATTTAATGAGGTGTGTGAATCTTTCTTAATAAAACTATGAGGCAAAGTGGTATATAGGGTAGAAAAATCAAAAGCACCAATTATAAGCATGCAATTTATCAAGTACTTCGAACTAATTTTGACACTCTAAAAGCAATTTATTCCACTATTTTGAAAGGCCTTATTTGAACAATTTTTCAACTGAGGTTTTTGATTGTACCAAGTGTACTAGTAAGTAGAATACATAGTTTAGTAGGGAAACAATGGCTTGAAACGAAATAAATCTTTGTTTGTAATGAGTTATGTGCAGCTTCGGACCCAAGTACATGGTTGAAACTTTCATTGTACAATGCATTTGGTTCTGCTTTGAAAAGAATTACAGAGCTGAGCCTATGTACCGTATTATATAAAACTGCTGGTGGAGATTTATTTCCCCGAGGGTATCACAAGCCCAGTAGTCAGCACTTGACTTGTGCTGACATGAATTGTCATTGATATGGTTATAGTTATAAATTTACTGTTTACAAATTTTTGAATTTTGAAAAACTAAGGCTTTTCTACCTCAGGCAAAGATTACCTTAGCTGTATTTGGCAAGACTTTTAGGAATTTTGGTCCTCAATGCTCTTCAACTTCGTACTTTATTTGGCCTTTTTAACTTTTTTAATTTCGAGCGTCACTGATGAGTCTTTTGTAGAAGAAACGCGCGTCTGGCGTATATTCTAAATTTAGTCCTGGTATCTATGATGAGTTTATTTATTATATAAAAGGTTAAGTGGTTGTTAGGACCTAGTCCATATTTGAGATCCTTGTCAGATATTCCTGGCCATATGTTTTCCTTTTTGTCATATTAAGAATTGTTTTAATTTAATATGTTCGTACGGAAAACAAGGAACATTATTCTCATACAAAAAATTAAGGTAATTCTAAATACACATTCATAAAAAAATGGGAATTTATTACAAAGGATAATCATAAGATATACTTGAATTGTCCTGGACCTCACTTCTGTGATGTGTATATGTTAATGGAATCCTTCTCTGAATACGGGACAAACATATTAGTAGTGGTAGACCCCAATGGCCAATGATCTTCAATTTATACCGAATATTGACTGTCAAAAAAAAAATGCTAACATTCCAATTTTCAATAACAGTTAACAGCAAATACATTATCACAATAACAGATAACAAAAAATCTAAAAGCCCAATAACAGCTAACAAAGAATAAGACAATAACAGCTAACAGCAAATATATTTTCAAAATAACAGATAACAAAGAATTAAATTGCCCCATAACAGCATAACAGTTAAACCCCTTGCCCCCCCTCGTAAAAGGGAAGGATTTACAATTCCAATTACAGCCAACCAACCGAACAATTATGCTTATCTGATGTCCGACTTTGACTTAATTGCCGTTCTTTCAGGTCTTATTGCCGTAAATGAAAATGCTTTAATAACCGAACTTCAACATGATGAGATTTTTCAAGTAAAAGATGCGTCTCATCCTGGTTTTGTAAAACTCTTTTCAGTCGCTGATCAAAAATTATTTAGCGTGCGATTTGATACGGATTGCTCCGGGAAAGTGAATTTGATGCGCAATAACGATTGCAAATCTACAATAAATATTCCGGTCAATGAAATTATCGATAAAAAAGTTGTACTTTTAACAAGGGTCACAGAAAAATCTGCACATGGTCCAGCATTGTGCTTTAAAATAAAATCCGAACATCCGGCAGTGGCTAACACGACAGTAATCGGAGGTACCGAAGTTGATGTTGTTTTAGCCGTAAGAATGGGTTCATGGCCTCAAGCTGCAAATAACTGGTATGTAAGACATAGAAGCTGTAACTGGCCATCCAAGGATTTGATCAACAAAATAATGTGCTCCGCAATTCATTTAGTTCCTGTCGGTCATTCTAAAAGCGACAATTCAGAAAACGAATGGAGATACTCATTTACAATACCAGAGCGATTACTTGCGCAAAGTCTTAGTGTGTTTCAGAGAGCATGTTATGTAATGGCAAAAATTTTGCTAAAGGCTGCATTTGCAGGCGACAAAGGTTTATCTCTATATCTTTTAAAAACAACTATGTTTTGGTTATGCGAGGAAATACCAGACGATTGGACAGATGACAGAATGGGATATTTTGTCCTGATGCTTCTTTATCGTCTGCAGTGTAGTCTTCGCAGACAAGAATTAAGACACTACTTCATACCAGCAAATAATATGGTCGATCATATCTCGCCAACAATTCTCCAAAATGTCGTTGAAAGATAAGTAGTGTGTATTAAAGACCCTTTGAAATTTCTATTCAGTTTTATAGAGGGTCATAAATATTTTGGATTTTATGTGCATCCTTCGAAAGAAATTTTTAACCCATTGATTGAATTAAGTAAATCACAGTCGGATAAATCTCTAAAGGATACGGAAATGATAAATTCGGCAATCCGTAAATTATTGTGGGAATTTGTAAGTCTGTATTCGTCATGGCTGAAAAGAAACATAGCGCCACCTGGTGATGTTATCACACGTCCATTTGCTGAACTGAAATTCAGGCTTCTTTTGGGAATCGCAAAAGATATTCAAAATATAGACAAAGCAAATACAATTGATATTATTGTTAAGTCGATTGCAAAAGAAATAGAAACTCACAATGTAGATAATTCTCCCGAATTTGTGTCTTACGCAAAATCATTTTTAAGGAGGTAGACCTAGGTTAAGGGAAATAACTCTTAAAATCATCAGTACGTTTGTGTCAACCATTTTCAAAAACATATTCTAAGCTTCTAGGTTACATAGATTATTTTTAATCTGTTTCAGGTAAATGCTTAAAAAACATTGATGAACTTGACTTTTACAAACGCTTAACTGATTTAAAGAGTTATCTCCCTGAACCAAGGTCTACCCCCTTAAAGGCATCATAATAACAATACAAAATTGTTTTTTATTTGTAGTTTGACTTGCTTATCCAAAATTATAAATAATCGACAAAAAGATTATGGAAAACTCTAAAAGTACCAAATTGTAATAAATAAGTTTATTTGAAGCCTATTTATTGTCAAGGGTAGTCGGGAACTTCAGCACGTCAAACCCAAGGCTCTAGAGTAATGAGAATTTATCAGCATGCTATCACGTATCAGGGGTAAGTTGATTTGCAACTTTAAGTGTCGTAAGGCCTGCTTTATACTTCACTGTCAATTTGAGCATGTATGAACTATCCCGGCATGTTCCGCAATAAACATCCAGCTTTGTAGTATACGAAAAACTCAATCTTCATGTATACATTATATGTCTGCATGGACAGACAAACTTTGATATTATGTTCTAATTCATAACTTCAATCGGACATAAATTATTTACAAAATAAACTCAACACCTTTGTATGGGATCAGCTCGCCTGACAGTGTGCAGCAAAGCTTTAATTTTATTAAAGACAAATGCAATGTAATAATGTTCATCAGTGTTAATTACTGTCTGCATAGGCCGCTGCAGGTAACAAACACAAAAAACAATCTACAAAAATAAAAACAATTTTCATTATGTACGCAAATACATATTATGAATCAAATAAAGATTCTGTTCTTACACACATTATTATTCACATTAATAAAAAATAACACAAATAAAATACATTAAGTCGGGTGGGAGGGTGGGAAACTTTGCAATTATATGGCCTTTAATTTCCTCCACGTGGAACTCTCTAACATTTCAGTGGATTTCCACATAGTGTGAAAAATTTTACTTTCCAGCTCTACTGTACATGCTCCGGCAGCTATGCTGCTAGCATCAGAATATACCATTACATGCGACTGACTATATTGATTTAATGTTTTAAAATTTATATTCGCAATGTTATCAAGCCAGAACTTTAATTCTGATATCACAAAACTTTTACTATTTAAAACTAAATAACTATCCCATGACATTCTACTTCCAATAGACATATAGCAATATCTAGTCATTATTCTAGTAATATTTCCGATCACAGGAAATATACTTATAATTCTACCCGTTACCTGGGCTAAATTGCTGGCAGAAATATATGGAATTTCTCTGAAAACATTATGAATAGATTGTAATAATTCGTCAATTCTCCTTTGAGAAATGCATAAAGTGAAATTACATGTTCCCAAATGATTCCCAACCACTCCAACTTCTGTACAGGAGTAAAAACAGATTTTTCTTCGTTCAGAAGAAAACCCGCACTCAAAAGTGATTGTTTCACGAATTCAGCATCTTTGATACATTCATTATTTTCGTTATTCATACCAAATCCATCATCAAGATATAAAACTATTTTTATACCATTTTTTCTCCAATACTTGACCAATGGTCTGAGACACTTTGTAAATATGTAAAGACCCGTTGAAAGACCAAATGCTTAAACAGTGAAGCAATAAAATTTACCTTCCCACGAAAAACCTAGATACGTGTGCTGCTGTGGACATATATCCAATTGAAAATAACCAGATTTCAAATCAAATTTTTACAGATAATCATTTTTCTGAAAGTATTGCACAGCTATTTTCCAATCTTCAAATTTAATCTTTTCCTTTTTCACCGATAAATTCAAAGTGCTCAAATCTAAAATTAGACGCCTTTTCCCAAACTTTTGAGTAGCTACACTGAGCGGATTGACGCAACCTGAAAGAACAAGTTCATTTACAGATTTTCTAACAAAATCATCATTCTTAAGAGCAGATTTGTTATTTTTCATGTACAGGCTCGAAGGAGTATCACTAAATGGAATAAGATAACCATTTTTCAGTGTGTCTAAAATAAAAGAATTAGCACCAATATGCTCCCAGTACTGAATACTTTTAGCTAACCTTCCCTTTACACCAGAGAAAATACCCGTGTTAGATTTGAAATTTTCAATAAATCTTACTTGTCTAAGCAAAATCTCAATATCATGATTTAAACAATAATCACTATCAAATTCAGAAAATAAATATAAATACTTATCATTAACTAACTGTTCATCGTTAATTGTTCTGTTGTGTATTGTTGAAGTTGAACTGGTTGCATTTGACAAGTGGACAGTTCTTCCTCCAGTGGCCAAATTGCTTACAGGCATGGCACATATCGTGCAGGGACGGCTCACGCCGCCCGCTGCCGGCTCGAAAGGGCGTCGGGTTCTGACGCTGATACTGCTCGGAATAATAAGGATTAGGAGCAGTTTCAACGGGAGCCGGTCTAGAAGTTGTCTTGTAGGGATTTAGTCGAACGCATGGCTCTGGACTCCGCCTGGCGGATTTTCTTTTCATCTTCAGAGTCTGAAGCGATAACATTTGCTTCATACTCTCTTACAGTAGCCCAACCACCGGCTGAAGTATCTGCTATGCGTATCAGTTTGTTTCTGTCCTTAACCTTATCTATGAGGTCTATGATGATACGTGAAACCTTGGTTTCGGAACGAGGAACAAAGCTATAAACCTTGTTTAACTCGGTAATAGTTTCCTCGTTAAATTTGTATTGTATTTTGTTGCCCTCGTGCTTGAATTTAAGGGAAACCTCTTCTTTTAACTTTTTTGAATTTACGTCCTTTTCGCGGACCAAATCTGATTTAAGATCTACTAGCTTATTGTCAAAATACACTTTAAAAAGTTCAAAAGTATCAGCTAAATCACGGCGATCTTCTACTATGTGGTTGCTACTTTGTGATTTTGAAATGTGTGAATGCTCAGTCTCACCTTCGGACATTGGACTTCCTTCTCTATTCTCAGACATACTCAGGTTAAGCACAAGCTTACAACTTTACTGCACCAAAAGCGAACCTCGAATGATAATATCTTTATTTACAAAACCGCCAAAAGTATAGCACGGAATATTTGAAATGACCTTATTCAAATATTATGGTCAGTTCTAACTCCACCAATGAAAAACATTTAACCTATTATATACTTTCAAACACGTGTAAATTTATAAACAAATACACGTGGTAATGTTTACATACCGGTGTACATAACTTTAATAAATATATTTAATGTTCCCATTCTAAAACACAATAACAATCAAAACCAAGGAGTAAACAAAGACTCACAAAACCAAAGGACATTTACATCAACAGGTATAAATAATAATTAAGAAACAACACAAACTCCACTAAAAACCGGGAGTGAAATCAGGTGATCCGGAAGGGTAAGCATTTCCTGCACCGTATACGGCATCCGTCGTGTTATTTCTTTGTTCAGTTCGGTAATGATGGAAGGTTATTATGACTGAGGAAGAATATCAGATATGATTTCTGACACACTTTTGTCATAATGGCCAATCTTCTCATGATGGCGACCGTAAAATTTCTTGAGTGATGACCTTAATTTGATTGATTCATAGCCCTGTCTTTTGAGAAAGTAGTATTTTCGCTTCATTAATCCCTCTTCAGCGAAACCCTGTAGCCTCAGAGTGATCCAAAGAACATGACGGTGGATATTGAATTGATAGTGATTGTAGCAGACCAACGGGTTTCTGCACTGAATGACTTTGCAGGTGAATTTGATAAACATATTTTAGGATTCACATGTGTAGTAGGAAATGCTTGCTAATTTGTTCACACCTGGTTTTGCTCCTGATTATGATAATACATGTATAGATGTTTGTGAAGTTTCCTTTTTTAGCTCACCTGGCCCGAATGACCAAGTGAGCTTTTCTCATCACTCGGTGTCCGTCCGTTCGTCAACCGTCGTCCGTCGTTCGTTCTTCTCCTCTGAAACAACTGGGTCAAATTTAACCAAACTTGGCAACACTCATCATTATGGTATCTAGTTTAAAAAAATGTGTCCGATGACCCCGCCTTTGAACCATCATGGCCAACATGATTAAAAATAGAACATAGGAGTAAAATGCAGTTTTTGGTTTATATCTCCGAAACTAAAGCAAATAGAGCCAATCGGATTGGTGGCAAACATGTTCATCAGATTAAGATTTATCTGCCCTGAAATTTTCAGACGAATCCGACAATCTATTGTTGAATTGCTACCCCTGAGTTAGTAATTTTATGGAAATTTTGCAGTTTTTTGTTATTATCTTAGATATCATTATAATATCTTATATCCAATACTACTAATTATGATTTTAACCTTATTTTACATGATTTCTAAAGCATCAGTAAATACAGGTGAACGACACAGCCTCTAGTCAATTGTACTTTTTTTTTGTGCGTCCCACATTCGTTTACCCATGTTCATGATCTTGCGTCTTTTGATACTACTTTTGAAAACACATGATCTACGCAAGTATCTTCTATTAATGATTGACTGAGTGTGTGTGTGTGGGTGTGTATAGTTTATGTGTCTATTAGGGAAAAACCCCTCGGTTTTTGAAAACCCTAAGGCTAGATCAATGACAATAAATAAATTAATTTCTCAAACGGTTAAACTATTGCTAAGATTGGAACTATGTAAACAAAATATCAATTACATACATTTTTGTTTGTTTTACATCTGAAAAGAGGGGTTATATCTTGCACTAAACATCTAAACATACGCTCAGGTATTTCACATCCAATCTTTTATGGTAATATTCTTTATAAAGCACAAAAATGTCAGTATTCACCTCAGAAGCTAACATAACCTTTAAATAGACCTATTAAGAAGGGACATAGTTACGATACTGTTGTCAGGTAATTAAAGATTGCATATTTTGGCTTTAATATTGATTCACTTATCGGGTCTTTGTAAACACATGTATTTAAAAACCAGTTGTTGGCATGACACGGGTTATGTTCTTCTCATATATGTTATGATGGTATGATACTAAACCCCTAACGGGAGGGATTTTGCCTTATATTCATATGATTAAGACATAATCTTTCAATCAGTTTAATTTAAGTCTAGTGCTGGCATGTCAGTTAACTGCTAGTAGTCTGTTGTTATTTATGTATTATTGTCTTTTGTTACGACTTCTGACAACAGACTCGGACTCCTCTTGAACTGAATTGTAGTGTGCGTATTGTTATGCGTTTACTTTTCTACATTGGCTAGAGGCATAGGGGGAGGGTTGAGATCTCATAAACATGTTTACCCCCCCCCCCCCGCATTTTTGCGCCTGTTACAAGTCAGGAGCCTCTGACCTTTGTTAGTCTTGTATTTTTTTAAATTTTAGTTTCTTGTGTATAATTTGGAGTTAAGTATGGCGTTCATTATCACTGGACTTGTATATATATTTATTAAGGGGCCAGCTGATGGATGCCTCCGGGTGATGAAATTTCTCTCTGCATTGAATACCTATTTGTGACCTTCTGCTGTTGTCTGTTCTATGGTCGGGTTGTTGTCTCTTTGACACATTCCCCATTTCCATTCACAATTTTATTGTTACGAACGAGAAGGTCAGTGAATGTATAGTCTACATCATATCCTCGGGAGATTCGTACTATACTTAAACTAAAACTCAATTCTAGTAAAATTGTATAAATCAAAGAAAAGATAAAAAGAAGATGTGATATGATTGTCAAAGCGACAACTCTCCACAAGAGACCAAATGACACAGAATTTAACAGCTATATAGTTATCGAAGGTACCAGAATTATAATTTGATACTCCGGACGCGCGTTTCGTCTACATAAGACTCATCAGTGACGCTCGGCTCATATCAAAATAGTTGTAAAGCCAAACAAGTACAAAGTTGAAGAGCATTGAGGACCTGAAATGTCACTGTATGGCTTTCAATAGAGCAAAGCCAATACCGCATAGTAAGCTATAAAATACCCCACAATCACAAATGTAAAACAATTCAAACGAGAAAACTAACGGCCTAATTAATTCTAAACTGTTTTTACTGATAAATTGGCTCATTTCTAAGCCAAACTTGCACTTTCAAACTGACATCAGCAATTTTAGGTTCTGCGGAACCCCTAGCTGCGGAACCGTAGCTCTTAGGTCCTTATGCTATTTTTTGACTATTTGCGGACCATAGAGCTACGGATTTTTCCTATTTCAAAACGTTCGGAATTGCGACCCAGGTTCAGGTCGCACTTGTTTCCCAAAAATTCATTGTTTATAATCAATGCAAAGCTTGTCAATATATATATTTCGTTTCTTCAGATATTTATCTAGGATATGACGTACCTATTTATGTTTGAATATTCATTTCCTTAACACTATTATCTAATTATTTCCATTTGTATACATTCTCCGCCTATTTTGTTCGGCCATATTTAATCTCGTGGTGACGTCACGAAAATCAAGAAAGATAACTCAAATATCCTCGATCTCCTATGTTGGAGGTAAGGAACGCCTACGAAAAACAAGAACAGACAACTCTTACAGAAAAACACGTGTTGGTTTGTTTACTTATTTCTAAGCGAGAATCGAGTGTTTATAAGACTTTACAACATTTATGCATACTAAATATTTAAATTGCTTGAAAGAATTATTATTTCCGTTAGTATCTAACTTTAATCAAACGTACTTTCATTCAAAAGGTCATGAAAATAAAATAAAAGACAACGTAAATAAACTAACACGTGCTTTCCTATTAGAGTTATCTTTTCTTGATTTTCGTGACGTTACCACGAGATTCAATATGGCCGAACAAAATAGGCGGAGAATGTATACAAATGGAAATAATTAGATAATAGTGTTAAGGAAATGAATATTCAAACATAAATAGGTACGTCATATCCTAGAAAAATATCTGACGAAACGAAATATATATATTGACAAGCTTTGCATTGATTATAAACAATAAATTTTTGGGAAATAAGTGCGACCTGAACCTGGGTCGCAATTCCGAACGTTTTGAAATAGGAAAAATCCGTAGCTCTATGGTCCGCAAATAGTCAAAAAATAGCATAAGGACCTAAGAGCTACGGTTCCGCAGCTACGGAACCCCTTACAATTTTGTCTATTATTTCGTATATTTGCAGCTGTAGTATTATTGTTAATTGATTAACATGGGTTGCAAAATGACTGTTTTTGCTTTTAACCACGAGACATGATTTTAAGGGCCTATAGTAGTGACAACGCGATGAAAATATGTTCCCAATGGCCATCTTCTTTAAATTAGAAAAATAGTTCTACAAAGAAGCTTTTCTGTTTATTTTCCTGATGATAATTTTGGCCTATTTAACTTCACTTCATGAAGAAAATCTGATGGAGGCATATATGTCAGTGTGTTTTGTTTGGTAGTATATATATATATATATATTTAAAGGTGATTTTGCCATTTGATTAGTGACTTTTCGTTTGAATTTTCCCTAGAGTTCAGCTTTTTTGTGATTTGACTTTTTGAGAACTTTAATGGGAAAATTGTAAAAATAAAATGTAAAAATTTTAATCAAATGGATCGAAGTTAGTCTTGTCATTCTGACATTTCTGTAACTATTTAATTTGTATTTCTATAACGATTGACATGTTTACTTGTATTTTTGTCCATCTGATGAACGAAGCCTATTTCAACTTACTTTTATAGTTCGTTCTTATGTTGTACTGTTATACCACTGTCCCAGGTTAGGAGGGGATCCCGCTAACATGCTTAACCCCGCCACATTATTTATGAATGTGCCCGTCCCAAGTCAGGAGGCTGTAATTCAGTGGTTGTCCTTTGTTTATGTGTTACATATTTGTTTTTCGTTCATTCTTTTATATAATTTTCTCGTTTGAATTGTTTTACATTGTCATATCGGGGCCTTTTATAGCTGACAATGCGGTTTAGGCTTTGCTTATTGTTGAAGGCCGTACGGCGGCATATAGTTGTTAATGTCTGTGTCATTTTGGTCTCTTGTGGACAGTTGCCTCATTGGCAATCATACCACATCTTCTTTTTTTTATGTTTGTTGGAAAATGCGAGAAAAAAAATTTAGTTTCAGATTTGGTACACTTTGGAGCAGCAGAATCAGTGGAAAAGATATCTGTACTTTCGCATAATCCTTTGTGACAGGTAAGCTAAAATATAGTGGGTAAAAATATTTTCAATATCCGTGGTATTAGAATGAATCGTCACATGAATTAATGGCAATTATTTACTTGTTATTATCATAAGGATATTTGATTTGACCTATGTCAGTGATTGATCCATCGAACCCCTTTACCGGCAACATTACCGACCATGCTAAATGTACGCTACTGGTGCGGTCAGATATTTTCAGCTACAAATATGTTTAATTCTAAGGTACAAATCTCGAAACAAAGATGCTTGCAAAATAGGCTTAAATCATTGTAAAATCATGTTTAATCCTTTGTTTTTTTTTGTCTACCTTACGTTCTTTTATTCTTTTTTTATTGATTGATTTGTGTTACGGTTCTCTTTATAATAAATCCTGCAAAAGAGAAGTGCAAAATACCAAAAGGAACATTTAAACTCATTAAATCGCCATGGCAAAAACAAGACAAGACCCTCAGACAAACAAAAGTATATAAAACATAACATAGAACCCCAACAAAACATCGAGGGTGATCTCAGGTGCTCCAGAAGGCGGATCACTGTCATGTTGTTCATATAAGTACATACCCGGACGTAAAGAAAAATTATATAATATGAAAAAAAACTATGACAGTAAACTGGTAACAGCCTTACTATACATTTCGGGACTTGTTTAGCCGACTATGCGGTATGGGCTTTGCTGATGGTTGAAGTCCGTACGATGACATTTTTTTGTTTATTTCTGTGTCTATTTGTCTCTTTTGAAGAGTTGTCTCATTGGCAATCATACCTCATCTTCCTTTTAAATTAACTATACAATTATTTAATAGATTCATAATAGTTTTCATTCTAACAATTTTAGCCTTGATGTTGCCTCATGTGAAATATTGGATTTTGAACAATATCTAATATCATATTTATATTTCAATTCAAGCTTTTTTTTTTTTTTAATGTTGTAGAATATTTGTATCTAAAAATCACTCAGTTGTAACAAGATAGCCATGTTTATTTTATATCGTGTATAATTTTCCAATATGTAGACCTAAATCACTAGTAAGATGATTACCATTATGATAAAACAAACACAACATTTGCGAAATTATTTTATTGAGATGAAAATATAATTTTGCATGTTCCAATTTTTGGAAGTATAACACTTAATATATTCTACCATCCCATACTCATACACTGACAATCACCGCTTGCTAGATTGATGGATGTAACCCAAGAACAACACATGCACATATGAACCAGTGGTGAAGTAAGGCGAACATTATTACAATCTCTGAATACACTCACTCCGTTTATAATTGCTTTCCTGAAAAATATCAATGAAAATGATGTAACATAATTACACAACAAATGTTGTAAACGTTTGTTAGATATTGCTTAATCGATCTTGTCATGTAACGCACTTTTCTTTTCATTACGGCTCAGTCTTTTTTCAGTGAGTAAAATAAATGAAGTCTTGAAAAAGTAATGATGCGCATCATAATTTTGATAAAGTGCAAACCCTTTTTTCCATCGATTGAAGATAAGTCGTTGAATAAACTTACATATTTTATATATTGTATATAGGTTTTTAAAAGTAATAAGTTACATCTCATTGTTGTATTCTTTAATTCTTTCTGTAGTCTAAATGGACAACCGTTTTTTACGGTAACATGCTGGTAAATAAACTCATCATAGATACCAGGAATAAAATTTAATATTTACGCCAGACGCGCGTTTCGTCTACAAAAGACTCATCAGTGACGCTCGAATAAAAAATGTTATAACAGTGTCTTCGTATTTGGCAAAACTTTAAGGAGTTTTGGTTCTCAATGCTCTTCAACTTCGTACTTTTTTTGGCCTTACTACCTTTTTTGGATTCGAGCGTCACTGATGAGTCTTTTGTAGACGAAACGCGCGTCTGGCGTATATACTAAATCTATGATGAGTTTATATTCGACTGGCAATCAGGGTCAGCGTTAAGTGTCAAGTAGGATAAGGATCTCCTACGAGATGATGGTGAAAACCCTTGTCTAATTGATTCTTTCACTAAAAAAAACCGATGAAAAATTAAATTCAAAGTATTGAAAAGTAGCTACTAACCCGAATAATTTATAATCCCCTGATTTACAATTATTTTACTAACGCCTGAATGCATAGAGATTAAAACAAATCTTTTCCAAATATATAGAATTAGCTCGGGATATACCTTTTCCTATTTCGATAAAATTGATATGATTGCTGATTAATCGTCTCTTCTAAAGGGTACCAATCACAATGCAGGATTAGTAAAGAATTCAGGTTTTCGAAAGAAGTAGAGCTAGATTATAGAGAGGAACCGAATTAATCAGGTTAAGTATGAGTGGACATTGTAATGTGTCACTTACCTTTGACATAATCTAAGATGATTGCTACTCCGTCCAGAATCAAAACCGTACACAACCTTCATCCTGCAGTCATTATTAAATAAGACTAATCCTCTTTTAGCACGATGTCCTAAATAAAAAGTATCACAACTATTAGAGCTTTCTCTTTCATATCCATAGGACCACATCAATTATATAACAAGAAATGTCCCAAAGGATATTCCTAGTTAAAAAGCTTATCATTTATTTGATTAAGAAAAAAAAACCAAATCGCTCCAGCAAAATACATAATTGATTTACTGTAACAACGCACAATATATTTGTATTCATAAACAATTGAAAACACACAATTTATCATTTCATAAAATTGAAAATGGAAATGGGGAATGTGCCAAAGAGACAACAACCCGACCATAGAAAAAACAACAGCAGAAGGTCACCAACAGGTCTTCAATATAGAGAGACATTACCGCACCGGAGGCGTCCTTCAGCTGGCCCCTAAACAAATATATACTAGTTCAGTGATAATGAACGCAATACCAATTTCCAAATTGTACACAAGAAACTAAAATTAAAATAACACAAGACTAACAAAGTCCAGAGGCTCCTGACTTGGGACAGGCGCAAAAATGCGGCGGGGTTAAACATGTTTGTGAGATCTCAACCCTCCCCCTATACCTCTAGCCAATGTAGAAAAGTAAACGCATAACAATACGCACATTAAAATTCAGTTCAAGAGAAGTCCGAGTCTGATGTCAGAAGATATAACCAAAGAAAATAAACAAAATGACAATAATACATAAATAACAACAGACTACTAGCAGTTAACTGACATGCCAGCTCCAGACTTAAATTAAACTGACTGAAAGATCATGATTTCATCATATGAACACCAGGCACAATCCATCCCGTTAGGGGTTCAGTATCATACCATCATAACATATATGGGAAGAACATAACCCGTGTCATGCCAACAACTGTTTTTTTTTTAATAAATGTGTTTAGTTCCGATACAAAGACCCTATAAGTGAATTAATATTAACGCCAAAATATGCAATCTTTAATGACCTGACAACAGTATCGTAACTATATCCCTTCTTAATAAGTCTATTTAAAGGTTTGATTAGTTTTTGAGGTGAATACTGACACCTTTGTGCTTTATAAAGAATATTTCCATAAAAAATTGGATGTGAAATACCCGAACGTATAAGAAGTCTGCATGTTGAGCTATATTAACGAATGATGTCCTTATACCGATGATAAAATTTAGTAAATGTTTTGACTAGTTTGTGATATATCAAAAACCCTGGTGTAATAATTTTTCAGTAATACATAAATTTCTCTCGTTAAAATCTAAAACATTGTTACATACACGAGCGAATAGTACAAGTTGAGATATATAAACACCTTAAGATGGTGACAAGGGAACGTCACCATCTAAAAATGGATAATTAACGATAGGAAATGAAAAATCATCTCTTTTATCATATTTTTTAGTATTCCGCTTTCCATTAGTGATATAGATATCAAGATCGAGGAAAGGGTAGTGGTCATTGTTAGTATTAGCTTTATTTAAAGTAAGTTCAACAGGATACATTTCTTTAGTATACATACTGCAGTCGTCATTATTGAGAGCCAAAGTATCATCCAAATATCTAAAAGTATTATTAAATTTGTTTATCAGATGTTGTTTCGATGGGTCTTTGCTTATTTTTGTCATAAATTGTAACTCATAGCAATACAAAAAACAGGTCCGCAATAAGTGGTGCACAGTTAGCCCGCATTGGAATTCCGATAATCTGACGATATACGGAATCCCCAAAGCGAACAAAAATGTTATCTAGTAAAAATTCAAGGGCATATATAGTATCAAAGCATGTCCAATTGACATAGTTTTTTTGTTTATTGCTACTAAAAAATGACCTAAAAGAGTTTGAACATATATATTCACATTCTGACTTTTTAAATGCCCATTTAATTAGGTGTGTGAATTTTTTCTTAATGAGAATGTGAGGCAATGTGGTATACAGGGTAGAAAAAACAAAACTTTGAACTGATTCAAAATCACCAATATAAGCATCCAATTTATCAAGTACTTCCAACGAGTTCTTGACACTCCAAAATTAATTAATTCCTTTATTTTCGAAGGCCTTATTTGAACAATTTATTATCAGGTTTTTAATTGTACCAAGTGTGCTGGTAAGAAGAATAGACAATTTAGTAGTGGAACAATGGCTTGAAGAAGAAATAAATCTCTAGTTGTAAGGTGTTTTGTGTAGCTTCGGAAGGCAATACATAGTTAGGACTTTCATTGTATTTGGCTCTGCTTGTAAAGCGGTAGCCAAAAGTTTATGTTTGTTACAGATGTCGTTTTCTGAAAATGGAGTCAGTTGGAATGTTGGTGAATTGGTGATTTCTTTTTTCAGAACCTCAATGTAAAATTTACGTCAAACAATAATAATATTATTAGCAGCTTTATCGGCCGGGACAAAACAAATTTCGTGGCTAGTTCTTTTAGTTGTTTGATACGAGAAATAGGTTTATTGTGGTTATTGTTAATAGTAAAATGTTCTTTAAAATGTTGAATACGTATATCAACTATCTTCATTACTGAATTAAAAAAAGAGTCCAAAGATTTTTTGTCAGCTTTTTCCCGTTTGATCCATTTCATACAGTAAGTATGGAGTGAGTCGTGGATGATATTACGACACTCATTCCAATCAATAATTGACGGGGGACAATATTTAGGTCCTTTACTGAGAAATGATTTTAACTCTCGGTCTTGAACGATGTTAAGATCTCCTGTTATAACATTGGAAATGGGTCAATATAATAATGAGACACTACAATTACATGAAATAGGTGTATTTTCACTGATATTAACATCTTTACACAATTGACTATAATTAAACACAAATTTCCGGGTAGATTTCTTGTAAATATAACAAATAAGAGGTAGCTCAGTATTGTCAAAATATCCAGGAATTTGTTCTTTAACAGAATGGTCGTTAAATATACCGGCAATATTTACAAAATCAAAACCTTTATTGACATACTTTATTTTGATAAAATGTTTTTAGGATCTTCAGGGCGATCAATTCTGGGAAATAGATTAGAATAACAATATGCCATAATAATTTGAACAATTTCATACTTAGGACTGCTATATGAAATTGTGTTGCAATCCTTAAAAATTGTATTTAACTTATTAACCGGTAATGAACAGAGTTTTGTTAACAAATAATGTCTGCCGTTGTTTTTTGAAATAGAAATTAGGTCCGAAATATTGGTATGATTGGTCCGAAATTTTCTTTGATTGCGATTTGTTCTACGACCGTGAGAACGGTTTTTACGAACTGTTTTAGAAACTATATCCAAAATGTTAACGGAATCGGTTCTAGATATATTACCAATTCCCATGATATTATCATTAAGACCCATAGGGTAGACTGTCTGTAATTTTTTAATCCAAT
This sequence comes from Mytilus edulis, assembly GCA_019925275.1. Lineage (NCBI taxonomy): Eukaryota > Metazoa > Mollusca > Bivalvia > Mytilida > Mytilidae > Mytilus > Mytilus edulis. Next base: position 283,586 of record CM034357.1, on the reverse strand, counting down.
TTTAATTCAATTATTTTCCGTGATCGTACAAACTTTGAATGAGATTCACAAGGCTGCTTATTTACTACTTCTAAAGGTGGACTGCTAAATATTTAAAATGATGGTTGTGCTTCTTAAGGTGTTGGTAAATGATACTTTTGAATTTATTGGGTCTTTTAAAACGATACAGATGTTCTTGAGTGCGTTTAGATAAATATCGTCCAGTTTCTCCTACGTACTGAATACCCCATCCCGGTTTGTTTCATGTGAGTAAATAAATAATACTGTTTGTTTTTCAAGTTATATCAGTTTTAAAATTCAAAGAAAATGTGCGACCATTAAACGTGGACCTTACCGTATTGTTGGTGGAAAGACGGGGATGGAAGGGTAACCACAATTTCAATTGTTAAAAATGTTAGCGATGGTAGTATTTTTAGATAACCGATTTTGAAGATTGAGACGTGTAGATACCCTTTGAACAAGTTTAGTATTTAATATATTTAAACACTTTTGTTTTTCAAAAGATGTGCCGAATCTTGCTAAGTTTTTTTTTGCATTGGCATAGAAACCCTAATATTTGGAATTATAATATTTTATAATCAGTACATTTACTTAGCATGACTATATCTGTGATTTCTTTGTAGCTGATAACACACTTATGGTACCAATATTTCTTTACTAGATGCTCAATTTGACAATAGCAGTCTCTTCACTGATGTCTGACGACAAACTATTTAAAAATACATAATTTAAAAGATAAAACGGTAACCTTAGGGACGTTAACACTCATTAAAGGTTCAACAATTCTTATTTGATACGCAGAATAGTTTTGTTACCTGTGGTGCGAGTCATATTATATACTTCAGCATCTTGAGGTATCTTCTTTTCCTTGTACAGTGGGTATTCAAAATTCTGATAAAATTCTTTGACAGCCCCTTTGAGGAAATTAGGTTGAATGACGTCATGATTATCGGTATAGTACATTTCCGTGACAACTTCCCCATCTGCACTGATTATGCTTTTATCGCCTTTATTCTTAAAAAAACAGTTTAACAGATTAAAATTAACCCTATCTATTTACTGCAAAAGATTCACACTTCGACACTTAATAGTTCTTTAGTAATGCATGAGGCCAAGCATAGTCTGTAGAACTAACTATTCTTTTATATCTAGACTGAAAACATATGTTATTTTCTTATCTTTTAAAAAGACAAAAGAATAATAAAAACCTATATTTCAGCTGATTATTTGTAAATTAAAATAATGTCATACCTACACTTAAAAGCTTTCCAATATGTTTTAAATAAGAGGTTATACAAATTTGTCATTATTATATAGTGATTATATGGAAAATGAAAACTAAATGTTAAATAAATCACTGATGACTTGTTTGAATTCCTTTCAGTAATAGCAAATCAAAAATGAATCGCAATCTTATTTCCATTCTCAATTTTATTATAAAATTATATTTTCCGAGTTGTATCCATAAACAATTTCCCGAATTGGATATTTTGTATTTATATACATGCATTTTTACATATTAGGGTAACTGAGAATAAATGACATGAAGTCGAAATTGTCGCAATGGTGAACGGATGCCATATGTGCTTTAAGATCTATTCATTTACCTTTCCAGAGCACCTGAGATTATCAAACACTGTGGACGGACCAGGGTCCTCCAGATGAGTAAGCAGGTACAAACGTAGCATATTTCATAGTGATAAACACATTGTTAATATTCATACCCAGCTATGTATAAACGCCTCTGTTATTTGTCCAGCATCTACTGCGTGTTCTGTGTCTATATCTCTAACTCTGCACTGATTTATGGATGGGAGACATGTCAGCTGTTGACCCTGTAACACAATACTATAGTGTCAATAAAAACGTAATAAGATGTTAGTCATTAATTTACTAGCCAATCTTCAGGCTAGTAGATATTTAAGCCATTTGAATTGGCATGCTATGGACGACTTTTCTGGGGAGAATGAATTACGATATTACCAAATTAAAATCCGTTGAAATGTTAATTTTCAACATAGGAAGTTAACCAACATAAAAATTAACAGACGTAAGTATTGTCAATGAGACAAGTATCTATTAAAACCGGGGAAATGATATAAATGAGAATATCAAAAGCTAGACTTCACCTAAATAGAGATTAAAAGTTTCAGAATTATAATTTAGTACGCCAGACGCGCGTTTCGTCTACATAAGACTCATCAGTGACGCTCATATCAAAATATTTACAAAGCCAAACCAGTACAAAGTTGAAGAGCATTGAGAATCCAAAATTCCAAAAAAGTTGTGCCAAATACGGCTAAGGTAGTCTACGCCTGGGATAAGAAAATCCTTAGTTTTTCGAAAAATTGAAATTTTGAAAACATGAAATTTATAAAAATGACCACATTATTGATATTCATGTCAACACCGAAATGTTGACTACAATATGTGTTATACTACAAACCTGACGGAAGTCTTGTATTTTGTAGGATTCGATAACATCATTGTGTGCTGGTGTATGAATCTTCACTATATTATTTTCCAGATTGGTTTCTATGTTTTCCAAATACCTTGCCTCCCCATCAATTATTTGATAATCAAATTTCTGAAAACAATCAAAATTCATCAATTTCAAACGCTAAAAATAAGTCGTATTAAAGCATATGCATGACATTATATATATTTATGTATATTTATATATATAAGGCGGTAACCCACCCTCAAAAACTTAAGTACGAAAGAAGGAACTCTGACTTAAGAGTATTTAACAAAAGAAAAGTAGAAGAAAGGCTACCTCGATTGACAATTTAGTCGAAATACATGTCAGTATATGAAAAAAGGTAGAAGCCATAAACAGGCGAATAAATTACAAATGAAGCATGTTAAGTGTTAATTTTATCAAGATGTAGACCTGAATATCCAACTTTAAACAAATGTTTGTGTAATATCGCAATGGTTTGCGTTTGTGTTATTAAACGTAGAAAGAAATATTAAAAAATAGTTTGGTGCCGCTAATATACTTCTGTACAAATGTGTTAATACACAAAAAAATAATATATTAAAGAAAATTGTCATATATCAGATGTGTATACAACTTGTTAATGATGTGACATAGAAATATACATACCATATCAAAAGCCATGACAGCAGACAGGGACAAAAATTCAAAGACAATAATCATTATTCGTCCCATGTTTAAAGGTTATTTTTAAGTCTGCAATGAAAATTGAAAATTATTAATTCTTATTAATGGAATCGTTATAAAGCTAAGACAATTCAGACACAATTTTTATTGAAGGTATGTTATTTTCATGAAGAAAGTTTATTTTAAGAAAATATTAATAGAAAAACTAGTCAGACTTGCTGATTCTTGTGACAGAAGATGACTGGTAAAAGTTGATTTTTTTTTATTATACCGTAATGTTTACTTCCAATAAACAGCTCTCAAAAACATAATAATTTGATTTTACTATGCTGACCAAAAACATTTAAGCAGACACAAAATATCATTTAAATTATAACTGTGTAAATGGTACAATTATAAACTCTAGTAAATAATCTATAGAATCGAAACTACTTACCTTTGCAGTCTGTTCTCAAGTTTGAAATGAACGAAATCATGAATGCTTTTATGCTAACCAACCAGGATGCAGATTCTGCTTCTGAGAATATCTAACTTCCGAATAATATGTTAATCTATTTAATTATTCGCCATCTAAGCATATTTTGAAGACCTTCAGCAATTAAATTGACGACGTGTGAAGTGGAATGAAGTAGTCATACCAGCATTGGCCTAGAAACCTTCTTTGATGTGATCTTCTATGCTTAAATATTCTGCGAATTCATCCCTATCAACGCCCTGTGAAAAAAAACTATTTACTGGAAAGAAACCTTATACCTACAAACATGATCATTCTGGTCACATTTGTAATATTTGTGTCTTTGTTAAAGGACTTTCAAAAACTTTTCCTTGGAGTCTGTTAGTTTATTTGTCCCCCTTTTGCAGCTGTTGTTTTTTTTTTTTGGTAGTCTGTCAGATAAAGTTTTTATTTAGTGTTGTACAATTGATAGGTAGCTAGATTGCTGGCTTTATTGTGCAAAGTCGGAACTATTAAAAACTCACTAAGAGGTACTAGATTTGTGAATAGTTGATAACATCCTCTTCCTTGAGATGATAGTTGTATCATTGATAGTTATACCAGATATCGTTATTTTCATATTTTGGAGTTGTTGTGGATTGCCAGGTGACATTGTATTGTCTTTTTAATGTATAATTTAAAACCCTGCGTATATCAATCTTTGTAGTCTACAATGTATTTCTGTCGAAATTTAATTTTGGCTTAATTGATTAGTTCATTTGTTTTAATGTTAAAATGTTATTACACTGGTGACTTCATCTAAACGGGGTACATGCACTATAACTTTTCCTGTTTTGGTCATTTTAACATTTTGATTCCAAAAAGTGAAGAATATCTGTCATATTTCTGATTTGGTACATGAAACAGACAAATTTGACAAAACCGTTTACCACTGGGATAATGATATAAAGATTTCGTTACCTTTGACTCGACACAAAGATAATGTTTATAAAATTATTTATTTTTTTGCACTGTAAAATTCTACATTTTTCTATATATAGGAATAATACCAACATTTATATTCCCCTATTTACTTTGTTTAATTTATTTGCACTTTCCCAAACATTGGGAAGAATTTATCCTTGTTTCAAATAAAACAATTCTTGGCATGAGTGAAGTTTTATCCTGTCCTATAGACAAAATTTCACATTACATATCATTGCAGATAAGAAAATAATCATCACTGGAAGTAAAAAATAAATCGGGTCATTCAGATGATAAGAATGAATAAATATTCTGAATCCAAAGTTTCCCCATACATTACAGTGTTAAATATTGAATTGGTATCATCGAAAAAAAAACTAACTATAAACTTTCGCGTGAGAAAAAAATTCTGACTCAGAAACACCCCCCTTTTGTTGAAGTAAAGTCATTTTGTTTGATTTGTAGTAGTTAAAAGACGTTGACAAAAAATTGCGATGTTTAGGATCACTACATTTCTATCTTTTCTGTTTGTTTCAAATGGTATTTTTTCTCCAAGGAGTATTTGGCAAAGGGAGGGGGTAATGTTTTTTTTTAATTTCTAATTGTATTTTAACGGATCTGAGATGCTACACAAACAAAAAATTAACCTCACCCTTTTTAGCTCACCTGGCCCAAAGTGCCAAGTGAGCTTTTCTCATCACTTGGCGTCCGTCGTCCGTCGTCGTCCGTCGCCGTTAACTTTTACAAAAATCTTCTCTGAAACTACTGGGCCAAATTTAACCAAACATAGCCACACTCATTATTTGGGTATCTTGTTTTAAAATTGTGTCCGGTGACCCGGCCAACCAACCAAGATGGCCGCCAGGCTAAACAAGAACATAGGAGTAAAATGCAGTTTTAGCTTATAACTTGGAAACCAAAGCATTTAGAGCAAATCTGACATGGGGGCAAAATTGTTTATCAGGTAAAAATCTATCTGCCCTGAAATTTTCAGATGAATCGGACAATCCTATGTTATGGTGCTGCCCCTGAATTGGTAATTTTAAGGAAATTTGGCTGTTTTTGGTTATAATCTGTAATATTATTATAGATAGAGATAAACTGTAAACAGCAAAAATGTTCACCAAAGTAAGATTTACAAATAAGTCAACAGGACCAAAATAGTCGGTTGATCCCTTTAGCAGTTATTGCCCTTTATAGTCATTTTTTAACCATTTTTCGTAAATCTTAGTTATCTTTTACAAAAATCTTCTCCTCTGAAATTACTGGGCCAAGTTAAACCAAACTTGGCCTAAATCATCATTGGGGTATCTAGTTTAAAAAATGTGTCCGGTGACCCGGCCAACCGACCAAGATGGCTGCCATGGCTAAACATAGAACATAGGGGTAAAATGCAGTTTTTGGCTTATAACTTGGAAAACAAAGCATTTAGAGCAAATCTAACAGGGAGGTGAAATTGTTTATCAGGTCAAGATTTATCTGCTTTAAAATTTTCAGATGAATTGGACAACTGGTTGTTATGTTGCTGCCTTTGAATTGGTAATTTTATGGAGATTTTGCCGTTTTTTGTTATTATCTTGAATATTATTATAGATAGAGATAAACTGTAAACAGCAATAATTGACAGCAAAGTAAGACCTAAATATAAGTCAACATGACCAAAAAGGTCAATTGACCCCCTAAGGAGTTATTGCCCTTTATCAATGTTTATAGTCAATTTTTAACAATTTTCATAAAATTTGTAAATTTTTACTTACATTTTCCACTGAAACTACTGGGCCAATCTTAATAGATAGAGATAATTGTAAGCAGCAAGAATGTTTGTTAAAGTAAGATCTACAAACACATCACCATCACCAAAACACAATTTTGTCATGAATCCATCTGTGTTCTTTGTTGAATATTCACATAGACCAAGGTGAGCACAGGCTCTTTAGAGCCTCTAGTTTTAGTAATGCATTTATGAGTGAATCGTTGTTTGAGTATAAAGACCAGTGACAAATATTTCTGTCAGTGTGTACGTCCAATCGATTCGGGAAGACCTTTTCAAATGAATTTTGTGTTCGGCAATGACGATGGATGAGTCTAGATTAGGGGTTAATAAGGCTATGTACAGTGTTTTATAACAAATAAATGTATCAAGTTTAGACAAATATTTACGTAAAGAACTTTATTTATAAGTGTTATAAGTATCAATTTTATATAAAAATTGTTTCTTTTTTAAATATACACGGGGAAATTAAAATTCTGAATGCCTAGTTTTGTGTACACTTAACCTACAGAAGGCCTACATCGACTATCGACTGCATGTAGACAAAACATGATTTAAACTACATGTAAACATTGAGTTTTATCAATGAGAACGTAATTATGTTTAGTTTATGTGTGAATTATACTAACACAACACCCAGTTTAGGTCAATGTGAACACGGCCTAAATATGTCAAGGACATCGTGTTTGGTTTCTTGCATTTTAGACCATTGTATGTATTTTAGTGTACATGATTTTTAGTATCTGCTTGTTTTAATAAGAGTTTTAATTGGTGCTTTATATCTATATTTTATTGATTTATGTTTTTTTTTATTTTCGTTTTATTTATTTTGTTATTTTTTTGCTGTTGTTTTTAATTTGGTATTTAAAGATTTCGTTACCTTTGACTGGACACAAAGATAATGTTAATAAAATGATTTATTTTTTTGCACTGCAAAATTCTACATTTTTCTATATATAGGAATAATACCAACATTTATATTCCCCTATTAACTTTGTTTAATTATTTGCACTTCCCAAACATTGGGAAGAATTTATCCTTGTTTCAAATAAAAAATTTCTTGGCATGAGTGAAGATTTATCCTGTCCTATCGACAAAATGTTACACACTACATTTCATTTCAGATAAGAAAATAATCATCACTGGAAGTAAAACATTGCAATCTCCATTTCTTTGTCCTGTATTCAAGCTTTAGTAACCATGTAACCTAAAGTTTTCCTAAATATTCTATAGAAACAACAAATAAAAAGACTATTGATGCTTTGAGATATATGTTTATGACTCCGAAATGTTTTACTTCTATCAAATGTAGGATTATTTTCCTACAACTGTCGAATTCAAGTGATTATTTTTTTCAACCCTTTTGTATAAAACCATAAGTGACATTCACATGGTGGTATTACACCTATACAAACTAGCATATTTTAATAAATATTGCTTATAACATTTTTCGTAGTAATCAAGCTTTAAATATTTTCGTCGTAACAATAAGGGAAGTCTGTAATGATAAATTCGATGTGGTTTCAAGTAGCATTAAGTAGACATAAGTGGATTACCTTATAGTGTTTGACGAATGCAAGTTCATCAATTTCCGTTCAAGTGTTCAGCGAATTGTTAACCATTGCCTCCACGTAAACAAATATAACTAATTAACACACATCGAAAAACAAAATATGTTTGAGCTACAACTAAGGCTGTGTTCACACCAAACGCCGTGTACAGTAAACATGTTTACATTTGGTTTAATGTAATGTACACTAGTTAAATTTGTTCACATCTATACACCTTGTTTAGCTACCTGTACATAAGATTTGTTCACACTTGTAAACTATATGTCATTTAAATGTTCATTACGTAGAACCGAATTCAAATTTTCGAACAACTGTTCTAGCAGTAGGGAACGACCATTTGTCTTAAAAAAAAGGGGGATGGATTTTTCCACAATTTGATTAAAAAATAAATCGGGTCATTCAGATGATTAGAATGAATAAATATTCTGAATCCAAAGTTTCCCCATACATTATAGTGTAAAATATTGAATTGGTATCATCGAAAAAAAACTATTTATAAACTTTCGCGTGAGAAAAAAATTCTGACTCAGAAACACCCCCCTTTTGTTGAAGTAAAGTGGTTGCTCCTTTAAGAAAGTCATTTTGGATAATTTGCAGTAGTTTAAAGATGCCTCGATTACGCATTAAAAACGTAGGCTTTACATCAGCGTGCTTACAGACGAAGAAAAAAAAAATTGCGATGTTAAGGATCACTACATTTCTATCTTTTCTGTTTGTTTCAAATGGTATTTTTTCTCCAAGGAGTATTTGGCAAAGGGAGGGGGTATTGTTTTTTGTTTTTTTAATTTCTAATTGTATTTTGACGGATCTGAGATACTACACAAACAAAAAATTAACCTCATCCTTTTTAGCTCACCTGGCCGAAAGGGCCAAGTGAGCTTTTCTCATCACTTGGCGTCCGTCGTCGACCGTCGTCGTCCGTTGTCGTCCGTCGTCTGTCGTCCGTCGTCGTTAACTTTTACAAAAATCTTCTCCTCTGAAACTACTGGGCCAAAATTAACCAAACATGGCCACAATCATCATTTGGGCATCTAGTCTTAGAATTGTGTCCGGTGACCCGGCCAACCAACCAAGATGGCCGCCAGGCTAAAAAAAAAGAACATAGGGGTAAAATGCAGTTTTTGGCTTATAACTCAAAAACCAAAGCATTTAGAGCAAATCTGACATTGGAGTAAAATTGTTTATCAGGTGAAGATCTATCTGCCCTGAAATTTTCAGATGAATCGGACAACCCCGTGTTAGGTTGCTGCTTTAAAATTTTCAGATGAATTGGACAACTGGTTGTTATTATCTTGAATATTATTATAGATAGATATGAACTGTAAACAGCAATAATTTACAGCAAAGTCAGACCTAAATATAAGTCAACATGACCAAAATGGTCAATTGACCCCCTAAGGAGTTATTGCCCTTTATCAATGTTTATAGTCAATTTTTAACAATTTCATAAAATTTGTAAATTTTTACTTACATTTTCCTTTGAAACTACTGGGCCAATCATTATAGATAGAGATATTTGTAAGCAGCAAGACTGTTTGTAAAAGTAAGATCTACAAACACATCACCATCACCAAAACACAATTTTGTCATGAATCCATCTGTGTTCTTTGTTGAATATTCACATAGACCTAGGTGAGCGACACATGCTCTTTAGAGCCTCTAGTTTCAGTAATGCATTTATTAGTGAATCGTTGTTTAAGTATAAAGACCAGTGGCAAATATTTCTGTCAGTGTGTACGTCCAATCGATTCGGGAAGACCTTTCAAATGAACTATGTGTTCGGCAATGATGATGGATGAGTCTAGATTAGGGGTTAATAAGGCTACGTACAGTGTTTTATAAAAAATAAATATATCAAGTTTAGATAAATATATCAAATATATCAAATATATCAAGAAATCTTACCCTTCCGGAGCACCTGAGATTACCCCTAGTTTTTGTTGGGGTTCGTGTTGTTTATTCTTAAGTGTTCTATGTTGTGTCATGTGTACAATTGTTTTTTCTGTTGTCTTTTTAATTTTTAGCCATGCCGTTGTCAGTTTGTTTTAGATTTATGAGTTTGACTGTCCCTTTGGTATCTTTCGTCCCTCTTTTAGACAAATATTTACGTAAAGAACTTTATTAAAAAGTGTTATAAGTATCAATTTTATATAAAAATTGTTTCTTTTTTAAATAAACATGGGAAAATTAAAGTTAAAAAAACCGAATGCCTAGTTTTGTGTATATTTAACCTACACAAGGCCTACATCGACTATCGACTGCATGTAGACAAAAAATGATTTAAACTACATGTAAACATTGAGTTTTATCAATGGGAACGTAATTATGTTTAGTTTATGTGTGAATTACACTAACGCAACACCGAGTTTAGGTCAATGTGAACACGGCCTAAATATGTCAAGGACATCGTGTTTAGTTTCTTGCATTTTAGACCATTGTATATATTTTAGTGTACATGATTTGTAGTATCTGCTTGTTTTAATAAGAGTTTTAATTGGTGCTTTATATCTATATTTTATTGATTTATGTTTTTTTTTATTTTCGTTTTATTTATTTTGTTATTTGTTTGCTGTTGTTTTTATTTTGGTTCTTTTTTTCGTTTTTTTTTTACCTTTGTTTTTTTGTATGTGATGCGCTTAATTGTGATTAATAACATGTTATTTTATTATTCGCTTGAAGAAGTATTTTCTTGTACATACGTTTCAACAAACAAAAAACAAAGCAAAGGAAACTATTGATGTCATAAGACTTTTGATTGAGTTAAGCCATTTCAATTAATATTCTATAGTGTGTCTTCCTACGCTGTGATGTTACACTATTGTTAAAGGTAAGGGTGAAGATTGGTACATATTAAAACGTTTAAACCAGCTACATAACTGAAATACATCAATTATAATGAAAGAACTAAGAATAATAAACTAAGGCCGTAGGGGACCTATAGTTATTCATTTCTGTTTTAGTGATTTGGTTCTAATAAAGAGTTGTCTCATTGGAAATCATACCACATCTTCTTTTTATAAATATTTGATCTTCAACTGTCAAATCAATACTATCCATTTAAACTTGAACATAACTACGCAACGCCGTCGCAGTTTCCATTAACCGAGTTTTCTAACAACCCAAGAACTCTATACCGTTGCGCTATCCGGCAGTTAAATCTTTATTCACCGCAATAAAATTAACGATTCTTAAAAATTCTTTCATTTTTGCCATTTAATCAATTATAATTAAATGTTTATTAATAACTGAATTAAAGGAAAATTGGTTTAGATCTTGGTTAAATGTTTTCATTCTAGATATATTATCATTCTATTACTCGATTTATTTTACTTGACTGGGCGGATTTTAACCGGTTCGCTCATAATAAACCATTACATCTATAGATAGGTGTTTTAGGATAAACTCATCAATGAAGTGTTTAGTATTTGTTTTTTGTAAATTCCTTTGATGATTAGAAATCAGTAATAATTATAACGTCAATCATCCTTATCACATACATCTTCAAATAGACTGTCCTTATGCAATTTAAAATGTAAGCCCCACCCGATCAGTTGAAATAACATTGGTAATAATTGAATGACAAAAAAATGTCAGACCTGTTTATAGTATTGCATTGATGTCTGATACTATAGTAACCGATATACTCGGAATTTGACTTGGAGGAAAAATAAAATGTGAAACGACGAATTAAGTCATTTGAGGAACCATACATGCAATCTAACTCTCTTTCATCTTGTAACAGTATTAAAACATTTGACTTTTCTACTCTTTACACAAGTATTCCACATTCCAAACTAAAAGACAAATTGAAAGAGTTGGTATTGCTTTGCTTCATAATAAAGAATGGCCAACGTAGATACAAGTATCTTGTCTGAGGGAGGGATAAATCCTACTTTGTAAAGGATAACTCTGATTAAAACAAAAAATTCTCTGAAACTGATATTATCAAGATGCTTGATTTCTTGATTGACAACATATTTGTTACGTTCGGAGGAGGTGTTTTTCAACAGACTGTCGGCATTCCAATGGGAACAAACTGTTCCCCTCTACTTGCCGACTTGTTTCATTATTATAATGAGGCTGACTTCATGCAGGAAGAAAGATTAAGAAGTTAGCAATATCCTTTAACTCTACTTTCCGCTATATAGATGATGTTCTTTCACTAAATAATTCAAAATTTGTTGACTATGTGGAACGCATCTATCCCATCGAACTAGAGATAAAGGATACTACAGATACAGTTAAGTCGGCCTCATATCTTGACTTACATCTAGAAATTGACAATGTGGGTCGGTTGAAAACAAAAGTTTACGACAAAAGAGACGATTTCAGCTTTCCAATTGTGAACTTTCCATTTCTAAGTAGCAACATTCCAGCAGCACCTGCATACGGGGTATATATCTCTCAATTGATACGATATTCCCGTGACCGACCGTGCAAGGGCTGTATAGCCAGTCAAGGTCGTTAAAAACTTCCATTTGTTGTATTCCCGTGCTTGCATTACCTATAATGATTTTTTTGATAGAGGGTTGCTGCTCACAAGGAAGCTATTAAACCAAGAGTTCCAAATGGTGAAGTTGAAATCATCCCTTCGTGATTTTACGGACGCCATCACGAGTTGGTTGAACAGTCGGCCTCATATCTTGACTTACATCTAGAAATTGACAATGTGGGTCGGTTGAAAACAAAAGTTTACGACAAAAGAGACGATTTCAGCTTTCCAATTGTGAACTTTCCATTTCTAAGTAGCAACATTCCAGCAGCACCTGCATACGGGGTATATATCTCTCAATTGATACGATATTCCCGTGACCGACCGTGCAAGGGCTGTATAGCCAGTCAAGGTCGTTAAAAACTTCCATTTGTTGTATTCCCGTGCTTGCATTACCTATAATGAATTTTTTGATAGAGGGTTGCTGCTCACAAGGAAGCTATTAAACCAAGAGTTCCAAATGGTGAAGTTGAAATCATCCCTTCGTGATTTTACGGACGCCATCACGAGTTGGTTGAACGTTATGGATAACCGTTTCACAGATGATATCGGACATGTTCCTTACGTCGTAACTACAATCCCCTTCCCTTTTATGAATGTGACCTACCGAATAAGACTATTTACCGGATTTGTTATCGCATAAGCAACACTACGGGTGCCACATGTGGAGCAGGATCTGCGTACCCTTCCGGAGCACCTGATATCACCCCTAGTTTTTGGTGGGGTTCGTGTTGTTTATTCTTTATTTTTCTATGCTGTGTCATGTGTACTATTGTTTGTCTGTTTGTCTTTTTCATTTTTAGCCATGGCATTGACAGTTTATTTTAGATTTATGAGTTTGACTGTCCCTTTGGTATCTTTCGTCCCTCTTTTATCTGAATTGTGTCAGATAAATGGTTACAGTTGATACTTTTGTGACCAGAATTCTAAATTGACCATTTGAGGCAGAAAATGTGAACCTTAATTGACAAATAGGCATACAGTAAGATGTGGACTGGAGACAGAGGCAGGATTGGATACTTTATAAAATCTTAAATGTTGTAATGATTGACTGCTAAACAGTACATTTATAGTATTCTGATATGCTTTCAATATGTTATCAAAACAGTCTCAAACAGGTTCTACGCATTTTATATCAGACAATATGTAAAAAAGGCAAGCTGGCAATAATTAAAGTCTTTGTTTTCAAATTCTTTAAACAATTAAATAAAACATAGAGGGGGTATATAATGTACAGAAAAAAAAACTTAGAGTATACGCAGTGATTTCTTAAAGGCTTTAATTCTTATAAATGAGTATCAATGTGAGAAAAACTGATTTTAGAGAGTTTTCTATTTGAATAAATGTTTGTATACGTTGCACTTTGTAAATACAGCTGTTCTCAATAAAGGTAACATTAGTATAACGCTGTTCGAATCTCATAAATCGATAGAAAAAAACAAAACAGAAATACAAAATTAAAATGTAACACACACAGAAAGGAACCAAGCATTAGACAAAATCCGATGAAAATAACAAACATAACATGAAAACTAAATACTAGTACATGAATTTCGCATGGAAAAGTTCCGTAACACGTCTTATAGCAATGTGAATTCACACTCAAATAAAACATGTAAAAGAGGAAACAAACGACACAACAGAAACACAACGTTAAAATGTAACACACACAAAAACGAACTAAAATATAACAATGTACATTTTTTGGACTTGGTAAAGGACATTTGAACCTGGTTTTGTGGCATGCCAAACCTCCTACTTTAATGTCAATATTAAATATAACATTAAACTGACACTATAACATTACATGACTACAATACAAATACATAGGTGAACATATAGGACAGAGAAACACACGAATAATAGCTTACAAAAGGCACCAGGTAAAAATTAAGGGGGTAGACCTGGTATATGGGAGACAACTCTTACACATGTATTGAAAGTCATTAGTGCGTTTTAACATAGGAGTAAATTAAACAGTGATCAAGCATTTATGTTGTTTACATTTGGCTGTGAGAATGATGCAGACAGACCAAGTAAGCTGTACATGTTTGAGACCACCAAACATTAAACTAAAGATTTTTTTTAATGATATGGATAAAAAGGTAGAAAATTTCCATTCATAAATAAAATGCTTGAGGAGTTCTTGAGCAACTTTACTGACTAAAGTGAAGGACCATGTGGCATCATTATAGCAAAAAAACTTGGAAGTTTTGGGAAATTCGATTTGAACATAGAATTAAACAATGAAGTAATATAGTTTTATTGCTAAGTCATTGATACAGAGTTTATACTTACTGATTGTGGTTTATTTCCTATATAAAAACCTATATTCTAGAAGATATGTACTGAACATCAATCCTAGTACAAGCTTATGCTAATAGATAATCTACATTAACATAAAAATGGTACTAAGATAGTGACAGACTGTCAAAACCATGAATTCTGAAAGCGTCTGCTATTGAAGACAGGGGCATTTTGTTGTCTGGGGAGAAAAACCAATAAATAGTTGTGATAAAAAATCATGTCAACTCATCCCATCAGGATACTCGTCCCATACTGAATATTACTGTTTTTTCTTATAAAATTAATAACAATTATCAAAGGGACAGTTTTCCTTAGACTATTACACATTTAAATAATGCAAAGACAGTCTGTAGGAGGTTTTATAAGGGAAAAAATTTTACTTTTTTTCGTGGGCCTTGTAAGCCAACTTGTTGCAAAATTCTGAAAAATTTCAAACGGTCAAATTCGATAAAATTTGGTGATTTTAAAGATTATTAACCAATAAATGTTTAAACAATTTTTTGCAGGAATTAAACGACAAAATTTGTTTCTGGCTAAATTTGAAAAAAAACCAATTGTTATCTGAGCTGGTCGGACTTTTCGCCATATGAATTGTTATAACCGTTTTTTTTTTACATTCAATTTATTTTTATTACCATGATGTTTTATATTTACTTTAAGATATGTTTCTTCTATGCAATTTAATAGTCAAAGGTATTTCTTATGACAACATGGGCAAAAACATTTAATGATTTTTACCTACTAGTGTTTTCAACCGTTTTTTAGGATTCCCAAAAACTTGTCATATTCAATATACCCTAAACATAAAATGAAACGGTCAATTTCTTTTAGACTTTGGCAGATGACGCATGGGCCCCTACCTTTTCCATGTTGTAAATATAAGAAAAATTAAACGAGAGGAAAATTTTGGTGTTACCAAGGCTTACCCCCTTAAATATGCCAGAAGTGCGTTTCGTCCACACAAGAATAACTAGTGACACTCAGATGTAAAAAGTTCGAAAGCCCAAAACCAGTACAAAGTTGAACAGCTCTGAGGACCAATAGTTCAAAAAGTTGTGCCAAATACGGCTAGGGTTTTCTGCTTGGGATAAAAACATCCTTATTATTTAGAATAATGTATACTTTAGCAAACAGTTATTATATAAAATGACTGTGACGTTACGCACGGTATTGGTGCCCCTCATCGTTACACGACGTTCCTAATAAAACGACGATTTTGACGGTGTCCACGGAAAGTTTCAAACGTTGACCATATATTCTACTAATGTGGGAATGCCGCTTAAAGTAAAGCGATGTTCAAAGTTGCTTCTTTATATGGTTTTATTTTTTCAAGCCTGTCCAAATGTAAAATTCCATTGAATTAAAACAAAATTTTAGATACATGAACAATTTAAAATTTTTGCGAAGAATTGTCTGCAATAATAGCAATAAATGACAATTTGATGTCTTGTAAAATGATTTAATTATATAAAAAAGAAGATGTGGTATGATTGCCAATGAGACAACTCTCCACAAGAGATCAAAATGACACAGAAATTCACAACTATAGGTCACTGTACGGCCTTCAACAATCAGTGTCTTCTATTTCTGAAAATTAAGCAATGTTCTCTCTGCCAGAAGACGTCTCCTATCTTTGCTAGTGAAATTGTAAATATTTTGTTTCTTGTTTCTGTCTCTTTTCCCGAATTACACGTTTATATATGTTTGTTGTAATTTGGTAATTTCGCTCCCTCAATTAATATTCAAATGCTTCTTGATTTGTCTTTGATTCTGTGAAAGATGTTTTTCTTTTCATAATCTTATTTTATCAACACTTTAATCCTGGGACTATTATACTAACGATACTATAAAAGTCCCATAATTTGGTTTTATTTAATTTTTCCTAAACAGTGACTTATCATGACATTAAAATTCATATTATTTATTTTAACGTATATGTAAGTTCACAATCTTAACATCAATCCCGATTTTATGGAAAATGTTAAATATATCGTTTCAAAAATCTCTAACAAAAAACTTTATAAAATGTGCATCATGTTTGAAAAAGAAATATGTGCTCTTATGCTGCTGTTGCCAACTTTCAATGATTTAAAGTTGGTCGGGGTCTAAATCATTTTTTTTTAAAAGAAAATGTTTTCATTGATTAAATTTTTTAAATCAGGATTGTTTTACCAGGCAAATAATTAAAAAAATGTTATGTAGGAATTTACACATTTTGCACATAAATCAGGCCGTTAGTTTTCTTGTTTGAATTGTTTTACATTTGTCATTTAGGGGCTTTTTATAGCTGACTATAAGGTAAGAATTTTGCTCATTGTTGTTTGCATATAGAAATTATTGATTGGTCTTATACGGCCGCACCTTCTACTTTTATTTGAAATTGAGAACCGCGATTCTGTATTGTTTTGTTTCTGCTTTCGGAAACATATTTTGCAAGCTATCCTTTCATCTGATACTTTTTCACAAACTCAAGCTTCAAAAAAGGGTCGGCAATCAATACTTTTTTTTAAATGTTTAAAATAATAGAATTTGGCAAAGTATGGAAAACTTTTACACAGACCAATACCTACTTCACAGATTACCAGCAGGTCGAAATCCGATTTTGAATAATACCACTTTTTTTTTTACTAGATGTGATTTTTTAAGTAACTGCTATATGTGCAGGTTTACATAGATCAGTGTTTTCTCATGCGAACAACTATGAACCAGGATTTAATTTCATGCATTTTTCATACTATACAATATTGTTGGTTCAGCGCTTCCATTTTCAACATATAACTGAGTATCGGTTTACATAAAACTTCTTTGACATTCATCTGATTATTTTTATGTTTTAGGTTTCAATCTTTTTGGTTTCGTTTTCACATTGTTTTAAACGTATAATCAGAGTACTAAAGTACTGAACCTCGGATGACCGCAAGTTCTTGTGGATGGTCACAAGCACTTATCGCAGAAAAATAATCACATGTCTATATCGGAAAACCGAGGTTTATGTACAGAGATATATTTTTTCTGAGACAAGTTCGTGCGTGGATGATGAATAAAGACAAGGAATTCAACTTCACTTCTTTAATATCTATTATATAGTGGTGATACAAATACGTATACTCTGGTTTGTTGTTATATATTATATGGGGACGAAGTCCGGAATAACAGTAGAAAATTCAATAACTAAAAATTTTAAAAAATCGGGAAAATTTTCCCGAAAATTTCATTGTACTAATGAACTCAATCAAAGGTACCAGGATTATAAATCAAAATCGTTCAAACTTTTTTATGTCGTGTTTTATATCGACTTCACCATCTCATAAAACAGAGCTTTTTCTATAAAAATGGGAATCGTACATACAAATTTCTTGTTTTGGGTTACAATAATTCATATTTTGTGAAGAATCACACTGAATCTTCCAAAAAAATATACTGAAGATGATATTATCAAAATGCTGGACTTTTTGATCGACAATATATTTGTTGAGTTTGGAGGATTTATATTTCAACAGACAGTCGGTATTCCAATGGGTACTAATTGTGCACCCCTGCTGGCCAATTTGTTTTTGTACTCGTATGAAGCAGAATTCATTCAAAACCTTCTACAAGACAAAAAGAAAAAGCACCTTGCGAAATTCTTTAATTATACTTTCCGATATATTGGTGATGTTCTATCATTGAATAACCCATATTTCAGCCAATACTTACATCTCATATATCCCAGCGAACTTGAAATTAAGGATACTACTGATACTAGAAGGACTGCTTCATACCTTGATCTTTTCCTCAATATTGACGCAGATGGACGACTTCACACGAAAATCTATGATACACGGGACGATTTCAACTTCCCAATTATCAATTTCCCATTTCTCAGCAGTAACATACCCTCTGCCCCTTCGTATGGTGTTTACATATCACAATTGATACGTTATTCTCGTGCTTGTTCATACTATACGGACTTCATATACAGGAGTGTGCTCCTTACACAGAAACTGCTTCAACAAAGTTATGAGGAGGATAGATTAAATTTGACACTCCGTAAATTTTATGGACACCATCACGAATTAGTTGATCCATACGATGTGTCTTTGACCAAACTAGCTAAGGACATTTTTACCACATGGTAGATTGTCAAATTTGTTGACGTCTTTTCTATTATATTCATGTGTTATGGTAAAGAAAATTAATCACCGCCTTCATTTATCAGATTTGATTTTGTTTCAACGTTATCTACGATAATTTACGCTTGAAGTTGGATTCAAAACAACCTGGACATTTATATATTATAGTTAATTGCTATTAATAAGTATTGCAATATGCATTGTGTTTAAATGTAAAATCAGTATTTAGTTCTATTATAATATTAAATCAATCCTAATTCTATCTTACTTTAGAGATATAGTTTTTCAAATGTGACGTCATTTTTGTGATGTTTCAGAAATTCATGTGACGTAATTTTTATGCCTTTTCACCATCGTATGTGACGTCATTTTTATGATTTTTTGCATTAAGGCCTGGACTAAGTCGGGTGTGTCTATTTTTCTGTGTTGGTCTTTGCATTATGTATTCGGGTTTTGTTTTCTGTAATTAGTTAATACTTCAGGTTCATTATGTATATCTTTTATATTCATTTGATAAAATTTACTGTTTGCATAGCATAAATTGTTCTAAATAATAAGGATGTTCTTATCCCAAGCATAAAAACTTTGTACTTTTTTTTCACTTTCGATCTTTTATATCTGGGCGTCACTGGTGAGTCTTGTGTGGACGAGGCGCGTGTTTGGCGTATTGAATTTTAAACTTGATGCCTTTTGTTATATATTAATCATGTGTTTCTTTGTCTAATACGTTCTTCTATTTATTTGTATTGTAGTCCTGTAATATTATGTTGTCATTTCAATGTTGTATTTAACTTTGCCATTAAAGTGCATTGGCATGCCACAAAGCCAGGTTCAACCCACCATTTTTATCTTTTAAAATGTCCTGTACCAAGTCAGGAAAATGGCCATTGTTATATTATAGTTCGTTTTTGTGTGTGTAACATTTTAACGTTGTGTTTCCGTTGTGTCTTTTGTTTTCTCTTATATTTGAGTGTGAATTAACATTACTATAAGACGTGTCACGGTACTTTTCTTTCCCAAATTCATGTATTTGGTTTTGATGTTATATTTGTTATTCTCATCGGATTTTGTCTAATGCTTAGTCCGTTTCTGTGTATGTTACATTTCAATGTTGTGTCGTTGTGCTCCTCTTATATTTAATGCGTTTCCCTCAGTTTTAGTTTGTTACCCCAATTTTGTTTTTTGTCCATAGATTTACGAGTTTTGAACAGCGGTATACTACTGTTGCCTTTATTTGAATTCCCTCATCTGCGTAGAAATCTACAATGTACTTTTTTTTCCGGTCTCGTTTGCATGAAACTTTGAGTAAAATATATATTTATCAGTCTAGTATAAAGTAGGAGGGAACGCAATATAAATTTCATTTTTGATAATTCTTTGATATGAAAAAACGTTACCTAATGATAGCGTTTCTTTGTTTACATTGCATATGACGTCATAACTTATATAACGTCACAACTAAAATCCCTCACAACAGAACCAAAATCGGAAACGTTACGGTATTTCCGTTTTGAAATTAAGATATGTTTGAATTAAAAAAAATCATACAGACCTCGTCCCCTTTCACAGGTAATGACTGCCTCATATTATTTATAATTGTATATAGCAGTTACTTGTATGTTTTATTTTCATCCAATTGTATATCGTTCTATTCTACATTTCTAATAAAACTGTAGTACAAGGGCATGGTGGACACTCTTCGATTTTTCCAATACATTGGATTTGAGTAGACATTCATATTTTCCCCAAAAAACTTTCTTGTGATATTCTTCCGCATGCGTTAACACAATTTTTCTGTACGTGTGCATAGGTTTTAATGTAAATAAATATTTTTAACGACATAATATTTTCGTATTTTCAATATCTGTTCTTATGAGTATTCATTGAAGAAGTGAATTTATAACAAGCGATAAGAAATGTTATTTTGCACTCGATGATATTCGCGTATTTATACGATCGGTTACCAGTGAAAAACGAAAGTCAAATCTCTATGGCAACAATACATTGGAATGCCCTCACGATCATCGCGATGTAAAAATTAATATTGAAGCTGTGTTTTGTGGCGTTCTGCGAAGATTAAAAAAAAAGATCTACTTTACACCGCAGATTGATTGGTTGATTTTTTTCTTTCTAGAATGAATTGGGAGTGTCTGTAAATTAATACCTTGGAGCTAGCTGCTACATGTTTGTGTGCCAACCATTATATATGTCGAACAACTACTCTCTCACTCTCTCTCTTTCGTTCTTTCTCAAATTATGGCAAAAGAAAAGTTTCAATTTCAATATACTAGTTTCATCACATGCCTATAGCTATGTACCAGGCAATTCTGTTAGAGATTCGAGAAAATAATCTTCATTCTGCCCCACTACTTCTAAATGTAATAACATTATTTTTCAAACACATATTGCTAGGTAGATGACTAGGAATTTTTCTACTCACAGTAGATAAAAAAATGATCGTTAGCTATACTGAAATGTTTATGACAAACAAGTATTTCTCTGATAAAACTTTTTGTTTAAAGAGTCCATGCGACAAAAAAAAGAAGATTACACGTTTTACTGAAATGGTCACGACCAGGGTTTCCGCTGGCGGTCGCCATTTTCGCAATTTGCGAAAAAATAATAATTGTGGCGATAAAAATTCGTCATTTGCGAAAGAATTTGGCGAAAGAAATATATATAACATTTATTTTCCTCCATCTTGTTTTTTTACTTTTTTTCGAGTTTCTCGGACTTTACCGGATCAGACTATACTCGGAATTTACCTTGACCTCATTAAGATTTGGACAGAAAATCAATAATCAGCTGATTGCATTTTATAGCTATCGACAACAAAGGACTAATTAATAAAGGTGTTGATTGAATTGTTTGACAACATGATATGGTTAAATGGCTTCCACTAAATGTCACATACATAATTTATTTACCACTTTGTGACGCACGTGTTTGAAGCAAATTTTTGACGTCTCCTCTCCTTTTGAAAATAGTTTAGAAAAGAAAGCTGTTGTGACGAAAAATGTTCAAAACCAAGAAAAATCTCCGATTTAAAACTTTAATTATCCATTTACTTAATATAGGTAATTGATTAGGGAGACTACTTTAAAGTCGTTTGAGTGACACACGTCACGGTTTCAAGCATAGTTTTACGTCTCAACTTTTTCATTTATGATGGTCAAGAAAAGAAAACTGTCGTTTAATATGAAGAAATATATCCAAAAGGTTGGAAACAACCCCTCGAATGAGAGTAACCCTTCAATGTAATGACTACACATAAAATGAGGGATCAATTTCATGTGATAAAAACTTTTGTTTTGTTGTAAAAACCACTTCTTAGTACATAAGGACGAAATCATCTTATTTAAGGGAAGGAAAGGGGGAGGAAGGGGGGTAGAAAAAAAAGATAAATTTTAAACTAAAAATATATTTATGTTACTTGGCGAAAAAAATAATAAAGTGGCGAAAAATATATTGTTTTGGCGAAAGAGGTGGCGAAAAAAATAATTGACCCAGGGGAAACCCTGGTCACGACTAAGGTGGGTGTACTTTTTCTCATAAAATTGTTGTGAGAATTTTCATTCATGTGTGTAGCTTCGAATCTTTTAATAGCAACGCTAGGAAAAACAGATACTATCTGGCTTAGGAGGATAATTAAGAAGATCTCACTTTTGATCGCATTTTCTTTTTCAATGAATCTTGCTTTTATAAAGTGGGAGTGTGGTCATTAGTAAGTTATTTCTTTATTATATACCCCCGGGGCCTTGTCTCTATGAAATATCCGAGTTAAATATTTCGACATCTTATATGCATGAGTTAATGCAGATCTGTATTTTAAGGCATATAAAACGAGAACTTTATGTTATATAGATCAGACCATATCATGAAATTATGTTATGCCAAATATGCAAGAAAATTCGTATACAGTTTAACGTTATTATAACGCGAACGTCAAATTACGGTTACGGGGACATTTCATTGGACATCTTAGATCGTTTTGGATTTTCTACCTGCAACTCAAACAAAAGTACATATCATATCGGTTTAAAGGAAATTAAATGTATTTTCCATTTATATCAGTTAACAGACGTTAAAAAATTTAGATATAGTAGAATTTCGTTTGATAAAAAGCCTCTGAATTATTCTTTGTGTTATTTAGTCCATCGGGACATTTTATTTGACACGATACGATGTTTTTAGAATAAGACCGCAGTTACATAATGATGACTTCAGATAGCTTCTTCGGGACATGTATAATTTTTCTGATATTATTAAAATCCATTTTCGTCCGTTATATCCTATAAAAGTGAAGACAGAAATGTTTTTTAAGGGTTGAGCAGCTAATTGGGACACTTTTTCTTTTTTTTATTCAAACTCTTTTGACGATCTTCCTTCTCTTACAGTTAAAAACGTCTGTTACATCATTTAAAGTATAATTTATACAAAACAATTGCAATATTTTTAACCATTCTTCTTACTAATGAATCCGTACTGGGATTTTAAAGACTCACATAAAACAAAATTGTAACAGCGGGACACCCTTGAAATGACGTTATAGGCATCGAAATGAGCAAAGTTTTTCATTAAAAAATAGACAAAGCACAAAATCATCTATTTTATTGATTTCTGTGTTTTTTTCCTTTCGAATGAAATGCATAACATGGATATTTATTGTATAGGATAAGAGCTTGAATTTGAATAACCCGCCTTCTAACCAATATTTCCAAAGAGACACCAATATCGTACGCAACGTCTATATAATAGATATACATGATAAAACCGAAGCATTAACTAACTTTACAATAAAAACGAATACATTACATAAACCAACATAATCCAGCACAAAAAAAACCCACCCAAGTTAGCCAAAACCTCAACGCTAAAAGTGACGTCACATTTGAAATTGTAAAAAAGGCAAACAAAATTACGTCACATTTGAAATTCTAAAACAGCTCATAAAGGGACGTCACATTTGAATGACTAAAACTATTT
Organism: Mytilus edulis; assembly: GCA_019925275.1. Lineage (NCBI taxonomy): Eukaryota > Metazoa > Mollusca > Bivalvia > Mytilida > Mytilidae > Mytilus > Mytilus edulis. Next base: position 259,803 of record CM034357.1, on the reverse strand, counting down.
CTCAAAAATAAGATACAATAAGATTGATTTAAGATTATATTTGTGATACTTATATAACATTTAATAACAAAGAAAATTGTAATACTTGTTAATATCAAACTGAGGTATCAGTTAGACAATTAACTATATTATATAGCTATGTCGGTGTTTATTTTAAATCAACCTGCAAACATAATACATCGTATAAATGAGTCTTATATAGACGAAACGCGCGCCTGGCGTACTAAATTACAATCCTGGTACCTTTGATAACTATTTACACCACTGGGTCGATGCCACTGCTGGTGGACGTTTCGTCCCCGAGGGTATTACCAGCCCAGTAGTCAACACTTTGGTGTTGACATGAATATCAATAATGTGGTTATTTTTAAAAATTTCCTGTTTACAAAACTTTTTCGAAAAACTAAGGATTTTCTTATCCCAGGCATAGATTACCTTAGCTGTATTTGGCACAACATTTTGGAATTTTGGATCCTCAATGCTCTTCAACTTTGTACTTATTTGGCTTTCTAAATATTTTGATAAGAGCGTCACTGATGATGAGTCTTATGTAGGCGAAACGCGCGTCTGGCGTACTAAATTATTATCCTTGATAACTATTTACGTAGAACCAAACAAAAATCTAATAAATGAAGGCGGTGATTAATTCTTATTACCATAACACATGAATATAACAGAAAAGATGTCAAGACATTTGACAAAATCCGATGAGAATTACAAATATAGTATCAAAATTAAATACATTAATTTGAGATAGAAAAGTCAGACATCAGACAGGCGTTTCATGAGGCCAAATAAAGAACGAACTTGAAAAGCATTGAGGACCCCGTAAAATACAAAATCATTGTATCTTTGAATATCATCGTAAATGGTTTCCGTAATTCATTGTTACGAAGTCTCAGACTTATAGAATGACCATTGGCATTTGTGTTTGCCAAGATGATAATCATATTGTAAACGCTCAGTCATCTACATCACAATGAACCTGTAGATAAGCTTCAATAAGATTTTGCCAATGCGTTCGAATAAGAAACAACATCTGCATTTCACGGGAAAAAGAAAATAATAGGATAAAAAGCAAAATATTGTTCATTGAATATTCTTAGTTATACCGTGTGCTAGTGACCTAATACGTTATATATGGAGTCAGTAAATTCCATATGGGGTGAGAGAGAAGCTCAAATCTCCATATGGAATTTATTGACCCCATATATAACATATTAGGTCACTAGCACACTATGTAACGAGTTTATCTTACCCACTATATTAACATGTGAAATTTAGACTTATCTAGTGACCAATCAAAATGACCAAGTCTTCAAAAACCGTGTGCATTAAGAGACTACTTTCGTGTTTCTACAAAAATAGATGCCAACAATAACAAATTGCTAGGTCTAAATGTGTTTTATGAATTTATTTCAATCTTCATCATCATTTCTTCGTTTGTTGAAACGTTTAAGATTTTTTCTCAGTACCGTTTTGTTTTTATAAAGGAACGTTACACCACTACTAACGGTGTATGGAATAAGCCCAGCCGCCTTCCTACAAACCTAATATGGAATATGCACGGTCTCTACGCGGACGCTCATACCAATCATATTCCTATATGTAATGTATAGAAGGCAAGATAAAAGCTCATACATAATGAAGACATAATCTTTCAATCAGCTTAATTGAAGTCTTGAGCTGGCAGTAACTGCTAGTAGTCTGTTGTTATTTATGTATTAATATCATTTTGTTTATTTTCTTTTGTCACCTCATCTGACATTGGACTCGGACATTTCTTCTTGAACTGAATTTTACTGTCCGTTTTGTCATGCATTTACTTTTTTCCATTGGCTAGATGTATAGGTGGAGGGTTACGATATTAAAAAAAGTGTGGGAGTTTCTCGCTGCATTGAAGACCTATTTGGTTACCTTCTGCTGTTGTCTGTTCTGTGGTCGGGTTGTTGTTTCTTTCACACCTGCCTTATTCTCATTCTCTATTTTTATTGTCAGCATTTATAGCGTATAAAATTGAAACAGCATAAAACTCAATATTAAAGTAAGACGTATCTTAATTTAACAGTTATCTGTTGATGTTCCATGCAAATATCAATAATATAAGCGATGAAATCAAGTCAAAGTAAAACTAGAGCTAATGCCAAAAAAAAAGTCATTACGCTTTCTGAATCTCACTTAGCTTCCAGAAGAATTTAAGAAAGAACAAAGGCCAAATATTGAAGACTAGTTTTTGGATAGTAATTGGATTTCAAACCATGAACACATGTAATAGTACAGAAATTGTACAATGAAGATAAAAACCTTATCATCAAACAGAGAAGATGAAAACTATTGTCATTAGAGACGAGACTAAAAATCAAACGCTTGACTTATAATATAAAAGCCAACGTCACAATACTGTATAAGCTGTTTCAGTTATTTTAAGTAATTAGAAAAAACTGGAACAGCTTATACAAAGAAAATTATTGTTTTTAGTTTCCTATATATTGTCTTTCTGTATTATAATTTGTCTGTTTGTTTTTTTTTTTTGCCGTGGCGTTTTCAGTTTATTTTCTATCTGTGCGTTTGAATGTCCCTCTGGTATATTTCGCCCATCTTTTTTATAACTTATATAAATCCTAGTTAAGCAAGATATAGCTTAGTTTAAACTGCACAATCATGTTAAAATTGATTGGTTTATTTTTGTTTAGTTCACGCATCATTGTAAATATAACGGAATTTGATGAGACTGTCGTACAAAGTGAGAGGTTTAGCGATATAAAACAAGGTTTAATTCACCATTTTCTACATTTAAAAATGCCTGTACTAAGTCAGGAATATGACAGTTGCTATCAATTCGATTTTGATGTTTTTAGTCATTTGATTTTACCATGATTGGGAACTTTCCGATTTGATTTTCCTCTGAGTTTAGTATTTTTGTGATATTATTTTATTTTGACACTTTGTCTTTCAACATTAAGAATCTCAATTTGATAAAAGAAGGAGCAGCTACTATTAATTATTTCTTTCATCTTGAAATTCTTACAATATAATGTATCGTGCATTACTTTTATTGAGGGAAAACAAAGACAAAAATCATGGCAATACAAGCTGAATGATAGGCTATTTGATTGAAAAGATATTTTATTTGGATAAGAAAATTATTCTACATGATTCTGTTATTTGAAGTATTTCATTTTTTGTGGGTTCTTCTATTCCACCATCTTTTCACATTTACAGTCATCTCCTCCCAAAACGATCGATGTAGCCCAAGGACAACACAGACACTGATAGATCGTTGGTGATGTAATGTGTGTATTGTTACAATCCGTCAGTATCCACCTGCCGTTTCTTTTTGTCTTTCTAAAATGAAAATATAGTGAAACATATATTTTCTGTTGAAAATATTTATCATTTATCAACTATTTTGAAATACAATTGAATACTGTTATAACAGGTTTAACATCCTCGTTTCAGTGATAGAAATTAAATCCGCGAACGATGTATTTTAGCAATATTACAAGAGCATTGTGATTACATATGCATGTTTCATCCATATGTGAACAAATACTAAGTCAAAAATGTCATTTTAGATAATAAGACAAAATCAATAGCTTTGCAGATCATACGACGATATTTTACACTAGAACTGCATGTCTCTAGTGCGTAACTACAATCCATTTCCCTTTCATGAATTTGACCTCCCGAATAAGACTATTTACCGGATTTGTTATCACATAAGCAACACGATGGGTGCCACATGTGGAACAGGATTTGCTTACCCTTTCGGAGCACCTGAGATCACCCCTAGTTTTTTGTGGGGTTCGTGTTGCTTATTCTTTAGTTTTCTATGTTGTGTCATGTGTACTATAGTTTGCCTGCCTGTCTTTTTCATTTTTAGCCATGGCGTTGTCAGTTTATTTTCGATTTATGAGTTTGACTGTCCCTCTGGTATCGTTCGTCCCTTCTTTTATATCTATTAACTTCTTTTTCTTAAGAAAACAATCGTTATGAAAATTGAATTTATCTAACTTATTTGTTGATGGTCATGATTAGTTTTGTTGGTTTAATTAGGAAATTTCAAAATCTTGCAAACAAAGCGTTCTTGTATATACTTTACAATTGAATCAATCGTTGTCAAAACATATAATCTTGATTTAAGTTGAATGACAGATAAGTTCCGCTACTCGTAAAACAGATAGATAAAGCTGTTTTCAAATGATATGATAATTAATTGTGAGATGAATTTTAGATAGGGGATGCAATCTGGAATTTAGTTTTAACAATATTTTAGAGTTTTACTCTGAACAAATGTAAAATAGACGTAAATGGTGATGAAATCGATTCTCAAAGCAGCCGTATATAAAATAAGTATAAAAGAATTACACAATAGTGATATCTTATATATGATGCCAGCCTTATTATATAACCGAGAAGATAATGATAATATGTTACTTACGTTAGACACATTTTAAGATGATTGCAATCTCTCCCTGTATCCATACCATAAACAACGTTTGGTTTCGCTCCGCGGCAGCTTTGGAGCGTTATAAACCTTTTCACACGACCACCTGCAAAAATAATGTAACAATACAATACAGTTCTATCTCGCATTTGTGTTTACCGATCTCATATTACAACCACAACATTAAGTAATTGAAGCTGTATTATATCATAAAATGTCACAAAACATTCGTTATAAAATTAAGAAAATGTGGTATGATTGCAAGATAGACAATTCTCCAAAATGAGAAAACAAATGACAAAGAAATTAACAACTCAAGGTCATCGTACGGCCTTCAACAATGATTATGATCCATATCGCATAGTCAGCATATAAAAGAAGTCCCTAAATGTACAAAATAATGAACGAAACAGAAACACTTATGATGTACATCAACAAATGGCGATCATTGAGTAACAGTTCCTCAGAAGTTAGCACCGTTTAACAAGTGTGTTGGTGCCAACCCTCCCCTACCTAGAACAATGGTGTAACGGCACAAACAGACAAAAAAATAACGAACTACGCAAAAACAATGAACGAACTCAAATAAATTTGATAAACAAAAAAAAACGACAACCACTCAATTACAAACTCCTGATTTTGGACAGGCACATATAAAGTGGCAGGGTTATACTTGATTGAACGCGCCAACCCTCCAGCTAACATAGAACAGGGTGTATAAATGTGGAACAAACTATAAAAATCAGTTAAAAGGGCTAAACATTTAAGATAGATACAAACATAAATACCTTTAACAAAAACACAGAGTGGACGTGTCAGAATACTTATACATCCCTTTAATTGATGCATTAATAAAACTCTATATACTTTTATAACATCATGGGTTTTTAACACATTTATTAATTTCACAATTCATCTAGTCATAAATTGTCATACAAGATGTTCAATATTAATAATGACCTAAGAAATAAAAGGTGTAGGATTAGGATAAAGGATAATTCTTCAAATCAGTCCTGTATGTCTTAATGTCATCTCTAACTATCCAGAAGACAGATAATATATCTTTGTAAATTAAGAGCTAAGATTACATTATTAAAAAATATTGAAAGAGTTGTGTCCCTAACGCTAGGCCTATCACGGAATCCACAATTAAGTTAAAATTATATGTCTTCTGTGAATTTGATATTCTTCGTGAAAAAAAACCAGTTCGAATTTAAATTTTCCATGAAATGCATATTTTCTATAGGCATGTATGCAGACTGTTGACAACCACGAAATCAAATCTCAACGTACACGTAATAGTTCCTCTATCCGCAACAATTTGGTAAAATAAATGAATTCACATTGAATATTTCTTCACTACTCTGTCAAACATTACCCTTGTTGTCTTAATTTGACAATAAATCCCTTAGCATTGATACTTTTTTTCGTGTGAATATCATGAATATTGCAAGCTATCTTTGTTCTAATGTAATGTGTGCAATAAAGTAATCAAATTCATTTTTATTTGTACGCATATTGGTTTTGTCAAAACATAGTACAGAGTGTAATGGTATAGATAAAAATACAAATTATAAACGTGTCACCTTCTCTATGAAAATAGAATTTAATGCATAGAACTTTCTTTTACCTGCAGAACGTGTTATATTTAATATTTCAGCATCTTGTGGTATTTTCATTTCCTTATACACAGGGTATTTAAAATCTTGATAAAACTTTTTCAAAACCCCGGCAAGGGAATTGACTTCAATAACTTCATCCAAGTTAATATAATACATTTCCTTCACCACTTTCTCGTTGTCACTATTTATGGTATTATCTCCTTTGTTCTGTAAACATAGTGTGAGTGATTATAAGTTACCATAAACACACATAAACACACATACACACACACATTCCAACAGAAAGATATCGATATAAAACTTTGATTTAAGTTGTTGGCCACAAAATGATATATTCTAAACAAGATTCTTATTTGATTAATAAGTAATTCTTTGTGACTGTCATAGCTAACTCGCAAACTAGACTTAGTCTACATTTTTTCTACAAAATATATGCCTGCACCTAGTCAGAAATACATTATTGTTTTCCATTCGTTTGATGGGGGTCAATGATGTGTTCGAGCTTTTGAATTTGCTTTTTGAAACGAAACTTTTGTCTTTTTTACTTTTCATAAGGGGTCGGCATTTTTGTTATTTTACTTTTCATCTGTTCTATTAAAATTGTTAACATTTATATATATATTTTTAACTTTGGAACAAACTGGATCCAGAAGATTGAAAAAAAAACATTTTTGAAAACAAAGTTGAATGCATTTCAATCCCGTTTAGCTTCTTGGAATGATAACTGAGGTTTTTGACAAGATTAAGATTACCTGAAAATATACCATTTTATAGAAATGTGCATATATTTCATACCCAGCTGTGAACAAATCCCTCTGTAACCTGACCGGCATCTCTTGCAGTTTTTCTGTCTATGTCTCGCAGTTTACATTGCTTTAAGGAAGGAAGACATTTCAGCTGCTGACCCTGTTAACATACATTTTCATAGAAAAATGAAGTTTTTACAATCTTTGGTCGTATAGCAACTGATAAACATTAAGGCAAATAATCAATTTTTAATAAACGTCTACGATATGAAATGTAATTTTGCAAACAATGCAAATGGTTTTCATATGCCATTAGTTCTAAAACGACCTCAGTCTTCTATTGATATTCTGATAAGATCATAAATTAAATGTGTAAATATACTTTTGTAAAAGAATATCACCACGTTTAACTTTAATAAGGAAGTGTTGGTAACAAATTACCATTCGTAATAGTGTTGATTTACAAACCTGACGAAAATCTTGAATTAGGAACGATTCCATAACATCATTATGTGCTGGGGTGTGCATTTTTACTGTATTCTCTGCTAGATTGGTTTCTATGTTTTCCAAATATCTGGCATTCCCTTCAATTATGTGATAACCAAATTTCTAAAAAAAAAACACAGATTCTGCGTAGTATGAATAATTCACAACATTCAAATAGACACAAAACATGTCTCATGAGAAGACAATAAAATTAAATTGAATTTATAGCAAATGGTCTAAAACGATGATAAGGAGGAAAATGCAAATTAAATTAAAATATAGATTACTAGATTGCTTTATCTTAAAACTAATAAAGGAAACAAAAACAGGAACTCTTGAAAGATGTGACAATATGTAAATGACAATACATGCTAATAAATTACTAGTATACTTTTTTATTCGATCACAGGAGTTTGTCTTTAACATTATCGCATATCAACAATATATTAAAAAATCTAAACAGTCAGAGTTCACTTGAAGAAATATAATACACATTTTCATCATAAGATATAGCTTTTACTTGTAACGATTAGATAAGGATGATAAGCTACTACATATGCTTAATTCGTTGTTAATCTACATAAGTGAGAAAGAGTTAGAAGTAGTTGCCTGCTTTCGTCTGTCATTAAATATATTCGCTACTCCTATCACATAACTCATTTTTATGCAAGAAATCATTAGTATACATTTATCATCTAGCTAAAAAAATAAATAAGCAAGTATCTTTTCCATTTAGACAACAACTATTTCCTCGACGTAACTTATGAAATAGTTGATTTCAACGAAGACAATGAAATTAGGGGCGAAAGATACAAGAGGGACAGTCATACTTATAGATCGAAAATAAACTGACAACGCCATGGCTAAAAAAGAAAAAGACATATCGACAAATAAAAGTACACAAGACAAAACATAGAACATTAAAAACAAAGCAATAACTAGTAGATATGTGTGGTTTTTTTATATTAAGTTCTGCTATATATAGTTCGTGACAAAATATACCGTTATTCTTGTTATACTGCAAATCGTACAACTGTTCCATTTGATTGCACATGTAAAACAGCACGAGAAAGAATTCTAAACGTTATCCAAAATATAAAAATAATGAGATGTGGTATGATTGCTAATGAGACAACTATATACTACTATAGAAGTCGATTTGCTGTCATTGAAAGTTTATCACAAATGGCCTGATGGTCGATAGAATTTGTATGCGAATAGCACAAAAAACTGTATAAACAACCCTTGTCAAAAGTCTTGAAATAGAAGTCAATGCAAATGAGTCACAAAGTACAAGAAAAAGCATTCTTCCTGTAAATAATTTATGACCAGGCTTTGAAACTATGGAGTATAATGAATGAATACAACTAATATACAGAATCAATTTATATAAGCTAGCTATACATTGAACTAATTCTTTCCTAATAAAGAAATAAACATACCATATTCATATCGGCTGTGACAACACAAACGAATAAAGCATTCACCAAAACCATCAGTAAACGAACCATTATTAATATCTGTTAAAAGAAAGACACGAGGAAAAATCAATTATCAAACTATACTTTTTTCATAAATATCTTACTTTTAGGTAATCAAAAATAAATATATCCAAATATATTATTATCAAATGATTTCTAATCAGAACAAAATATCTTACCAAGGATAATTTCAGTAATTTATCAAAATCAGTCATACACTATCTACTTATTTTCAAATAGACATATCTAGTGTTTCGCACAAGTTAAATAAAGCGCAAAGTTGATTTTGTAATTGAAAAGACAAATTTGCTTCTTATATTACTACAATTATTACCGAAAAGTCAAATTCAAAACTATCTAAGATTGTAACCGAAAGTTTAGTTTGTTTAACCCTTTGTAGCTCGGTATTTTTGTTATTTCACTTTTAACAACAATGAACAAATGCGGCAAATTTTCTTCTTTACTCCAAATGTTAAGATGTATTTTTGATATCGAAATAGACATTTCATATTGATGTTGACTGAATCACCATTTAAAAAATCAACTTAATGAATTTGAGTTTACCAATGTTTATATTTGATACAGTTTGTTAACTTTAAATTAAATCAAACAATAGAAAATTAAATAAATTCATTTCATTCAAAATTTGTATACCTCTATTTAATATTATTGTCTAAATAAAAATCGCTTACCTTTTGCAGTCTTGTCACAATAATGTTATGGAAGAAGCGTTGCTGCTTAAATACTATCCGACCAGGATGCGTGAAACTTGTTTCTATGAATATTTGACAGCTAGACAATGCGTGTTTTCCCACTAACAGTATGTCACGTCAGCATGTAGGAGTTTACTGGAAAATAATTCAAGTGAATCAAGTGGTCATATGAGATTTGGCCAAGGAAGGTCGTTTTCACTGTACTAAGATTGAAAAGCAACTCCGTACCACACAAATAACAACTTTATACATTTAATCAAACGAAAGAAACACTAAACTGTTTATTACTGTCAAATACATGCATGTATAATTTTGTGTTTAGTATGGCGTTCATTATCACTGAACTAGTATATATATTTGTTTAGGGGCCAGCTGAAGGACTCCTAAGGGTGCCGGAATTTCTCGCTGCATTGAAAACCTATTGGTGACCTTTTGCTGTTGTCTGTTCTATGTTCGGGTAGTTGTCTCTTTGACAAATTCCCAATTTCCATTATCAATTTTATATTCTGAGATTACTGACTTTTGGAATTCAACACGGTTTTTAGCTGTGTTCGTGTTGTTTTGTCTTAACTTTTAAATTCAGTTTCTTGTTATAATATGAATCTTTTACGAAAAGATTGGGATTTGCATATGCAATAAACGAGGCCTTTTCCGTGTGTTCCCTTATACATTTATTATCCCGCGATGTATATGAGTCTTCTGGGATAAAACATTGTCTACATAAGAAAGCCTGTATCAAGTCAGGAATACGACAGTTGTTATCAATTATTTTCATGTGTTTGAGATTTTGAGGTCGGGTCCGGGTCCGGGGGGACAGTTATCGTCCCTTCATTTTCTTTGTCCACGATAATAGTCCCTAGTGTTGACTGTATGTTACTTGCCAATTTTGTGTTTATCTCTCCCAAATGTGTTTTTCGTATTTTATGCCTCAAATAGTAAGTAGTGGGATGAAATTACACTGTAATGAAATTTGGGTGATGACCTTTAAGGTAAAGTAATGATTTGGTCCCGCTGAAAAATGTTAAAAATAAGCACTTCGGAAGCTGTCAAAAGATTTTTAAACCCCTCAACATAATATTGTCCATATTTTGAGTTAGGGCCGATGAGGTTTTCTATAATTTTAATATATTTTCCCCTAAAATTAGTACAACACACTGTAAAAATATTATTGAGAAAGTGAAAGTGCGATTTTCTTTATTTTAATTTTTTGTCTTCAAGAAATACACTACGAAATGTCCTCGGACCTATTCGATTAGGGACTTTTCGTTTTAAATTTTCAGTATTTTTGTGATTTTCCTTTTTTCGTTGGGGGGAGGAGTGGGTGCGGGGGCGGGTGGTTGAATTGGAACAGCGCTTGCTTTTGTTTTAGTTCTGCATTATTGTTGTTCAATTGTTTCCTCATATATTTTTTTTGTTTCCCTATTTTTTTTTTTATCTGAATTTGTCTTTTACTTTATTATAACTTCTTGATCAGCAGTATACTATTTTTGTCTTTATCAAATAACAGTGAATGTGTTGTTTATTTGTTATAGCTTATATGTTTGTTGAAGGTGATATGTTAAGCTGCGAATGTTTATTGATAATCTAATCTGACATAAAAATTCTATATTATCCAGGTTGGTCTATGGATTAAGAAATTCTTGTTCTGACGTAGATATTATTGCTCACCTCCACATTTACCGGGAACACATTCTATCGATTCTGTGTAAATGTAAATTATGTACACTATTGTGTTTGTAACTAATTGGTTTCCGTACTTATGTACGTGTATTAAACACGATTATACTTAATGTGTTTCGGTCAACGCTTTCACATGTTAATTAAACTACAGGATGCAAGCAACAACACACAAACATAAACCTAATTCTTGAATACATAGATAGGCGCAATCGCCTTTTTCATATTCACCAACGATTTTTGTTTTGTCTTTAATGTATATAGCAGATAAAAAAAAACCGGTAAAGTTATATAAACGACATATATATGTATTGTAGTCGCTTTTAATAAATCTCGCTTAAAAGGATTATCCTTTGCATTTCATCAACTGTTTAACTGCATTACTTGAAATACTACTTTACCTTTGTCAAACATTGAAATATTTTATCTTTAAACAAATAGAATGTTGTCTTAATTATGATTTTAAATGTAAACGTTGAATCAAGAAAGCTATTTTTAGATAAACACAAATATTCAGATTACCGTGTTTAGAATGTGTGTTGAAGAGACTACTTTATAACTTGATACTTAGACAGAAAATACCAATGTAACATTCAAACCTCTGAATATTAAGAGAAACTGTCAACGACATCAACTCAGAATGTTGTATATTACCATACAAAAATCAGACTCTTCTTTGTATATATATAAAAAAGAAGATGTTGTGTGATTGGCAATGAGACAACTCTCCACAAGAGACCAAATGACACATTTATTCAATAATGGGCAAAGCCCATTCCGCACAGTCAGACATAAAAAGGCCCCAAAATGACAATGTAAAACAATTTAAACGAGAAAACCGACGGCTTAATTTATGTACATTTTGGTCAATATACCAGTAGATAATAACGTATGGGTTCAACACCATCGAAAATCCGTAACAGGTTTCAAAAGTAAACCAAATTCCCGGCATTTCATTCCAGAAATTGGAAATTAATGATCCTGTACAATAAAGTTTTAGTATGATTAAAGATAAGTAAACGTGTTGTTTATAAATTATACTCCACGTAAAACAATATTTGAATTCATATTCCAATTATATTATAGCAACATTTCACTTGAAATCGTGTTCATTTACTCGGACATAAATAAATCACAAATAATTATTCGGAAACTACTATCGCCGTGATGTCCGATTTTGGTTGAAACACTTGTTTGTCATCCTTGACAAATAGTTCTATAACTGAAACTGCTTCTCCCAAAAACGAAAGTGTTTAATATTAAACCGAAATGAGTTTTCATTCGAAGACAAAAACAGTAAGTAGTGCAATTTCGATGTGTCTTTTTTAGCGTTTGTATTTTTGACGTTCGAAATTTGATTATGTTTATTTAAAAAAAAAAAAAAAACAACAACATAGTATTACAGTTTTCGAAAATCAGACATTGGTAAACAGAAAACAAATCCGGGTTACAAACTAAAACCGAGAGAAACACATCAACTATAAGAGGTAAACACAGGAACAACAGGAACACAGAAGTGCAACAGAAACAAACGCCAACATACATAGAAACGAACTATTTGATAACAACTGCCATATTCCTGACTTGGTATTGACCTTTTTTTTCAAAGAAAAGTTGGTTGGTTGAACCTGGTTGTATGGCTATCCAAACTTTCCGCTTTATGACAATAATAAAAAAATACATGACAGAAATACAACACACACACTTGCAAGGACATTCATTACAGAGAAACGCACAAACAAATAATATGATACTTGACACAACATGCAAACAACAAAACAACACCAAAAATATTTCATCAACGACTGACAGGATATTACAAATAGTGACGCCCTTACGTAAATAATACGCAAACTCGAACTTAATGCAATTATTATCACAATAATCGTCCAACTATTTTTATGACAAGGGCACTGTTATAATATTTTGAACTACAAACGATATAACACATTACCAAAACCAAATCAGATACAGAATCGTCATAAATAAGTATATGAATAATTGATGTACAAAATCCCGAGACACGTTGTATAGCAATGTATATTCAAACTCAGTATAACAGTCATAACGAATATGACAATGATGGTATTGAATGGCAAATTTAATATTTAGTAGGACACCAAACGATAGAACATAACTCATTAGTCAACGTCGTAAAGAAATGCAAATTCACACTCGTTATAACAGTCATATTCGAGAATTTGTCGCGTTCGATACTTTGTACACAGACGCCATTGATCTTTAACCACAATCTTAAAAATGTCATTGCTAGTTTAGACACGGACACATCGTATAGATCAATCAATTCACGATGATGTCAACAAAATATAAACAGTGTCATTTTTAATCTTTCCTCCTCATAACTCTGTAAGGACAAACTCTTCTTTAAACCTTTTATTGCTGACATTGCTCATAATTGAAGGCTATTCACTGAACCTCTATCAGTTTATAACCGTTCATTGCTCTTTTTGGGTGGTAAGTTTTTACACAGGCATTTAAACATCTTCTCTTCATCTTTGAATTTTCATAAATGACTTAATAATGAATTTTTATGTGAATAAAGATACAATGATTTACTTTGATGTTTGAATTAATCGTCACAACCAAATTTTAACCACAAAAATGTAAATCGAATTTACAATTACTGCTACTGAAATGATAAATGCACTATAATATATTTTCATTAACCCTTTTTATCCAGGTTTTACCACGAAATTTGATTGTGTTTCAGCTAGAGCAGAAAAAGGCAGATATTGATAGTACACTGGAAGAAATTGAAAAAATAAATCCTACCAAACGGCATGAAACTGACAACAAAGAGAACAATAATCTGGTTAAATATGTATCATCATCTTCCTTCTCTTACAGTTAAAAACGTCAGTTACTTCATTTAAAGTTAACTGTATACAAAACAGTTGCAAAATATTTAACCATTCTACTTACTAATGAATCTGCACTGGGATTTTAAAGACTCACATAAAACAAAATTGTAACAGCGGGACACCCTTGAAACGACATTATAGGCATCGAAATGACCAAAGTTTTTCATTAAAAACTAGCGAAGCACAAAATCATCTATGTTATTGATTTCTGTGGTTTATTTCCTTTCGAGTGATATGCATAACATGGATATTTATTGTATAGGATAAGAGCTTGAATTTGAATAACCCGCCTTCTAACCCATATTTCCAAAGTGACACCAATATCGTGCGCAACGTCTATATAATAGATATACATAATAAAACCGAAGCATTAACTAACTTCAGAATAAAAACGAATACATTATATAAACATAATCCAGAACAAAAAAAAAACAACCGAGTTAGCCAAAACCTCAACGCTAAAAGTGACATCACATTTGAAATTATAAAAAGGGCAAACAAAATTACGTCACATATGAAATTGTACAACAGCCCATAAAGTGACGTCACATTTGAATGACTAAAACTATTTCTCAAAAATAAGATACAATAAGATTGATTTAAGATTATATTTGTGATACTTATATAACATTTAATAACAAAGAAAATTGCAATACTTATTAATATCAAACTGAGGTATCAGTTAGACAATTAAGTATATTATATAGCTATGTCGGTGTTTAATCAAAATCAATGAGTCTTATGTAGACGTACTAAATTACAATCCTGGTACCTTTGATAACTATTAACACCACTGGGTCGATGCAACTGCTGGTGGACGTTTCGTCCCGAGGGTATTACCAGCCCAGTAGTCAACACTTCAGTATTGACATGAATATAAATAATGTGGTCATTTTTATAAATTTCCTGTTTACAAAACTTTGAATTTTCGAAAAACTAAGGATTTTTATTATCCCAGGCATAGATTACCTTAGCTGTATTTGGCACAACTTTTTGGAATTTTGGATCCTCAATGCTCTTCAACTTTGTACTTATTTGGCTTTATAAATATTTTGATATGAGCGTCACTGATGAGTCTTATGTAGACGAAACGCGCGTCTTGCGTACTAAATTATTATCCTGGTACCTTTGATAACTATTTACCTAGAGCCAAACCAAAATCTAATAAATGAAAGCGGTGATTTATTTTTATTACCATCACACATGAAAATAACAGAAAAGACGTCAAGACATTTGACAAAATCCGTTGAGAATTACAAATATAATATCAAAATTAAATACATGAGTTTGGGATAGAAAATTCAGACATCAGACAGGCGTTTCATAAGGCCAAATAAAAAACGAATTTGAAAAGCATTGAGGACCCCGTAAAATACAAAAGCATTGTATCTTTGAATATCATCGTAAATGGTTTCCGTAATTTATTGTTTAGTCTCAGACTTATAGAATGACCATTGACATTTGTGTTTGCCAAGGTGATAATCATATTATAAACGCTCAGTCATCTAGATCATAATGATCCTGTAGATAAGCTTCACACACATAAAATGCACACACCTAGTTAAATGGGCATTTAAAATTCAGAATGTGTATATAATTGTTCAAACTCTTTTAGGTAATTTTTTAGTAGCAATAAACAAAAAAACTATGTCAACTGGACATGCTTTGATACTATATATGCCCTTGAATTTTTACTAGATAACATTTTTGTTCGCTTTGGAGATTCCGTATATCGTCAGGTTATCGGAATTCAAATGAGGACTTACTGTGCACCACTTATTGCGGACCTGTTTTTGTATTGCTATGATTTACAATTTATGACAAAAATCAGCAAAAAACATCTGATAAACAAATTTAATAATACTTTTAGATATTTGGATGATATTTTGGCTCTCAATAATGACGACTTCATCATGTATACTAAAGTAATTTATCCTGTTGAACTTTCTTTAAATAAAGCTAATACTAACAATTACCACTGCCCTTTCCTCGATCTTGATATCTATATTACTAACGGAAAGCCTTATACTAAAATTTATGATAAGAGAGATGATTTTTCATTTCCTATCGTTAATCAGCCATTTTTAGATGGTGACGTTCCAATGTCACCATCTTACGGTGTTTATATATCTCAACTTGTACGATTCGCTCGTGTATGTAACAATGTTTTAGATTTTAACGAGAGAAATTTATGTATTACTGAAAAACTATTACACCAGGGTTTTCGATACCACAAACTAGTCAAAATATTTACTAAATCTTATCATCGTTATAAGGAAATCATTCGTAAATATAGCTCACCATGCAGACTTCTTATACTATCAGGTATTTCACATCCAATTTTTTATGGAAATATTCTTTTAAAGCACAAACATGTCAGTATTCACCTCAGAAACTAACAAAAACCTTTTAATAGACTTATTAAGAAGGGTTATAGTTACGATACTGTCAGGTCATTAAAGATTGCATATTTTGGCGTTAATATTGATTCATTTATAGGGTCTTTAGGGAACTAAACCCATTTATTCAAAAACCAGTTGTTGGCATGACACAGGTTATGTTCTTCTCATATATGTTTTGATGGTATGATTCTAAACCCCTAACGGGAAGGATTGTGCCTGATATTCATATGATGAAATCATAATCTTTCAATCAGTTTATTTGAAGTCTGGAGCTTGCATGTCAGTTAACTGGTAGTAGTCTGTTGTTATTTATGTATTATTGTCATTATGTTTATTTTCTTTGGTTACATCTTCTGACATCAGACTCGGACTTCTCTTGGACTGAATTTTAAAATTGCGTATTGTTATGCGTTTACTTTTCTACATTGGCTAGAGGTATAGGGGAGGGTTGAGATCTCATAAACATGTTTAACCCCGCCGCATGTTTGCGCCTGTCCCAAGTCAGGAGCCTCTGGTCTTTGTTAGTCTTGTAATATTTTAATTTAGTTTCTTGTGTACAATTTGGAAATTAGTATGGCTATCATTATCGCTGAACTAGTACATATTTGTTTAGGGGCCAGCTGAGGGACGCCTCCGGGTGCGGGAATTTCTCGCTACATTGAAGACCTGTTGGTGTTCTTCTGCTGTTGTATTTTCTATGGTCGGGTTGTTGTGTCTTTGACACATTCCCCATTTCCATTCTTAATTTTATTCAATAAGATTTTGCCAATGCGTTCGAATAAGTAACAACATCTGCCTTTCACGGAAAAAAGAAAATAATGGGTTAAAAGCAAATTATTGTTTAGTGAATATTATTAGTTATACCGTGTGCTAGTGACCTAATACGGTATATATGGGGTCACTAAATTCCATATGAGGTGAGAGTGAATCTCAAGTCTCCATATGGAATTTACTGACTCCATATATACCGTATTAGGTCACTAGTACACTATGTAACGAGTTTATCTTACCGACTAACTTTAGACTAGTGACCAATCAAAATGAGCAAGTATTCAAAAACCGTTTGCATTAAGAGACTACTTTCGTGTTCCTACAAAAAAAGATGCCAACAATAACAACTTGTTAGGTCTAAATGTGTTTTTTGAATTTATTTCAATCTTCATCATCATTTCTTCGTCTGTTGAAACATTTAAGATTTTTTTCTCAGTACCGTTTTGTTTTATAAAGGAACGTTACACCACTACTAACCGTGTATGGAATAAGCCCCGCCTTCCTACAAACCTAATATGGAATATACACGGTCTCTACGCGGACGCTCATACCAATCATATTCCTAGAAATGTATTGAAGGTAAGATAAAAGCTCATACATAATGAAGACATAATATTTTAATCAGTTTAATTGAAGTCTTGAGCTGGCAGTAACTGCTAGTAGTCTGTTGTTATTTATGTATTCATATCATTTTGTTTAATTTTTTTTCTCACCTCATCTGACATTGGACTCGAACATTTCTTCTTGAACTGAATTTTACTGTCCGTTTTGTTATGCATTTACTTTTTTCATTGGTTAGTTGTAAAGGTGGAGGGTTAAGATATTAAAAAAAGTGTGGGAGTTTCTCGCTGCATTGAAGACCTATTTGGTTACCTTCTGCTGTTGTCTGTTCTATGACCGGGTTGTTGTCTCTTTGACACATTCCTCATTTTCATTCTCAATTTTATTGTCAGCATTATATAGCGTATAAAATTGAAACAACATAAAACTCAATATTGAAGAAAGACGTATCTTAATCTAACAGTTATCTGTTGCTGTTCCATGCAAATATCAATAATGTAAGCGATGAAATCAAGTCAAAGTAAAGCTAAAGCTAATGCCAAAAAAAGTCATTACGCTTTCTGAATCTCAATTAGCTTCCAGAAGAATTTAGGAAAGAACAAAGGCCAAATATTGAAGACTTGTTTTTGGATAGTAATTGGATTTCAAACCATGAACACATGTAATAGTACAGAAATTGTACAATGAAGATAAGAACCTTATCATCAGACAGAGAAGATGAAAACTATCCTCATTAGAGACGAGACTAACAATCAAACGCTTGACTTATAATATAAAAGCCAACGTCACAATATTATATAAGCTGTTTCAGTTATTTTAAGAAATTAGAAAAGACTGGAACAGCTTATACATAGAAAATTATTGTTTTTAGTTTCCTATATATTGTCTTTCTGTACTATGATTTGTCTGTTTGTCTTTTTTTGCCGTGGCGTTTTTAGATTATTTTCTATCTGCGCGTTTTAATATCCCTCTGGTATCTTTCGCCCCTCTTTTATATAACTTATATAAATCCTAGTTAAACAAGATAGAGTTTAGTTTAAACTGCACAGTCATGTAAAAATTTATTGGATTATTTCTGTTGAGTTCACGTATCATTGTAAATATAACGGAATTTGACGAGACTGTCGTACAAAGTGAGAGGTTTAGCGATATAAACAAGTTTTAATTCACCATTTTTTACATTTGAAAATGCCTATACTAAGTCAGGAATATGACAGTTGTTGTCCATTCGATTTTAATTTTCCTCTGAGTTTAGTATTTTTGTGATATTATTTTATTTTGACACTTTGTCTTTCAACATTAAGAATCTCAATTTGATAAAAGAAGGAGCAGCTACTATTAATTATTTCTATCATCTAGAAATTATCACAATATAATGTAGCGTGCATTACTTTTATTGAGGGAAAACAAAGACGAAAACCATAGCAATTAAGCTGAATGAAAGGCTCTTTGATTGAAAAGATATTTTATTTGGATAACAACATTATTCTTCATGATTCTGTTATTTGAAGTGTTTCATTTTTTTGTGGGTTTTTCTATTCCACCATCTTTTGGCAGTGACAGTCATTTCTTCCCAAAACGATGGATGTAGCCCAAGGACAACACAGACACTGATAGATCGTTGGTGATGTAATGTGTGTATTGTTACAATCCGTCAGTATCCACCTGCCGTTTCTGTATGTCTTTCTGAAATGAAAATATAGTGAAACATATTTTTCTGTTGAAAATATTTATCAGCTATTTTGAAATACAATTGAATACTGTTTTAACAGGTTTAACATCCTCGTTTCAGTGATAGAAATTAAATCAGCGATCTCTAATGTATTTTAGCAATATTTCAAGTGCATTGTGATTACATATGCATGTTTCAGCCATATGTAAACCAATACTAAGTCAAAAATGTCATTTTAGATAATAAGACAAAATATGAAGCCTTGAAGTTCATACGACGATATTTTACACTAGAATTGCATGTCTCTCGTGCGCTGTTAGACTCAAAATGCATATCAGTGAATTAATTCGTGATGACGTTGGTAAAATTTAATAAGTGTCGATTTTAACAGGTTAACAACATCTGCAGCTGGGTTTCTGGGCATATGACTCTTGTACCTGTTAATTGTGTCCGTATAACGAGAACATGCTTGCAATTAAAGATACCAATACCTATAGTGGTATACTTTACAAATTGTGATTTAGATAGAGAGTTTGCTCGTTGGCTCTCATACCAGAACATCTTATCTTTTTACGGACGCCATCACGAATAACCGTTTAACAAATGATATGTTCATTATGTCGTAACTACAATCCTTTTCCCTTTCATGAATGTGACCTCCCGAATTATACTATTTTCCGGATTTGTTATCACATAAGCAACATGATGGGTGCCACATGTGGAACAGGATTTGCTTACCCTTCCGAAGTACCTGAGATCACCCCTAGTTTTCGGTGGGGTTCGTGTTACTCATTATTTAGTTTTCTATGTTGTGTCATGTGTACTATGGTTTGTCTGCTTGTCTTTTTCATTTTTAGCCATGGCGTTGTCAGTTTATTTTCGATTGATGAGTTTGACTGTCCCTCTGGTATCGTTCGTCCCTTCTTTTATATCTATTAACTTCTTTTTCTTAAGAAAACGATAGTTATAAAAATTGAATTTATCTAACTTATTTGTTGATGGTCATGATTAGTTTTGTTGGTTTAATTAGGAAATTTCAAAATCTTGCAAACAAAGAGTGCTTGTATATACTTAACAATTGAATCAATCGTTGTCAAAACATATAATCTTGATTTAAGTTGAATGACAGATAAATTCTGCTACTCGTAAAACAAGATAGTCAAAGCTGTTTTCAAATGATAAGATAATTAATTGTGAGATGAATTTTAGATAGGGGATGCAATCTGGAATTTAGTTTTAACAATATTTTAGAGTTTTACTCTGAACAAATGTAAAATAGACGTAAATGGTGATGAAATCGATTCTCAAAGCAGCCGTATATAAAATAAGTATAAAAGAATTACACAATAGTGATATCTTATATATGATGCCAGCCTTATTATATCAGCGAGAAGATAATGATAATATGTTACTTACGTTAGACACATTTTAAGATGATTGCAATCTCTCCCTGTATCCATACCATAAACAACGTTTGGTTTCACTCCGCCGCAGAGTTGGAGCGTTATAAACCTTTTCACACGACCACCTGCAAAAATAATGTAACAATACAATACAGTTCTATCTCGCATTTGTGTTTACCGATCTCATATTACAACCACAACATTAAGTAATTGAAGCTGTATTATATCATAAAATGTCACAAAACATTCGTTATAAAATTAAGAAAATGTGGTATGATTGCAAGATAGACAATTCTCCAAAAAGAGAAAACAAATGACAAAGAAATTAACAACTCAAGGTCATCGTACGGCCTTCAACAATGATTATGATCCATATCGCATAGTCAGCATATAAAAGAAGTCCCTAAATGTACAAAATAATGAACGAAACAGAAACACTTATGATGTACATCAACAAATGGCGATCATTGAGTAACAGTTCCTCAGAAGTTAGCACCGTTTAACAAGTGTGTTGGTGCCAACCCTCCCCTACCTAGGACAATGGTGTAACGGGACAAACAGACAAAAAAATAACGAACTACGCAAAAACAATGAACGAACTCAAATAAATTTGATAAACAAAAAAAAACGACAACCACTCAATTACAAACTCCTGATTTTGGACAGGCACATATAAAGTGGCAGGGTTATACTTGATTGAACGCGCCAACCCTCCAGCTAACATAGAACAGGGTGTATAAATGTGGAACAAACTATAAAAATCAGTTAAAAGGGCTAAACATTTAAGATAGATACAAACATAAATACCTTTAACAAAAACACAGAGTGGACGTGTCAGAATACTTATACATCCCTTTAATTGATGCATTAATAAAACTCTATATACTTTTATAACATCATGGATTTTTAACACATTTATTAATTTCACAATTCATCTAGTCATAAATTGTCATACAAGATGTTCAATATCAATAATGACCTAAGAAATAAAAGGTGTAGGATTAGGATAAAGGATAATTCTTCAAATCAGTCCTGCATGTCTTAATGTCATCTCTAACTATCCAGAAGACAGATAATATATCTTTGTAAATTAAGAGCTAAGATAACATTATTAAAAAATATTGAAAGAGTTGTGTCCCTAACGCTAGGCCTATCACGGAATCCACAATTAAGTTAAAATTATATGTCTTCTGTGAATTTGATATTCTTCGTGAAAAAAAACCCAGTTCGAATTTAAATTTTCCATGAAATGCATATTTTCTATAGGCATGTATGCAGACTGTTGACAACCACGAAATCAAATCTCAACGTACACGTAATAGTTCCTCTATCCGCAACAATTTGGTAAAATAAATGAATTCACATTGAATATTTCTTCACTACTCTGTCAAACATTACCCTTGTTGTCTTAATTTGACAATAAATCCCTTAGCATTGAAACTTTTTTTCGTGTGAATATCATGAATATTGCAAGCTATCTTTGTTCTAATGTAATGTGTGCAATAAAGTAATCAAATTCATTTTTATTTGTACGCATATTGGTTTTGTCAAAACATCGTACAGAGTGTAATGGTATAGATAAAAATACAAATTATAAACGTGTCACCTTCTCTATGAAAATAGAATTTAATGCATAGAACTTTCTTTTACCTGCAGAACGTGTTATATTTAATATTTCAGCATCTTGTGGTATTTTCATTTCCTTATACACAGGGTATTTAAAATCTTGATAAAACTTTTTCAAAACCCCGGCAAGGGAATTGACTTCAATAACTTCATCCAAGTTAATATAATACATTTCCTTCACCACTTTCTCGTTGTCACTATTTATGGTATTATCTCCTTTGTTCTGTAAACATAGTGTGAGTGATTATAAGTTACCATAAACACAATAAACACACATTAACACACATACACACACACTTCCAACAGAAAGATATCGATATAAAACTTTGATTTAAGTTGTTGGCCACAAAATGATATATTCTAAACAAGATTCTTATTTGATTAATAAGTAATTCTTTGTGACTGTCATAGCTAACTTGCAAACTAGACTTAGTCTACATTTTATCTACAAAATATATGCCTGCACCTAGTCAGAAATACATTATTGTTTTCCATTCGTTTGATGGGGGTCAATGATGTGTTCGAGCTTTTGAATTTGCTTTTTGAAACGAAACTTTTGTCTTTTTTACTTTTCATAAGGGGTCGGCATTTTTGTTATTTTACTTTTCATCTGTTCTATTAAAATTGTTAACATTTATATATATATTTTTAACTTTGGAACAAACTGGATCCAGAAGATTGAAAAAAAAAACATTTTTGAAAACAAAGTTGAATGCATTTCAATCCCGTTTAGCTTCTTGGAATGACAACTTAGGTTTTTGACAAGATTAAGATTACCTGAAAATATACCATTTTATAGAAATGTGCATATATTTCATACCCAGCTGTGAACAAATCCCTCTGTAACCTGACCGGCATCTCTTGCAGTTTTTCTGTCTATGTCTCGCAGTTTACATTGCTTTAAGGAAGGAAGACATTTCAGCTGCTGACCCTATTAACATACATTTTCATAGAAAAATGAAGTTTTTACAATCTTTGGTCGTATAGCAACTGATCAACATTAAGACAAATAATCAATTTTTAATAAACGTCTACGATATGAAATGTAATTTTGCAAACAATGCAAATGGTTTTCATATGCCATTAGTTCTAATACGACCTCAGTCTTCTATTGATATTCTGATAAGATCATAAATTAAATGTGTAAATATACTGTTGTAAAAGAATATCACCACGTTTAACTTTAATAAGGAAGTGTTGGTAACAAATTACCATTCGTAATAGTGTTGATTTACAAACCTGACGAAAATCTTGAATTAGGAACGATTCCATAACATCATTATGTGCTGGGGTGTGCATTTTTACTGTATTCTCTGCTAGATTGGTTTCTATGTTTTCCAAATATCTGGCATTCCCTTCAATTATGTGATAACCAAATTTCTAAAAAAAAAACCACACAGATTCTGCGTAGTATGAATAATTCACAACATTCAAATAGACACAAAACATGTCTCATGAGAAGACAATAAAATTGAATTGAATTTATAGCAAATGGTCTAAAACGATGATAAGGAGGAAAATGCAAATTAAATTAAAATATAGATTACTAGATTGCTTTATCTTAAAACTAATAAAGGAAACAAAAACAGGAACTCTTGAAAGATGTGACAATATGTAAATGACAATACATGCTAATAAATTACTAGTATACTTTTTTATTCGATCACAGGAGTTTGTCTTTAACATTATCGCATATCAACAATATATTAAAAAATCTAAACAGTCAGAGTTCACTTGAAGAAATATAATACACATTTTCATCATAAGATATAGCTTTTACTTGTAACGATTAGATAAGGATGATAAGCTACTACATATGCTTAATTCGTTGTTAATCTACATAAGTGAGAAAGAGTTAGAAGTAGTTGCCTGCTTTCGTCTGTCATTAAATATATTCGCTACTCCTATCACATAACTCATTTTTATGCAAGAAATCATTAGTATACATTTATCATCTAGCTAAAAAAAAAATAAGCAAGTATCCTTTCCATTTAGACAACAACTATTTCCTCGACGTAACTTATGAAATAGTTGATTTCAACGAAGACAATGAAATTAGGGGCGAAAGGTACAAGAGGGACAGTCATACTTATAGATCGAAAATAAACTGACAACGCCATGGCTAAAAAAGAAAAAGACATATCGACAAATAAAAGTACACAAGACAAAACATAGAACACTAAAAACAAAGCAATAACTAGTAGATATGTGTGGTTTTTTTATATTAAGTTCTGCTATATATAGTTCGTGACAAAATATACCGTTATTCTTGTTATACTGCAAATCGTACAACTGTTCCATTTGATTGCACATGTAAAACAGCACGAGAAAGAATTCTAAACGTTATCCAAAATATAAAAATAATGAGATGTGGTATGATTGCTAATGAGACAACTATATACTACTATAGAAGTCGATTTGCTGTCATTGAAAGTTTATCACAAATGGCCTGATGGTCGATAGAATTTGTATGCGAATAGCACAGAAACTGTACAGACAACCCTTGTCAAAAGTCTTGAAATAGAAGTCAATGCAAATGAGTCACAAAGTACAAGAACAAGCATTCTTCCTGTAAATAATTTATGACCAGGCTTTGAAACTATGGAGTATAATGAATGAATACAACTAATATACAGAATCAATTTATATAAGCTAGCTATACATTGAACTAATTCTTTCCTAATAAAGAAATAAACATACCATATTCATATCGGCTGTGACAACACAAACGAATAAAGCATTCACCAAAACCATCAGTAAACGAACCATTATTAATATCTGTTAAAAGAAAGACACGAGGAAAAATCAATTATCAAACTATACTTTTTTCATAAATATCTTACTTTTAGGTAATCAAAAATAAATATATCCAAATATATTATTATCAAATGATTTCTAATCAGAAAAAAATATCTTACCAAGGATAATTTCAGTAATTTATCAAAATAAGTCATACACTATCTACTTATTTTCAAATAGACATATCTAGTGTTTCGCACAAGTTAGATAAAGCGCAAAGTTGATTTTGTAACTAAAAAGACAAATTTGCTTCTTATATTACTACAATTATTACCGAAAAGTCAAATTCAAAACTATCTAAGATTGTAACCGAAAGTTTAGTTTGTTTAACCCTTTGTAGCTCGGTATTTTTGTTATTTCACTTTTAACAACAATGAACAAATGCGGCAATTTTTCTTCTTTACTCCAAATGTTAAGATGTATTTTTGATATCGAAATAGACATTTCATATTGATGTTGACTGAATCACCATTTAAAAAATCAACTTAATGAATTTGAGTTTACCAATGTTTATATTTGATACAGTTTGTTAACTTTAAATTAAATCAAACAATAGAAAATTAAATAAATTCATTTCATTCAAAATTTGTATACCTCTATTTAATATTATTGTCTAAATAAAAATCGCTTACCTTTTGCAGTCTTGTCACAATAATGTTATGGAAGAAGCGTTGCTGCTTAAATACTATCCGACCAGGATGCGTGAAACTTGTTTCTATGAATATTTGACAGCTAGACAATACGTGTTTTCCCACTAACAGTATGTCACGTCAGCATGTAGGAGTTTACTGGAAAATAATTCAAGTGAATCAAGTGGTCATAAGAGATTTGGCCAAGGAAGGTCGTTTTCACTGTACTAAGATTGAAAAGCAACTCCGTACCACACAAATAACAACTTTATACATTTAATCAAACGAAAGAAACACTAAACTGTTTATTACTGTCAAATACATGCATGTATAATTTTGTGTTTAGTATGGCGTTCATTATCACTGAACTAGTATATATATTTGTTTAGGGGCCAGCTGAAGGACTCCTAAGGGTGCCGGAATTTCTCGCTGCATTGAAAACCTATTGGTGACCTTTTGCTGTTGTCTGTTCTATGTTCGGGTAGTTGTCTCTTTGACAAATTCCCAATTTCCATTATCAATTTTATATTCTGAGATTACTGACTTTTGGAATTCAACACGGTTTTTAGCTGTGTTCGTGTTGTTTTGTCTTAACTTTTAAATTCAGTTTCTTGTTATAATATGAATCTTTTACGAAAAGATTGGGATTTGCATATGCAATAAACGAGGCCTTTTCCGTGTGTTCCCTTATACATTTATTATCCCGCGATGTATATGAGTCTTCTGGGATAAAACATTGTCTACATAAGAAAGCCTGTATCAAGTCAGGAATACGACAGTTGTTATCAATTATTTTCATGTGTTTGAGATTTTGAGGTCGGGTCCGGGTCCGGGGGGACAGTTATCGTCCCTTCATTTTCTTTGTCCACGATAATAGTCCCTAGTGTTGACTGTATGTTACTTGCCAATTTTGTGTTTATCTCTCCCAAATGTGTTTTTCGTATTTTATGCCTCAAATAGTAAGTAGTGGGATGAAATTACACTGTAATGAAATTTGGGTGATGACCTTTAAGGTAAAGTAATGATTTGGTCCCGCTGAAAAATGTTAAAAATAAGCACTTCGGAAGCTGTCAAAAGATTTTAAAACCCCTCAACATAATATTGTCCATATTTTGAGTTAGGGCCGATGAGGTTTTCTATAATTTTAATATATTTTCCCCTAAAATTAGTACAACACACTGTAAAAATATTATTGAGAAAGTGAAAGTGCGATTTTCTTTATTTTAATTTTTTGTCTTCAAGAAATACACTACGAAATGTCCTCGGACCTATTCGATTAGGGACTTTTCGTTTTAAATTTTCAGTATTTTTGTGATTTTCCTTTTTTCGTTGGGGGGAGGAGTGGGTGCGGGGGCGGGGAGTTGAATTGGAACAGCGCTTGCTTTTGTTTTAGTTCTGCATTATTGTTGTTCAATTGTTTCCTCATATAGTTTTTTTGTTTCCCTATTTTTTTTTTATCTGAATTTGTCTTTTACTTTATTATAACTTCTTGATCAGCAGTATACTATTTTTGTCTTTATCAAATAACAGTGAATGTGTTGTTTATTTGTTAAAGCTTATATGTTTGTTGAAGGTGATATGTTAAGCTGCGAATGTTTATTGATAATCTAATCTGACATAAAAATTCTATATTATCCAGGTTGGTCTATGGATTAAGAAATTCTTGTTCTGACGTAGATATTATTGCTCACCTCCACATTTACCGGGAACACATTCTATCGATTCTGTGTAAATGTAAATTATGTACACTATTGTGTTTGTAACTAATTGGTTTCCGTACTTATGTACGTGTATTAAACACGATTATACTTAATGTGTTTCGGTCAACGCTTTCACATGTTAATTAAACTACAGGATGCAAGCAACAACACACAAACATAAACCTAATTCTTGAATACACAGATAGGCGCAATCGCCTTTTTCATATTCACCAACGATTTTTGTTTTGTCTTTAATGTATATAGCAGATAAAAAAAAAAACGGTAAAGTTATATAAACGACATATATATGTATTGTAGTCGCTTTTAATAAATCTCGCTTTAAAGGATTATCCTTTGCATTTCATCAACTGTTTAACTGCATTACTTGAAATACTACTTTACCTTTGTCGAACATTGAAATATTTTATCTTTAAACAAATAGAATGTTGTCTTAATTATGATTTTAAATGTAAACGTTGAATCAAGAAAGCTATTTTTAGATAAACACAAATATTCAGATTACCGTGTTTAGAATGTGTGTTGAAGAGACTACTTTATAACTTGATACTTAGACAGAAAATACCAATGTAACATTCAAACCTCTGAATATAAAGAGAAACTGTCAACGACATCAACTCAGAATGTTGTATATTACCATACAAAAATCAGACTCTTCTTTGTATATATATAAAAAAGAAGATGTTGTGTGATTGGCAATGAGACAACTCTCCACAAGAGACCAAATGACACATTTATTCAATAATGGGCAAAGCCCATTCCGCACAGTCAGACATAAAAAGGCCCCAAAATGACAATGTAAAACAATTTAAACGAGAAAACCGACGGCTTAATTTATGTATATTTTGGTCAATATACCAGTAGATAATAACGTATGGATTCAACACCATCGAAAATCCGTAACAGGTTTCAAAAGTAAACCAAATTCCCTGCATTTCATTCCAGAAATTGGAAATTAATGATCCTGTACAATAAATTTTTAGTATGATTAAAGATAAGTAAACGTGTTGTTTATAAATTATAGTCCACGTAAAACAATATTTGAATTCATATTCCAATTATATTATAGCAACATTTCACTTGAAATCGTGTTCATTTACTCGGACATAAATAAATCACAAATAATTATTCGGAAACTACTATCGCCGTGATGTCCGATTTTGGTTGAAACACTTGTTTGTCATCCTTGACAAATAGTTCTATAACTGAAACTGCTTCTCCCAAAAACGAAAGTGTTTAATATTAAACCGAAATGAGTTTTCATTCGAAGACAAAAACAGTAAGTAGTGCAATTTCGATGTGTCTTTTTTAGCGTTTGTATTTTTGACGTTCGAAATTTGATTATGTTTATTTAAAAAAAAAAAAAACAACAACATAGTATTACAGTTTTCGAAAATCAGACATTGGTAAACAGAAAACAAATCCGGGTTACAAACTAAAACCGAGAGAAACACATCAACTATAAGAGGTAAACACAGGAACAACAGGAACACAGAAGTGCAACAGAAACAAACGCCAACATACATAGAAACGAACTATTTGATAACAACTGCCATATTCCTGACTTGGTATTGACATTTTTTTCAAAGAAAAGTTGGTTGGTTGAACCTGGTTGTATGGCTATCCAAACTTTCCGCTTTATGACAATAATAAAAAAATACATGACAGAAATACAACACACACACTTGCAAGGACATTCATTACAGAGAAACGCACAAACAAATAATATGATACTTGACACAACATGCAAACAACAAAACAACACCAAAAATATTTCATCAACGACTGACAGGATATTACAAATAGTGACGCCCTTACGTAAATAATACGCAAACTCGAACTTAATGCAATTATTATCACAATAATCGTCCAACTATTTTTATGACAAGGGCACTGTTATAATATTTTGAACTACAAACGATATAACACATTACCAAAACCAAATCAGATACAAAATCGTCATAAATAAGTATATGAATAATTGATGTACAAAATCCCGAGACACGTTGTATAGCAATGTATATTCAAACTCAGTATAACAGTCATAACGAATATGACAATGATGGTATTGAATGGCAAATTTAATATTTAGTAGGACACCAAACGATAGAACATAACTCATTAGTCAACGTCGTAAAGAAATGCAAATTCACACTCGTTATAACAGTCATATTCGAGAATTTGTCGCGTTCGATACTTTGTACACAGACGCCATTGATCTTTAACCACAATCTTAAAAATGTCATTGCTAGTTTAGACACGGACACATCGTATAGATCAATCAATTCACGATGATGTCAACAAAATATAAACAGTGTCATTTTTAATCTTTCCTCCTCATAACTCTGTAAGGACAAATTCTTCTTTAAACCTTTTATTGCTGACATTGCTCATAATTGAAGGCTATTCACTGAACCTCTATCAGTTTATAACCGTTCATTGCTCTTTTTGGGTGGTAAGTTTTTACACAGGCATTTAAACATCTTCTCTTCATCTTTGAATTTTCATAAATGACTTAATAATGAATTTTTATGTGAATAAAGATACAATGATTTACTTTGATGTTTGAATTAATCGTCACAACCAAATTTTAACCACAAAAATGTAAATCGAATTTACAATTACTGCTACTGAAATGATAAATGCACTATAATATATTTTCATTAACCCTTTTTATCCAGGTTTTACCACGAAATTTGATTGTGTTTCAGCTAGAGCAGAAAAAGGCAGATATTGATAGTACACTGGAAGAAATTGAAAAAATAAATCCTACCAAACGGCATGAAACTGACAACAAAGAGAACAATAATCTGGTTAAATATGTATCATCATCTTCCTTCTCTTACAGTTAAAAACGTCAGTTACTTCATTTAAAGTTAACTGTATACAAAACAGTTGCAAAATATTTAACCATTCTACTTACTAATGAATCTGCACTGGGATTTTAAAGACTCACATAAAACAAAATTGTAACAGCGGGACACCCTTGAAACGACATTATAGGCATCGAAATGACCAAAGTTTTTCATTAAAAACTAGCGAAGCACAAAATCATCTATGTTATTGATTTCTGTGGTTTATTTCCTTTCGAGTGATATGCATAACATGGATATTTATTGTATAGGATAAGAGCTTGAATTTGAATAACCCGCCTTCTAACCCATATTTCCAAAGTGACACCAATATCGTGCGCAACGTCTATATAATAGATATACATAATAAAACCGAAGCATTAACTAACTTCAGAATAAAAACGAATACATTATATAAACATAATCCAGAACAAAACAAAAAAACAACCGAGTTAGCCAAAACCTCAACGCTAAAAGTGACATCACATTTGAAATTATAAAAAGGGCAAACAAAATTACGTCACATATGAAATTGTACAACAGCCCATAAAGTGACGTCACATTTGAATGACTAAAACTATTTCTCAAAAATAAGATACAATAAGATTGATTTAAGATTATATTTGTGATACTTATATAACATTTAATAACAAAGAAAATTGCAATACTTATTAATATCAAACTGAGGTATCAGTTAGACAATTAAGTATATTATATAGCTATGTCGGTGTTTAATCAAAATCAATGAGTCTTATGTAGACGTACTAAATTACAATCCTGGTACCTTTGATAACTATTAACACCACTGGGTCGATGCAACTGCTGGTGGACGTTTCGTCCCCGAGGGTATTACCAGCCCAGTAGTCAACACTTCGGTATTGACATGAATATAAATAATGTGGTCATTTTTATAAATTTCCTGTTTACAAAACTTTGAATTTTCGAAAAACTAAGGATTTTTATTATCCCAGGCATAGATTACCTTAGCTGTATTTGGCACAACTTTTTGGAATTTTGGATCCTCAATGCTCTTCAACTTTGTACTTATTTGGCTTTATAAATATTTTGATATGAGCGTCACTGATGAGTCTGATGTAGACGAAACGCGCGTCTTGCGTACTAAATTATTATCCTGGTACCTTTGATAACTATTTACCTAGAGCCAAACCAAAATCTAATAAATGAAAGCGGTGATTTATTTTTATTACCATCACACATGAAAATAACAGAAAAGACGTCAAGACATTTGACAAAATCCGTTGAGAATTACAAATATAATATCAAAATTAAATACATGAGTTTGGGATAGAAAATTCAGACATCAGACAGGCGTTTCATAAGGCCAAATAAAAAACGAATTTGAAAAGCATTGAGGACCCCGTAAAATACAAAAGCATTGTATCTTTGAATATCATCGTAAATGGTTTCCGTAATTTATTGTTTAGTCTCAGACTTATAGAATGACCATTGACATTTGTGTTTGCCAAGGTGATAATCATATTATAAACGCTCAGTCATCTAGATCATAATGATCCTGTAGATAAGCTTCACACACATAAAATGCACACACCTAGTTAAATGGGCATTTAAAATTCAGAATGTGTATATAATTGTTCAAACTCTTTTAGGTAATTTTTTAGTAGCAATAAACAAAAAAACTATGTCAACTGGACATGCTTTGATACTATATATGCCCTTGAATTTTTACTAGATAACATTTTTGTTTGCTTTGGAGATTCCGTATATCGTCAGGTTATCGGAATTCAAATGAGGACTTACTGTGCACCACTTATTGCGGACCTGTTTTTGTATTGCTATGATTTACAATTTATGACAAAAATCAGCAAAAAACATCTGATAAACAAATTTAATAATACTTTTAGATATTTGGATGATATTTTGGCTCTCAATAATGACGACTTTATCATGTATACTAAAGTAATTTATCCTGTTGAACTTTCTTTAAATAAAGCTAATACTAACAATTACCACTGCCCTTTCCTCGATCTTGATATCTATATTACTAACGGAAAGCCTTATACTAAAATTTATGATAAGAGAGATGATTTTTCATTTCCTATCGTTAATCAGCCATTTGTAGATGGTGACGTTCCCATGTCACCATCTTACGGTGTTTATATATCTCAACTTGTACGATTCGCTCGTGTATGTAACAATGTTTTAGATTTTAACGAGAGAAATTTATGTATTACTGAAAAACTATTACACCAGGGTTTTCGATACCACAAACTAGTCAAAATATTTACTAAATCTTATCATCGTTATAAGGAAATCATTCGTAAATATAGCTCACCATGCAGACTTCTTATACTATCAGGTATTTCACATCCAATTTTTTATGGAAATATTCTTTTAAAGCACAAAAATGTCAGTATTCACCTCAGAAACTAACAAAACCTTTTAATAGACTTATTAAGAAGGGTTATAGTTACGATACTGTCAGGTCATTAAAGATTGCATATTTTGGCGTTAATATTGATTCATTTATAGGGTCTTTAGGGAACTAAACACATTTATTCAAAAACCAGTTGTTGGCATGACACAGGTTATGTTCTTCTCATATATGTTTTGATGGTATGATTCTAAACCCCTAACGGGAAGGATTGTGCCTGATATTCATATGATGAAATCATAATCTTTCAATCAGTTTATTTGAAGTCTGGAGCTTGCATGTCAGTTAACTGGTAGTAGTCTGTTGTTATTTATGTATTATTGTCATTATGTTTATTTTCTTTGGTTACATCTTCTGACATCCGACTCGGACTTCTCTTGGACTGAATTTTAAAATTGCGTATTGTTATGCGTTTACTTTTCTACATTGGCTAGAGGTATAGGGGAGGGTTGAGATCTCATAAACATGTTTAACCCCGCCGCATGTTTGCGCCTGTCCCAAGTCAGGAGCCTCTGGTCTTTGTTAGTCTTGTAATATTTTAATTTAGTTTCTTGTGTACAATTTGGAAATTAGTATGGCTATCATTATCGCTGAACTAGTACATATTTGTTTAGGGGCCAGCTGAGGGACGCCTCCGGGTGCGGGAATTTCTCGCTACATTGAAGACCTGTTGGTGTTCTTCTGCTGTTGTATTTTCTATGGTCGGGTTGTTGTGTCTTTGACACATTCCCCATTTCCATTCTTAATTTTATTCAATAAGATTTTGCCAATGCGTTCGAATAAGTAACAACATCTGCCTTTCACGGAAAAAAGAAAATAATGGGTTAAAAGCAAATTATTGTTTAGTGAATATTATTAGTTATACCGTGTGCTAGTGACCTAATACGGTATATATGGGGTCACTAAATTCCATATGAGGTGAGAGTGAATCTCAAGTCTCCATATGGAATTTACTGACTCCATATATACCGTATTAGGTCACTAGTACACTATGTAACGAGTTTATCTTACCGACTAACTTTAGACTAGTGACCAATCAAAATGAGCAAGTATTCAAAAACCGTTTGCATTAAGAGACTACTTTCGTGTTCCTACAAAAAAAGATGCCAACAATAACAACTTGTTAGGTCTAAATGTGTTTTATGAATTTATTTCAATCTTCATCATCATTTCTTCGTCTGTTGAAACATTTAAGATTTTTTTTTTAGTACCGTTTTGTTTTATAAAGGAACGTTACACCACTACTAACCGTGTATGGAATAAGCCCCGCCTTCCTACAAACCTAATATGGAATATACACGGTCTCTACGCGGACGCTCATACCAATCATATTCCTAGAAATGTATTGAAGGTAAGATAAAAGCTCATACATAATGAAGACATAATATTTTAATCAGTTTAATTGAAGTCTTGAGCTGGCAGTAACTGCTAGTAGTCTGTTGTTATTTATGTATTCATATCATTTTGTTTAATTTTTTTCTCACCTCATCTGACATTGGACTCGAACATTTCTTCTTGAACTGAATTTTACTGTCCGTTTTGTTATGCATTTACTTTTTTCATTGGTTAGTTGTAAAGGTGGAGGGTTAAGATATTAAAAAAAGTGTGGGAGTTTCTCGCTGCATTGAAGACCTATTTGGTTACCTTCTGCTGTTGTCTGTTCTATGACCGGGTTGTTGTCTCTTTGACACATTCCTCATTTTCATTCTCAATTTTATTGTCAGCATTATATAGCGTATAAAATTGAAACAACATAAAACTCAATATTGAAGAAAGACGTATCTTAATCTAACAGTTATCTGTTGCTGTTCCATGCAAATATCAATAATGTAAGCGATGAAATCAAGTCAAAGTAAAGCTAAAGCTAATGCCAAAAAAAGTCATTACGCTTTCTGAATCTCAATTAGCTTCCAGAAGAATTTAGGAAAGAACAAAGGCCAAATATTGAAGACTTGTTTTTGGATAGTAATTGGATTTCAAACCATGAACACATGTAATAGTACAGAAATTGTACAATGAAGATAAGAACCTTATCATCAGACAGAGAAGATGAAAACTATCCTCATTAGAGACGAGACTAACAATCAAACGCTTGACTTATAATATAAAAGCCAACGTCACAATATTATATAAGCTGTTTCAGTTATTTTAAGAAATTAGAAAAGACTGGAACAGCTTATACATAGAAAATTATTGTTTTTAGTTTCCTATATATTGTCTTTCTGTACTATGATTTGTCTGTTTGTCTTTTTTTGCCGTGGCGTTTTTAGATTATTTTCTATCTGTGCGTTTTAATGTCCCTCTGGTATCTTTCGCCCCTCTTTTATATAACTTATATAAATCCTAGTTAAACAAGATATAGTTTAGTTTAAACTGCACAGTCATGTAAAAATTTATTGGATTATTTCTGTTGAGTTCACGTATCATTGTAAATATAACGGAATTTGACGAGACTGTCGTACAAAGTGAGAGGTTTAGCGATATAAACAAGTTTTAATTCACCATTTTTTACATTTGAAAATGCCTATACTAAGTCAGGAATATGACAGTTGTTGTCCATTCGATTTTGATTTTCTCTGAGTTTAGTATTTTTGTGATATTATTTTATTTTGACACTTTGTCTTTCAACATTAAGAATCTCAATTTGATAAAAGAAGGAGCAGCTACTATTAATTATTTCTATCATCTAGAAATTATCACAATATAATGTAGCGTGCATTACTTTTATTGAGGGAAAACAAAGACGAAAACCATAGCAATGAAAGCTGAATGAAAGGCTCGTTGATTGAAAAGATATTTTATTTGGATAACAACATTATTCTTCATGATTCTGTTATTTGAAGTGTTTCATTTTTTTGTGGGTTTTTCTATTCCCCCATCTTTTGGCAGTGACAGTCATTTCTTCCCAAAACGATGGATGTAGCCCAAGGACAACACAGACACTGATAGATCGTTGGTGATGTAATGTGTGTATTGTTACAATCCGTCAGTATCCACCTGCCGTTTCTGTATGTCTTTCTGAAATGAAAATATAGTGAAACATATTTTTCTGTTGAAAATATTTATCAGCTATTTTGAAATACAATTGAATACTGTTTTAACAGGTTTAACATCCTCGTTTCAGTGATAGAAATTAAATCAGCGATCTCTAATGTATTTTAGCAATATTTCAAGTGCATTGTGATTACATATGCATGTTTCAGCCATATGTAAACCAATACTAAGTCAAAAATGTCATTTTAGATAATAAGACAAAATATGAAGCCTTGAAGTTCATACGACGATATTTTACACTAGAATTGAATGTCTCTCGTGCGCTGTTAGACTCAAAATTCATATCAGTGAATTAATTCGTGATGACGTTGGTAAAATTTAATAAGTGTCGATTTTAACAGGTTAACAACATCTGCAGCTGGGTTTCTGGGCATATGACTCTTGTACCTGTTAATTGTGTCCGTATAACGAGAACATGCTTGCAATTAAAGATACCAATACCTATAGTGGTATACTTTACAAATTGTGATTTAGATAGAGAGTTTGCTCGTTGGCTCTCATACCAGAACATCTTATCTTTTTACGGACGCCATCACGAATTACCGTTTAACAAATGATATGTTCATTATGTCGTAACTACAATCCTTTTCCCTTTCATGAATGTGACCTCCCGAATTATACTATTTTCCGGATTTGTTATCACATAAGCAACATGATGGGTGCCACATGTGGAACAGGATTTCTATGTTGTGTCATGTGTACTATGGTTTGTCTGCTTGTCTTTTTCATTTTTAGCCATGGCGTTGTCAGTTTATTTTCGATTGATGAGTTTGACTGTCCCTCTGGTATCGTTCGTCCCTTCTTTTATATCTATTAACTTCTTTTTCTTAAGAAAACGATAGTTATAAAAATTGAATTTATCTAACTTATTTGTTGATGGTCATGATTAGTTTTGTTGGTTTAATTAGGAAATTTCAAAATCTTGCAAACAAAGAGTGCTTGTATATACTTAACAATTGAATCAATCGTTGTCAAAACATATAATCTTGATTTAAGTTGAATGACAGATAAATTCTGCTACTCGTAAAACAAGATAGTCAAAGCTGTTTTCAAATGATAAGATAATTAATTGTGAGATGAATTTTAGATAGGGGATGCAATCTGGAATTTAGTTTTAACAATATTTTAGAGTTTTACTCTGAACAAATGTAAAATAGACGTAAATGGTGATGAAATCGATTCTCAAAGCAGCCGTATATAAAATAAGTATAAAAGAATTACACAATAGTGATATCTTATATATGATGCCAGCCTTATTATATCAGCGAGAAGATAATGATAATATGTTACTTACGTTAGACACATTTTAAGATGATTGCAATCTCTCCCTGTATCCATACCATAAACAACGTTTGGTTTCACTCCGCCGCAGAGTTGGAGCGTTATAAACCTTTTCATACGACCACCTGCAAAAATAATGTAACAATACAATACAGTTCTATCTCGCATTTGTGTTTACCGATCTCATATTACAACCACAACATTAAGTAATTGAAGCTGTATTATATCATAAAATGTCACAAAACATTCGTTATAAAATTAAGAAAATGTGGTATGATTGCAAGATAGACAATTCTCCAAAAAGAGAAAACAAATGACAAAGAAATTAACAACTCAAGGTCATCGTACGGCCTTCAACAATGATTATGATCCATATCGCATAGTCAGCATATAAAAGAAGTCCCTAAATGTACAAAATAATGAACGAAACAGAAACACTTATGATGTACATCAACAAATGGCGATCATTGAGTAGCAGTTCCTCAGAAGTTAGCACCGTTTAACAAGTGTGTTGGTGCCAACCCTCCCCTACCTAGGACAATGGTGTAACGGCACAAACAGACAAAAAAATAACGAACTACGCAAAAACAATGAACGAACTCAAATAAATTTGATAAACAAAAAAAAAAACGACAACCACTCAATTACAAACTCCTGATTTTGGACAGGCACATATAAAGTGGCAGGGTTATACTTGATTGAACGCGCCAACCCTCCAGCTAACATAGAACAGGGTGTATAAATGTGGAACAAACTATAAAAATCAGTTAAAAGGGCTAAACATTTAAGATAGATACAAACATAAATACCTTTAACAAAAACACAGAGTGGGCGTGTCAGAATACTTATACATCCCTTTAATTGATGCATTAATAAAACTCTATATACTTTTATAACATCATGGATTTTTAACACATTTATTAATTTCACAATTCATCTAGTCATAAATTGTCATACAAGATGTTCAATATTAATAATGACCTAAGAAATAAAAGGTGTAGGATTAGGATAAAGGATAATTCTTCAAATCAGTCCTGCATGTCTTAATGTCATCTCTAACTATCCAGAAGACAGATAATATATCTTTGTAAATTAAGAGCTAAGATTACATTATTAAAAAATATTGAAAGAGTTGTGTCCCTAACGCTAGGCCTATCACGGAATCCACAATTAAGTTAAAATTATATGTCTTCTGTGAATTTGATATTCTTCGTGAAAAAAACCCAGTTCGAATTTAAATTTTCCATGAAATGCATATTTTCTATAGGCATGTATGCAGACTGTTGACAACCACGAAATCAAATCTCAACGTACACGTAATAGTTCCTCTATCCGCAACAATTTGGTAAAATAAATGAATTCACATTGAATATTTCTTCACTACTCTGTCAAACATTACCCTTGTTGTCTTAATTTGACAATAAATCCCTTAGCATTGATACTTTTTTTCGTGTGAATATCATGAATATTGCAAGCTATCTTTGTTCTAATGTAATGTGTGCAATAAAGTAATCAAATTCATTTTTATTTGTATGCATATTGGTTTTGTCAAAACATCGTACAGAGTGTAATGGTATAGATAAAAATACAAATTATAAACGTGTCACCTTCTCTATGAAAATAGAATTTAATGCATAGAACTTTCTTTTACCTGCAGAACGTGTTATATTTAATATTTCAGCATCTTGTGGTATTTTCATTTCCTTATACACAGGGTATTTAAAATCTTGATAAAACTTTTTCAAAACCACGGCAAGGGAATTGACTTCAATAACTTCATCCAAGTTAATATAATACATTTCCTTCACCACTTTCTCGTTGTCACTATTTATGGTATTATCTCCTTTGTTCTGTAAACATAGTGTGAGTGATTATAAGTTACCATAAACACACATAAACACACATTAACACACATACACACACACTTCCAACAGAAAGATATCGATATAAAACTTTGATTTAAGTTGTTGGCCACAAAATGATATATTCTAAACAAGATTCTTATTTGATTAATAAGTAATTCTTTGTGACTGTCATAGCTAACTTGCAAACTAGACTTATGATAGTATGATACTAAACCCCTAACGGGAGGGATTGTACCTGATATTCATATGATGAAGACATAATCTTTCAATCAGTTTAATTGAGGTCTGGAGCTGGCATGTCAGTTAACTGCTAGTAGTCTGTTGTTATTTATGTATTATTGTCATTTTATTTATTTTCTTTTGTTACATCTTTTGACATCAGACTCGGACTTCTCTTGAACTGAATTTTAATGTGCGTATTGTTATTCTTTTACTTTTCTTCATTGGCTAGAGGTATAGGGGGAGGGTTGAGATCTCATAAACATGTTTAACCCCGCCGCAATTTTGCGCCTGTCCCAAGTCAGGAGCCTCTGGCCTTTGTTAGTCTTGTATGATTTTAAATTTTAGTTTCTTGTGTATAATTCGGAGTTTAGTATGACGTCCATTATCACTGTACTATTATGCATATTTTAGGGGCCAGCTGAAGGACACCTACGGGTGCGGGAATTCTCGCTACATTGAAGACCCATTGGTTGCCTTCGGCTGTTGTTTGCTCTATGGTCGGGTGGTTGTCGCTTTGACATATTCACCATTTCCTTTCTCAATTTTATTAGTCTACATTTTTTCTACAAAATATATGCCTGCACCTAGTCAGAAATACATTATTGTTTTCCATTCGTTTGATGGGGGTCAATGATGTGTTCGAGCTTTTGAATTTGCTTTTTGAAACGAAACTTTTGTCTTTTTTACTTTTCATAAGGGGTCGGCATTTTTGTTATTTTACTTTTCATCTGTTCTATTAAAATTGTTAACATTTATATATATATTTTTAACTTTGGAACAAACTGGATCCAGAAGATTGAAAAAAAAAACATTTTTGAAAACAAAGTTGAATGCATTTCAATCCCGTTTAGCTTCTTGGAATGACAACTGAGGTTTTTGACAAGATTAAGATTACCTGAAAATATACCATTTTATAGAAATGTGCATATATTTCATACCCAGCTGTGAACAAATCCCTCTGTAACCTGACCGGCATCTCTTGCAGTTTTTCTGTCTATGTCTCGCAGTTTACATTGCTTTAAGGAAGGAAGACATTTCAGCTGCTGACCCTGTTAACATACATTTTCATAGAAAAATGAAGTTTTTACAATCTTTGGTCGTATAGCAACTGATCAACATTAAGACAAATAATCAATTTTTAATAAACGTCTACGATATGAAATGTAATTTTGCAAACAATGCAAATGGTTTTATATGCCATTAGTTCTAATACGACCTCAGTCTTCTATTGATATTCTGATAAGATCATAAATTAAATGTGTAAATATACTTTTGTAAAAGAATATCACCACGTTTAACTTTAATAAGGAAGTGTTGGTAACAAATTACCATTCGTAATAGTGTTGATTTACAAACCTGACGAAAATCTTGAATTAGGAACGATTCCATAACATCATTATGTGCTGGGGTGTGCATTTTTACTGTATTCTCTGCTAGATTGGTTTCTATGTTTTCCAAATATCTGGCATTCCCTTCAATTATGTGATAACCAAATTTCTAAAAAAAAACCACAGATTCTGCGTAGTATGAATAATTCACAACATTCAAATAGACACAAAACATGTCTCATGAGAAGACAATAAAATTGAATTGAATTTATAGCAAATGGTCTAAAACGATGATAAGGAGGAAAATGCAAATTAAATTAAAATATAGATTACTAGATTGCTTTATCTTAAAACTAATAAAGGAAACAAAAACAGGAACTCTTGAAAGATGTGACAATATGTAAATGACAATACATGCTAATAAATTACTAGTATACTTTTTTATTCGATCACAGGAGTTTGTCTTTAACATTATCGCATATCAACAATATATTAAAAAATCTAAACAGTCAGAGTTCACTTGAAGAAATATAATACACATTTTCATCATAAGATATAGCTTTTACTTGTAACGATTAGATAAGGATGATAAGCTACTACATATGCTTAATTCGTTGTTAATCTACATAAGTGAGAAAGAGTTAGAAGTAGTTGCCTGCTTTCGTCTGTCATTAAATATATTCGCTACTCCTATCACATAACTCATTTTTATGCAAGAAATCATTAGTATACATTTATCATCTAGCTAAAAAAAAATAAGCAAGTATCCTTTCCATTTAGACAACAACTATTTCATCGACGTAACTTATGAAATAGTTGATTTCAACGAAGACAATGAAATTAGGGGCGAAAGATACAAGAGGGACAGTCATACTTATAGATCGAAAATAAACTGACAACGCCATGGCTAAAAAAGAAAAAGACATATCGACAAATAAAAGTACACAAGACAAAACATAGAACACTAAAAACAAAGCAATAACTAGTAGATATGTGTGGGTTTTTTTATATTAAGTTCTGCTATATATAGTTCGTGACAAAATATACCGTTATTCCTGTTATACTGCAAATCGTACAACTGTTCCATTTGATTGCACATGTAAAACAGCACGAGAAAGAATTCTAAACGTTATCCAAAATATAAAAATAATGAGATGTGGTATGATTGCTAATGAGACAACTATATACTACTATAGAAGTCGATTTGCTGTCATTGAAAGTTTATCACAAATGGCCTGATGGTCGATAGAATTTGTATGCGAATAGCACAGAAACTGTATAAACAACCCTTGTCAAAAGTCTTGAAATAGAAGTCAATGCAAATGAGTCACAAAGTACAAGAACAAGCATTCTTCCTGTAAATAATTTATGACCAGGCTTTGAAACTATGGAGTATAATGAATGAATACAACTAATATACAGAATCAATTTATATAAGCTAGCTATACATTGAACTAATTCTTTCCTAATAAAGAAATAAACATACCATATTCATATCGGCTGTGACAACACAAACGAATAAAGCATTCACCAAAACCATCAGTAAACGAACCATTATTAATATCTGTTAAAAGAAAGACACGAGGAAAAATCAATTATCAAACTATACTTTTTTCATAAATATCTTACTTTTAGGTAATCAAAAATAAATATATCCAAATATATTATTATCAAATGATTTCTAATCAGAAAAAAATATCTTACCAAGGATAATTTCAGTAATTTATCAAAATAAGTCATACACTATCTACTTATTTTCAAATAGACATATCTAGTGTTTCGCACAAGTTAGATAAAGCGCAAAGTTGATTTTGTAATTGAAAAGACAAATTTGCTTCTTATATTACTACAATTATTACCGAAAAGTCAAATTCAAAACTATCTAAGATTGTAACCGAAAGTTTAGTTTGTTTAACCCTTTGTAGCTCGGTATTTTTGTTATTTCACTTTTAACAACAATGAACAAATGCGGCAAATTTTCTTCTTTACTCCAAATGTTAAGATGTATTTTTGATATCGAAATAGACATTTCATATTGATGTTGACTGAATCACCATTTAAAAAATCAACTTAATGAATTTGAGTTTACCAATGTTTATATTTGATACAGTTTGTTAACTTTAAATTAAATCAAACAATAGAAAATTAAATAAATTCATTTCATTCAAAATTTGTATACCTCTATTTAATATTATTGTCTAAATAAAAATCGCTTACCTTTTGCAGTCTTGTCACAATAATGTTATGGAAGAAGCGTTGCTGCTTAAATACTATCCGACCAGGATGCGTGAAACTTGTTTCTATGAATATTTGACAGCTAGACAATACGTGTTTTCCCACTAACAGTATGTCACGTCAGCATGTAGGAGTTTACTGGAAAATAATTCAAGTGAATCAAGTGGTCATAAGAGATTTGGCCAAGGAAGGTCGTTTTCACTGTACTAAGATTGAAAAGCAACTCCGTACCACACAAATAACAACTTTATACATTTAATCAAACGAAAGAAACCCTAAACTGTTTATTACTGTCAAATACATGCATGTATAATTTTGTGTTTAGTATGGCGTTCATTATCACTGAACTAGTATATATATTTGTTTAGGGGCCAGCTGAAGGACTCCTAAGGGTGCCGGAATTTCTCGCTGCATTGAAAACCTATTTGTGACCTTTTGCTGTTGTCTGTTCTATGTTCGGGTAGTTGTCTCTTTGACAAATTCCCAATTTCCATTATCAATTTTATATTCTGAGATTACTGACTTTTGGAATTCAACACGGTTTTTAGCTGTGTTCGTGTTGTTTTGTCTTAACTTTTAAATTCAGTTTCTTGTTATAATATGAATATTTTACGAAAAGATTGGGATTTGCATATGCAATAAACGAGGCCTTTTCCGTGTGTTCCCTTATACATTTATTATCCCGCGATGTATATGAGTCTTCTGGGATAAA
Source organism: Mytilus edulis (assembly GCA_019925275.1). NCBI lineage: Eukaryota > Metazoa > Mollusca > Bivalvia > Mytilida > Mytilidae > Mytilus > Mytilus edulis. The sequence continues at coordinate 216,206 of CM034357.1, read as the reverse complement.
ACATTGTCTACATAAGAAAGCCTGTATCAAGTCAGGAATACGACAGTTGTTATCAATTATTTTCATGTGTTTGAGATTTTGAGGTCGGGTCCGGGTCCGGGGGGACAGTTATCGTCCCTTCATTTTCTTTGTCCACGATAATAGTCCCTAGTGTTGACTGTATGTTACTTGCCAATTTTGTGTTTATCTCTCCCAAATGTGTTTTTCGTATTTTATGCCTCAAATAGTAAGTAGTGGGATGAAATTACACTGTAATGAAATTTGGGTGATGACCTTTAAGGTAAAGTAATGATTTGGTCCCGCTGAAAAATGTTAAAAATAAGCACTTCGGAAGCTGTCAAAAGATTTTAAAACCCCTCAACATAATATTGTCCATATTTTGAGTTAGGGCCGATGAGGTTTTCTATAATTTTAATATATTTTCCCCTAAAATTAGTACAACACACTGTAAAAATATTATTGAGAAAGTGAAAGTGCGATTTTCTTTATTTTAATTTTTTGTCTTCAAGAAATACACTACGAAATGTCCTCGGACCTATTCGATTAGGGACTTTTCGTTTTAAATTTTCAGTATTTTTGTGATTTTCCTTTTTTCGTTGGGGGAGGAGGGTGGGTGCGGGGCGGGGAGTTGAATTGGAACAGCGCTTGCTTTTGTTTTAGTTCTTCATTATTGTTGTTCAATTGTTTCCTCATATAGTTTTTTTGTTTCCCTATTTTTTTTTATCTGAATTTGTCTTTTACTTTATTATAACTTCTTGATCAGCAGTATACTATTTTTGTCTTTATCAAATAACAGTGAATGTGTTGTTTATTTGTTATAGCTTATATGTTTGTTGAAGGTGACATGTTAAGCTGCGAATGTTTATTGATAATCTAATCTGACATAAAAATTCTATATTATCCAGGTTGGTCTATGGATTAAGAAATTCTTGTTCTGACGTAGATATTATTGCTCACCTCCACATTTACCGGGAACATATTCTATCGATTCTGTGTAAATGTAAATTATGTACACTATTGTGTTTGTAACTAATTGGTTTCCGTACTTATGTACGTGTATTAAACACGATTATACTTAATGTGTTTCGGTCAACGCTTTCACATGTTAATTAAACTACAGGATGCAAGCAACAACACACAAACATAAACCTAATTCTTGAATACATAGATAGGCGCAATCGCCTTTTTCATATTCACCAACGATTTTTGTTTTGTCTTTAATGTATATAGCAGATAAAAAAAACCGGTAAAGTTATATAAACGACATATATATGTATTGTAGTCGCTTTTAATAAATCTCGCTTTAAAGGATTATCCTTTGCATTTCATCAACTGTTTAACTGCATTACTTGAAATACTACTTTACCTTTGTCGAACATTGAAATATTTTATCTTTAAACAAATAGAATGTTGTCTTAATTATGATTTTAAATGTAAACGTTGAATCAAGAAAGCTATTTTTAGATAAACACAAATATTCAGATTACCGTGTTTAGAATGTGTGTTGAAGAGACTACTTTATAACTTGATACTTAGACAGAAAATACCAATGTAACATTCAAACCTCTGAATATAAAGAGAAACTGTCAACGACATCAACTCAGAATGTTGTATATTACCATACAAAAATCAGACTCTTCTTTGTATATATATAAAAAAGAAGATGTTGTGTGATTGGCAATGAGACAACTCTCCGCAAGAGACCAAATGACACATTTATTCAATAATGGGCAAAGCCCATTCCACACAGTCAGACATAAAAAGGCCCCAAAATGACAATGTAAAACAATTTAAACGAGAAAACCGACGGCTTAATTTATGTACATTTTGGTCAATATACCAGTAGATAATAACGTATGGGTTCAACACCATCGAAAATCCGTAACAGGTTTCAAAAGTAAACCAAATTCCCTGCATTTCATTCCAGAAATTGGAAATTAATGATTCTGTACAATAAATTTTTAGTATGATTAAAGATAAGTAAACGTGTTGTTTATAAATTATAGTCCACGTAAAACAATATTTGAATTCATATTCCAATTATATTATAGCCACATTTCACTTGAAATCGTGTTCATTTACTCGGACATAAATAAATCACAAATAATTATTCGGAAACTACTATCGCCGTGATGTCCGATTTTCGTTGAAACACTTGTTTGTCATCCTGGACAAATAGTTCTATAACTGAAACTGCTTCTCCCAAAAACGAAAGTGTTTAATATTAAACCGAAATGAGTTTTCATTCGAAGACAAAAACAGTAAGTAGTGCAATTTCGATGTGTCTTTTTTAGCGTTTGTATTTTTGACGTTCGAAATTTGATTATGTTTATTTAAAAAAAAAACCAACAACATAGTATTACAGTTTTCGAAAATCAGACATTGGTAAAAAGAAAACAAATCCGGGTTACAAACTAAAACCGAGAGAAACACATCAACTATAAGAGGTAAACACAGGAACAACAGGAACACAGAAGTGCAACAGAAACAAACGCCAACATACATAGAAACGAACTATTTGATAACAACTGCCATATTCCTGACTTGGTATTGACCTTTTTTTTCAAAGAAAAGATAGTTGGTTGAACCTGGTTGTATGGCTATCCAAACTTTCCGCTTTATGACAATAATAAAAAATACATGACAGAAATACAACACACACACTTGCAAGGACATTCATTACAGAGAAACGCACAAACAAATAATATGATACTTGACACAACATGCAAACAACAAAACAACACCAAAAATATTTCATCAACGACTGACAGGATATTACAAATAGTGACGCCCTTACGTAAATAATACGCAAACTCGAACTTAATGCAATTATTATCACAATAATCGTCCAACTATTTTTATGACAAGGGCAATGTTATAATATTTTGAACTACAAACGATATAACACATTACCAAAACCAAATCAGATACAGAATCGTCATAAATAAGTATATGAATAATTGATGTACAAAATCCCGAGACACGTTGTATAGCAATGTATATTCAAACTCAGTATAACAGTCATAATGAATATGACAATGATGGTATTGAAAGGCAAATTTAATATTTAGTAGGACACCAAACGATAGAACATAACTCATTAGTCAACGTCGTAAAGAAATGCAAATTGACACTCGTTATAACAGTCATATTCGAGAATTTGTCGCGTTCGATACTTTGTACACAGACGCCATTGATCTTTAATCACAATCTTAAAAATGTCATTGCTAGTTTAGACACGGACACATCGTATAGATCAATCAATTCACGATGATGTCAACAAAATATAAACAGTGTCATTTTTAATCTTTCCTCCTCATAACTCTGTAAGGACAAATTCTTCTTTAAACCTTTTATTGCTGACATTGCTCATAATTGAAGGCTATTCACTGAACCTCTATCAGTTTATAACTGTTCATTGCTCTTTTTGGGTGGTAAGTTTTTACACAGGCATTTAAACATCTTCTCTTCATCTTTGAATTTTCATAAATGACTTAATAATGAATTTTTATGTGAATAAAGATACAATGATTTACTTTGATGTTTGAATTAATCGTCACAACCAAATTTTAACCACAAAAATGTAAATCGAATTTACAATTACTGATACTGAAATGAACAATGCACTATGATATATTTTCATTAACACTTTTTATCCAGGTTTACCACGAAATTTTGAATTGTTTTCAGCTAGAGCAGAAATAGGCAGATATTGATAGTACACTAGCAGAAATTGAAAAAAAAAAAAATCCTACCAAACGGTATGAAACTGACAACAAAGAGAACAATAATCTGGTTAAATATGTATCATCATAATAAATTGATGAATTAATACTTTCCACTTGCTGCATCTCTTGTTTTGCCTAACTATGTTCTTAGTCTAGGTTGCTGTCGTATTTGTCTATTGATATTAATTGATCAATGTATGTATGAATGCATTACTGAAGTGCCTACTGTTTGTTGAATGGTTTAACTCAGAGTTCATTAGGGGTACTAGTAATAGGCTACAAAGGATTTATACACTTTATTAAAATAATTTAAATAAATGTCAGCAAAACAATAACATATATCATAGGCAATTTCACAAATATGATAGTAGCACAATTATAAACAGACACAAATAATTAAACATGAAGGTACAAATGACAATCTTCTTTTTTTGTATTTTCAAAGTTCCAAATTGAATGGGGAAAGTACCATCGCAGTTCAATACGGTCAGTCGTAATTTATCGACCAAACGCACCTCTTAGTCCTGTATTTGTCTACACTGCGGTAAATACAAATACTAGTAACTTTCTAATATGTCGACAAAACTTTGGATCATATGCATAATCTATATCTAATTCTACACTTGAGACCAACGTTTTCAAGCTTGACAAATAAATCATCTTAGAGATTTATATGACATTATATCAACCTCACCAATTAGTTGTATGACAGAAATAACATTGTTGCTTCTATGTAAGTTTGTCGTCTCATATATAAGCAATTTGGTTAGGATATGGTTGCCTATACATTGTTTGAACTTTTGTTTGCTTGATCTTGTTCGTCGTTCTCGTTTTTACCGATTGCGGTTATCTTTTGTACACAAGTAATTCAACATAATTGAAATGCGTGCTTGTTGTTGTATGTATTTGTCTTATTATAAAACCAACCATTTTCGTTAGAAAATGCCTCTATCAATTCAGGAAAATGGCAGTTGTTTTTACACTTGGTCGATTAAGTCACTTTTATGGACTACCATATTTTAATATACCTTAGAGTTCGATATGTTTGCCAGTTAACTTTTGTGAGTTCATTGGGAAATTCTATTCTTATCACCTCAGTTGAAAATGCGGTTAAAATTCTTTTTATGTTTTCAGATGCTTGGTAGACTTATTTTGGTCAGCATGATTATTATCTTTATTGCTATAGAATATTTCGTAATACGGAGTGTATGTTGTACATTGAAACCTGGTAACTGATTAAATATCCTTGCACTATTTAGTTAAAACTCCAACATAATTTGCGTTTTGGTTTGTCATTTTCACACATTTGTTTACGGAGAAAAGATCGTCTTGATCTCAATTAACACTTAATAGGAAAGTTATGGGCTTGCATTCATTGAACACTTACAATAAATCGTTCTAGTTCAATGCCCTTATGACTACTTCATATCATTTTAAATCTCGTCGAGTGTATTATTACAGAAATTTACTAAATAAAATGCTGACGTGGTACAATATGTATAGATTAAATATATAATCTAGCTGATTCACTCAGATGTAGTAAAACTTCACTAATTTTTAATAACAAAAGTTTTTAATTGAACGAATAGATTATTGAAATATATGAATTGATTTAAATACCAACGAAAATTTCATACATTTTTATTGAATTATGCCATGAAAAAAAAACAAAATGTATAATTTTTCCTTTCAAACTATGAGAAGACGTATTCTTTGCATAACTGTGTAATAGTAGAATGTTGAACACATAATTTTGATTTGTCACTAGGGAATTGACATCTACAGATTGTTTAAAAAGAGTAGAATATATTCTAATAAAAAAAAAATATATATATATGAAAATAAGGTGCAAGCCTCCTCCGGCAGTCTGACCGTGGATCAATTAAACTCACTCACTTGTTTTTCAATTTTATGGATTTCGGTATTCCTGGTGACAGTAAATTCAGTAAAAAAAAATCGGAAGCATAAATTGATATTTTTTTAATATTACAAATAATAAAGATATGAACTCAACGTTTAGCTGCTTGTAAGTTTTCTTCTGTTTATACTACATCTTCATTATCTATGAAATAGTATACAGTCAAACCTGTATAAAAAGACCACTCAAGGGAGAAGACAAACTAAAATGAAATAGCGAGTGATCCACTGGTATACACTTAAAACTGTGGTGGTATGATGTAAATTTTACTTGGATGTTAGATCATTGAATTGCAATTATAACATCAGTCCCATTTATTACCACATTTCAGATTAAGGTCATACGATACACAAAAGATTTTTTTTTTAATAATTCCTCAACATTTCGACACACTGAATACGTTTTGGCAAAGTATGAACAAATTTTATCATCTTTAATTTAGACTCCCATACCATCTTAAACTGATATTGTGTTTGAATGTGCGATTAATGGCAATATAATTTGAGTTTATTTACAACCACTGGGTCGATGTCAATGCTGGTGGAGATTTATATCCCCGAGGGTATCACAAGCCCAGTAGTCAGCACTTTTTGTGCTAACATGAATTATCATTGATATGGTTATATTTATTAATTAACTGTTTACAAAATTTTAAATTTTTTTTTGAAATACTAAGGCTTTTCTACCTCAAGCATAGATTATCTTAGCTGTATTTGGCAAAACTTTTAGGAATTTTGGTCCTCAATGCTCTTCAACCTCTTACTTTATTTGGCCTTTTTAACTTTTTTGGTTATGAGCGTCACTAGTCCTGGTATCTATGATGAGTTTATTGATGTTTTGAGTTTTTGCTCTTGTTTGTTATTATAAATTAAATGTTTAAAAGAGAAAACATTGAATAACAATCATATTTACAGAATATGAAACCAAAAGGTAGTGAAGTTGCAAAACTCTGTAAGAGATTGCCCGACGCTATGAAATGAGTAAAAAAAGTAAAAAATATAAGACACGCACCGAAAATACAGAACATATAAGAAATCTTATTTAAGAAATAAAAGGGGGCGATGATAATAAACAGACATAAATTAAAAGAAATTGAAATGTTACAAAAACAAAAGTCAACTGTTCTCAGAATAGCAAAATTCTTAAAACTGTAAAATATAATTAACTACATAGTGTGTAGTAACCTCAAACGATACATATGGAGTCAGTAAATTCAATTTGGGGTGAGAGCGAAGCTATGTAACCATCTTACCGACGTTTTTAACATATGATATTTATCCTAATGGGCTATCAAAGTGATAAAGTCTTCCATACTTAGTATTTAGAACCCACTTCTATTGGTCTATACGAAAAATAACAACAATAACAACTTGGCACCTTTAAATATATATTATGAATTTATTTCAATCGTTCATCATCAAGTTCTTCGTTTGTTGAAACCTTTCAGATTTTCTGCAACACCGTGTAGTTTTTATAAAGGGACGTAGCACCACTACTTACCGTGTATAGAAATAAGTCCCGCTTACTTAACCCATAAGAAATATACATACACAGCTTTTAACCAATCATATTCCTAGAAATGAATAGGAGGTAAGATTAAAAGGCAGGTACTAAATAAAAATATATAAATGTGTTACATGAATTTTGTAAAATGACTGAATTTTCAGGCAATTTATAAAATGCCTAACCTTGACAGGCATTATACAAAATGACTAAAAATACCTAGTCATTTTGTTAAATGACTGAAATTTTGATACAAAATTCCACAAATTGCCTGTTCAGTTTCAGGCAATTTGTAGAAGGATGATTTCATTGAGATGCATATGACAAAAGTGGACAAAAACACAAATAAAATAATTAATGGATCGGTAGAATAATTTATTTTCCAAAAAGCAGCTAGGAAGGTTTGTATCTCATATGATGTGTTCTGTTTAGTGAAGCTACGTTAAGTATATACTCACTCTGTATTTCAGTAAGTAAATTTATGAGTATTTGTCAAAATGACAGGAGGAAAAATTGTTCTTTCAAAAGAACAAACTATCTAAATGATTCTTTAGAAAGTCCAGAGAAAAAGTGGTTTGTTTATAAATAACTGATTGTTTGCTTTCAATAGCAAAAATTGCATTTTAAAGCCAAGAACGATTTGGTTACAATTCATATGGGTTATTTTTGCAGTGGATTAATCTGAAGAAAGGACAGGAATTGCGACTGCCGCTTTCCCATCTATAGAATCGTTTTTTTGCGATACAAAGCGGTTTATGGTTGTGATACAAATGTATGAGTATCTTCATATTCACTGCATCAAGTAAACCCCAGTTAAAGGTACATACCCCGTTATGGGCTGAATCGATTCAGTCAGTTAATAGCTATAAATCAAAAGTCTAACTAACAGTAGTTGTCGTCAGTTTATGTGTTACATATTTGTTTTTCAATCATTTTTATACATAAATTAGGGAGTTAGTTTTTCTCGTTTTCACTTTAAACATTTGTCATCTCGGGGCCTTTTATAGCTGACTATGCGGTATAGCCTTTGCTCAATGTTGAAGGCCGTACGGTGAACTATAGTTGTTAATTTATGTGTCATTTGGTTCCTTGTGGAGAGTTGTCTTATTGGCATATGAAAAAGAGGATATGCACGTATTGACGTATGTGCTCATTGCGAAACCCAATGTTGTTGAATGTTAAGTGTTTTACAAGAAATGGTAATGGAAGTGCTCGATAATTGATAATCCATGTTTCTCCAAATTTGGTCGAAGTGCTAAAAAAGAGTTTTGCATTGGTCAAGGCATTTGCAAAACATCAGGACAAATAGTGTGATCAGTTTTGTCATCCAAACACTTTGAGAAATCATAACTAATTGTCGAGTGCTGTGCTTGTGTGAATTCGGAATAAATCAGTAAAATTTATTTTTGATTATTTTTTCTCTTCTATTTTAATTCAGTAATTATCATATATAAGACTGCCCCGGTATTCAAAGCTTTTTTTAACAATTCATTCTATAAATTGATTTCAGACATTTTGTAAAATGCCTTTTAATTTTTTCAGGCATTTTGTAAAATGCATAGAAAATTTAGTCATTATGTATAATGACTAAATCTTGCAGGCATTTTAAAATGCCTAAATCTAGAAAATGTCTGTAACATATACAAATATGACGCAAGTGGCAAACAAATGGAATTAATATTCAACGTCAATTCGTTCCAAAAAAAAGGAGTGTTGTCAAATCGTACACTTTTGCCTAACCGGTTACTCGGATAATCGTTCGACCGATTAACCGGTTAACCGGTAGTTTTAGTTGATGTTTGAAAGTGTTTTCAATAGTACCATACACATAGATAAGAAGATTTTGTATGAGTGTCAATGTAAATACCTTCCATTCAAGTCATACATTTACGTTTTTATAATACCATGAATTGAAGTTTATCCTTTGGTATTATAAGGCTTGTCTGTGAAGATTCCTGTCGAAGTTTGATTTTTAATCAAATACACGGTATCAACTATGGCGTTTGTACTAACTTCAGATTGAAAAATATATAAAAAAATCTTGATCTCGTAGATTTGAATATGTCTGAAACTGATGATTCTTTCATATTCACTTGTTGTTTCCGAAAATAATGTGAAGTATTTTAATTTTAAATGATTTATCCATCCATTAAGTATATATTGATTACATTCACGTTGGTTTGTTTTTTTAATAGTTTTTTTAGTTAGCTTTTCGTTTGTAATATGACAAAGTCTTGCACAACGGAGTTTGCACATTCAGATGTAGGTCTACACAATATTAGATCAAAAATGAAATAATAAAGTGAATCGTAAAATTTAATCGTATTACTGATTTAAAGTTACTGTTTAAAAATGTTCCTTAATATCTTGCCCGAGCTGAGAGACAAGTTCTAATAAATTCTATATTTTTGGATTAACAATAGCAATTAATATACTGGACAATTGATCTCTCAAATAAATTACTACGACGACAATTTAAGATAACATAAATATTGAATGATTTCAATACAAATTTATATCAAATCCATTAAAATTGAAAAAAAAGTCCGGTTAACCGGTTAGCGTTTTTGGTATTCGGTATTTGGTCGTTCGAACGGTTAACCGGGTAACCGGTTAACCGTTGACAACACTAAAAAATACATCTTAATCACAACGTTCAATTAAGATATCAAGCGAAATGTTATTGCCCTTTGAATCCATATAAGGTATTTTGTAGACAATGCTGATACAAAAATGCTATCGTTGGATCGATCGAAAGAAGACTTAATCTTGTACTGATACGAATCACAGGGTATGATAAAACCCAGTTAAGACCCGTATAAGTTGCATTCAATTAATAAATTCAACAGCACTTACCGTTATCTTGATGATATTTTGTTAAATAATCAAGAATTTTATACATATACTGAAGAAAATAATACAAGTGAACTTACTTCCAATAAATCAATAAATAAATAAAAAAAGTAATAACTGTCCTTTCAAAGATTTAAATTATTCAGTCCTACACGGAAAACTCGACACTTACATGTACGACAAAAGGGACTCACGGTAATAATGCTTTTGTCACCTCTTTCGGGATATACCACAACTCGTGTTTGTTGTGACGTTTTTTATTTCAATACATGTATTTATCGTAAATTATAAAGTAAGGGATTTCATTACCAGAATTGAAACGGGATAGCACATTCTAACTTTTACGGATATGTTATTTACCGAATCTGGAAACTTCGATACGTTCCGTGTAAACTGTTAACAGTTTGCCAATTCAACACTGCTATAAGATCTTTGAATTTTTTTAATTGGTATTAATATTGATTTTGTTATCAGTAAAATAAAATCTAAAGTGAATGTTATTTTAATATACATATGCACTTTCAAGGCTCTATAATTTGTCGATACCTTTATCTTGCCATCGCACAAAGGTCGTGTTCATTAATGACTGTTAATGAAGTTTTTACACTAGATACATGGATGTTTGATATGAACTGATTGATATCTTAGTCTTAGATGATTTGTTTTATTAGTTCTTATTTGCTTTGAGCAGTACCCTACCACGTCCACTTTGTCTTTCTGTAGATGTATTTGATGAATATCCATCTGTTGAGTCAAAAAACTGTGAATGGAAAAGGGGCATATGTCAAAGAGACAACAACCCGACCATAGAACAGACAACAGCAGAAGGTTACCAACATGTCTTCAATGCAGAGAGAAATTCCCGCACCCGGAAGCGTCCTTCAGCTGGCCCCTAAACAAATATATATACTAATACCAGTGATAATGAACGCCATACTAAACTCCACATTGTACACAAGAAACTAAAATTAAAAATAATACAAGACTAACAAAGGTCAGAGGCTCCTGACTTGGGACAGGCGCAAAAATGTGGCGGGGTTAAACATGCTTATGATATCCCACCCTTCCTCCTATGTAGCCAATGTAGAAAAGTAAACGCATAACAATACGCACACTAAAATTCAGTGCAAGAGAAGTCCGAGTCTGATGTCAGAAGATGTAACCAACGAAAATAAACAAAATGACAATAATACATAAATAACAACAGACTACTAGCAGTTAACTGACATGGCAGCTCCGGATTTCAATATACTGATTGAAAGATAATGTCTTCATTATATGAATATCAGGCACAATCCGTCCCGTTAGGGGTGTAGTATCATGCCATTATACATATATGACAAGAACATAACCGGTGTCATGCCAACAACTGATTTTTAAATAAATGTGTTTAGTTCCGATGTAAAGGCCCTATAATGAATCAATATTAACGCCAAAATATGCAATCTTAAATGATTTGACAACAGTATCGTAACTTTATCCCTTCTTTATAAGTCTATTAAAGGTTTTGTTAGCTTCTGATATGAATACTGACATGTTTGTGCTTTATGAAGAATATTTCCATAAACAAATGGATGTAAAATACCTGAACGTATACGTTGTCTGCATATTGATTTATATTTACGAATGATGTCCTTATACCAATGATAAAATTGAGTAAATCTTTTTCAACTGATTTTTATTGGTTTTTTTTTATGATGTATTGTTGTACCAGATTAGTGGAGGAATAGCACCTTCCAAATAGTTTAACCTCTCCACGTAATTATATATGTGCCTGTCCAAAATCAGGAGCCTGTTACTGGGTTGTTGTCATTTTTTCTGTTTTCTCTTATTTGTTTTTCGTTTAAATGTTTGCATAAAATTGAGAATGGAAATGGAGAATATGAAAAAGAGACAAAAACCCGACTAAAGTGTAGACAATAGCTGAATGCCACCAATTGGTCTTCAACGCAGCGAGAAAATCTCGCACCCGGAGGTGGTCCTCCGCTGGCCCCTAAATGAAATTGTGTACCAGCTCAGTAAAAATGGACATCACACTAAACTCCAAAACATATAAATGAACTAGAATTAAAAAAAACATGCAAGACTTACAAAGGCCAGAGGCTCCTGACTTGGGACAGGCGCAAAAATGCGTCGGGGTTAAACATGTTTTGTGAGATCTCAACCCTCCCTCTATACCTCTAGCCAATGTAGAATAAAAAAAACACATAGCAAAACGTACAGTAAAACTAAGTTCAAAAGAAGTCCCAGTCCGATGTCAGAATAAGTAACAAAAGAAACTAAGGAAATGACAATGATACATGTATACATTAACAATGGACTACTAGCAGTTACTGACATGCCAGCTCCAGACCTCAATTACCTGATTGAAAGATTATGTCTTCATCATATAAAAATCAAGTACAATCCCTACCGTTAAATGTTTATTTTATTTCATAGTTTATTTGTATGTTGTGCCGTTACACCACGGTCCCAGAATATGCGGATGGTTTAGAGCCGATAAACTAGGGTAACCCCATCACATTCTGTATGTGACTGTCCCAAGTCAGGAGCCTGTAAATCGGAGGTTGTCATTTTTTGCTGTGAATCATATTTGTTTTTCGTTCGTTATTTTGTAAATAAACTAGGCCGTTAGATACTCGTTTGAATTGTTATAAAATTGAGAATGGAAATGGGGAATGTGTCAAAGAGACAACAACCCGACCATAGACAAAACAACAGCAGAAGGTCCCCAACAGGTCTTCAATGTACCGCATCCGGAGGCGTCCCTCAGCTGGCTCCTAAACAAATATATACTAGTTCAGTGATAATGAACGCCATACTAATTTCCAAATTGTACACAAGAAACTAAAATTAAAATAATACAAGACTAACAAAGACTTGGGACAGGCGCAAAAATGCGGCAGGGTTAAACATGTTTATGAGATCTCAACTCTCCCCTATACCTCTAGCAAATGTTGTACATTTTTCATTTCGGGGCCTTTTATAGTTGACTATGTTGTATGAGTTTTCATCATTGTTAAATGCCGTACGGTGACCTATACTTGTTAATGTCAATGTCATTTGGTCTCTTTTGGTTGTGTCATTGGATATTTTACCACATCTTCCTATTTTTATATTTCAAGTAACATCACATCTCAAATACTCAAATTAGGAGAATGTATGTAACTGCTTATTTCTAATCCAGTATATTAATACGCATACAGAGATAGAGCCAATTATAAATTATATATTGTCAAAATGGCATTCATTGTGTTATTAACTTTATGAAACTCCTTTTAAGACACGGTTCGAAAAAACGGTTTTGTTTGCCATACATCAGTTTGGAAATTAACCTTTTGTTAATGTGAGTTCCAGTTCTTCAAGTTCTTTAAATTCTGCTTTATATGTTTGCTATAAAGTTTTGAAACATTCCAACTTCCGTAATGTTTCTTCTTTGAAAAATCTATCCTCTATTTCCAATCTTTCCATACGACACTTTATGTAGCTTACACAAGCTTTTCGTGGAAAATGTCTTAAATACTGTTTTTTTACATTGTTGTTATCATCTATCTTTAGGAGTAATGCGTAAAAACATTTTATGGCCTGCATGGTATCACCGATAGCAAAATAAAGATTTCCTATTGAGTATTCAAGACTAAGATAATTATTTGGTTGGTTGCTATCATTTGTGTTATACGTTCCACCCATTGTGTGGCCTCTGTACGTATTTCGTCAGTTTGTTCAGTTTGGAATAATACCTTATAGTAATCAATGATCCTCTTCGCTGACAGGTATTTGGCATGGTCATTTTGGCGCCTATAACCTTCAATACTCCAAATACATATTAGTCTTTTTGTTCTTTAAATCTCTCTTTGCAAGTTCTCATGATATCGTTTAAAATAACCGCATTTACAAGATTGTCATTTCTATCAAAAACAATCAAGACGTACTGCATTTCGCTTCTCTCGGTCAAGCAGAAAAAAGTCGGTTAAACTGTAGTTATTTTCGTCACAGAATTCAATACAACTAAACGTCTTAAACACAATATATTATCCATCAAACCATGCATCAATGCCTTAATTATAATTATAAATTTAAATCAAATTTCTAGAATACGTCCTGTAAAACATTACTCAGATATTACCCCAACAAACAAACGTAACCTCGATTATCTAAAACAAAAGTCAGAAATTGACTGTTTAAAATGCTTCTGTCAAATTTTGAACCCTTCTGCAAAGGACTTTTCATTGTCAATAGTAAGAAGCCACTAGCTGAAACATCATAGCAAACAATTTATTGCAATCTGCTCAATTTTGTACCAGCATTTCTACTATGTCTTTATGATGACTCATATACGATACAAACAAAGGAAATGATCCACTGAATATACACTTATTGATATCGGCCTTGTTGTCCAGTAGTACTTTTACTATCTCTTTGTGATTTTTCTGACAAGCAATAAACAACGCTGTTGCTCCATTATTTGCACATTTATCAATATCTGCTTTGAAGGCAACTAACAGCCCTACTAGTTCTATATGATTCTGCCAACAAGCAATTAGCAAAGGTGATGCTCCATCATTCAAACACTTATTTATGTCTGCTCTATTGTCCAGTAAAACCTTTACTATCTTTATATTATTATTGTGACAAGCAATGCACAAGGGAGATGTCCCTTTATCGTTACACTTATTAACGTCTGCTTTGTTGTCAACTAATATCTTATCTATCTCTGTGACATTATTTTGACAAGCCATAAACAAAGGAGATGGCACATTATCGTTACACTTATTAACGTCTGCTTTGTTGTCCAATAATAACTTTACTATCTCTTTATGATTAGTCTCACAAGCAATAAACAACGGAGATCTTCCAGAATCCTCACACTTATGAATGTCTGCATTGTTGTACAGTAATATCTTTACTATCTCTATATGATTGTTCATACAAGCGATAAACAACTGGGATGCTCCAACGTTCAGGCACTTATTGATATCAGACTTGCTGTCGAGTAATAGTTTTACAATGTCTGTACGATTTGAATGACTAGCAATAAACAATCGAGAAGCACCTGAATCGGAACATTTATTTACAACAGCCTTGTTATGCAGTAATATCTTAACTATATCGACATTATTATTCTGACAAGCAACATACAAAGGGGATGCCCCATCATGTACACACTTATTAATGTCTGCCTCTTTATTCAGTAATATATTTACTATTGCAATATGATTGTTCTGACAAGCAATCCACAAAGGAGATTCTCCACTATCTAAACATGAATTGATTTCTGCCTTGTTCTCCAGTAATAACTTCGCTAGCTCTTCATGGTTATGCTGACAGGCTACATACAAGGGAGACGCTCCATTATATGCACACGTTGTTATATTTGCCTTGTTTTCTAGTAATAACTTAACAATCTCTATATAGTTACTTTGACAAGCAATTAATAAAGGAGATGCTCCCTCCTCTGTTAACTTATTAGGTCTTTCCACTTTTCGTGGAAAGACCTTTTGTTTTTCTTCTGATTATTAGGTCTTTCCACTTTTCTGTGGAAAGACCTATTGTTTTTCTTCTGATTATTTTTTTTTTTTCTTCCGCCTAATTTTGTTCTTGCGATAAACATTTGTTTCGCAATATGTTGCTTAAATATTTGGTATATGATATCGAACAGTTTATGCGCTTTTGAAATTTACCCTGCGTAAACGAATACTTTTCTTTGTAGGAGTTATCTCCCCAAACACTGTTTTCCTTGTGAGCGCAACTCCTTCGCAACCGTAAAATATTATGACAAATTTATTTTACAAAATTGCTCGTTATATCCTTCGCATGATTTGTCCTATTTTAATTGACCGAAGTGATATGAACGCTCCATATGAGAGTTATTTCCCCTTATGCATTTGATATAAGTGATATGCATTTCTATCTTGTAAACCATAAGTGCTAGAGACCAAAGATATTTTGATTTGAGGTCCTTGGTCCAAAAAAATAAAAATTAGGTCAAGATCAAAGGTCAAGGTCATATTCTAATTTTTGAATTTGGCTTATTTCCACTAATTTCCAGAAACCGTATAAGATATCGACAAATTATTTTTTTCTAAATTGTTAGTTGCGACATGTCGTAACACGTAAATTTTGATTGCAAGGGTACGTTGAACGTAAAAGTGAGTTTTCTCCCCTCTTGTATTTAAAAATACGGGTATGGTGATATAACTGATTAACCAAATATAATTAAGACCTATGGTCTTTTGATTTGAGGTCCTTGGTTTATGACCTTGAAATTGATCTCAAGGTCATAGATTAATTTGACGCTCTAGTTTTTGACCTTTGCTTTCAGCTCATATGTATACATGATATAGCCATGAGACTTTTGGCGAAAGGTATCAAACCATTTAACCTTGAAAAAAACAACCGGAAGTGACCTTGTGTAAACCGGAAGTAGCTATTTGTTGTACTTTATTAATAAAAAAGTATATAAAACCAGATCTTTTTGGAATCAGTGTAAATTAAATATTCAAATATTATCGGAAGTAACATTTTTAAAACCGGAACTAACAAATTATCTCCCTTATTTAAAAAATATTGTATAGAAACCATATATTTCTGGAATCAGCGTACAATAACCTATCAGTGGACGATTGAAATGACATTTTAAACTTAATTTTACAACTTTCATATCAAAATACATTGTTTTTAGTGGAAAGATCTTCAATTGTTCTCTGAACAATTGGTTTTTAATTTTTGTTCTTGTTTTTCTGAGATGCTTTTTTGTTTTACAACATATCGAATGGATGTTTGGCCAATGATGTTGTTCAGTAATGGTGGTTTCAAAACTCACCCTGTGTGACTGAACATTTATTCTTATAGGAGTTATCTCCCCGCGTCCCCTTTTTATTGTTATCGACATATCTCTAAAACCGCAAAAGATTTTTACAAACTGTTTTCACCAAATTGTTCGTCTACTCTTAAGAATGATTTGTTTTATTTTGACTGAGGTGATCAGAAGACATCTTATGGGAGTTATTTCCCTTTGGAAATTTAAAATAAACGATATGTTGGGTTAATTCATACGGTATAAGTTGTAGAGGCCTACATTCTTTTGATATGAAGTCCATGGTCCATATAAAGTAAATTGAGGTCAAGGTCAAAGGTCAAGGTCATGTTATAAATTTATAAATTTTGCTTGTTATTGTTATTCAAAAGAAACTGTAACAGTTAATGATATGATATGTTTGCAAAATCACTGTTTACAATAAGGCGCAACTTCAACTTATTCAGTCGAAGTCTTTTGGTTAACCCTTATAGAATGAAATTCAAAACAGTGTGGCTGTGGCCATTGATTGACACATTAAATTCATCCATTGACTGGGACAATTTACGTAAACGTTTGTCTGTAACGACCACTGTTCACGACATACCTACGATAGACATTTAAACTGTGGGGTCACCAAAGGTTTCTTAACGCCTTTAATTATAAAATAATTTGAAGAAATTATCAGGAATAACCTTTATGTTTTGATTTATATAATTGATATAAATCAAAACATCGTGTTATTTCTGATTAATTTTTTCGAATTACTTTATTGAGGTGTTGAGAACCTTTGGTGACCCCATAGTTTAAGTGTCTTTAAAAAGTACATAGTGAGCAGTGGTCGTTACATACAAACGTTCACCTAAATTGTCCCAGTCAATGGATGAATTTAATGTGTCAATCAATGGCCACAGCCACACTGTTTTGAATTTCATTCTAGGAGTTTTCTCCCCTTATGTATTTGAAATCATTATTTCTCCACAACCATACAAGTGATTGACCTCGGACCTTCCAATTTGAGTTCACTGACCCATGACCTTGAAATTGAGGTCAAGGTCAAAGGTCAAGGTCATGTTATAAATTTTTGAATTTTGCTTGTTATCGTTATTCAAAAGAAACTGTAACAGTTAATTATATGATGTGTTTGTAAAATTACTGTTTACAATAAGGCGCAACTTCAACCTATTTAAGTCGAAGTGTTTTGGTTAACCCTTTTAAGAGTTTTCTCCACTTTTGTATTTGAAATCATTATTTCTCCACAACCATACAAGTGATTGACCTGGGGCCTTACTATTTGAGTTCACTGACCTATAACCTTGAATTTGAGGTCAAGGTTGAAGGTCAAGGTCATATTCTAAATTTTGGAATTTGCTTGTAATCTATATTTAAAAGAAACTGTAACAGTTAATGATACGATGTGTTTGCCAAATTACTGTTTACAACAAGGGGCAACTTCAACCCATTTAAGTCGAAGTGTTTTGGTCAACCCTTTTAGGAGTTTTCTCCCCTTTTGTATTTGAAATCGATATTTCTCTACAATCATACAAGTGATTGACCTAGGGTCTTTTGATTTGAGATCACTGACCTATGACCTTGAAATTGAGGTCACGGTCAAAGGTCAACTTGACATTCTAGATTTTGACCTTTGCTTTAAATTTGTTTTTGTTCATTATAAAACAATTAAGTCTTCTGCATATACCTATTAATCTTATTTTTCTATATCAGTTGAGGTACCAAATTACATCAACAAGGAGTGACCCTTTCTAACATCTTTTTTTAAAATTTCATTCTAATTTTCGAGGTGGAAAGACCTTCAATTGTTCTCTGAAGAATTGGTTTTTAATTGATGTCTGCTTTGTTTTTCAATAATAATTTTACTACTTCTATATTATCATTAAGACAAGCACCAACTAATGGTGATTCTCCATTATGTCTACACTTATCAATGTTTGCATTGTGGGCAAGTAACAGCTTAACTATCTCTGTGCGGTTTTTGCAACAAGCAATATACAAGGGAGATATCTCGTTTTGTTCACACTTATTTATGTCCGCCTTGTTGTCTAGTAATAACTCCATTACCTCTGTATGGCCTTCTTGTGCAGTAACAAGTAAAGGACTCTCACCTCTAAGGTTGCACTGATTGACATTAATACCGTGATTAATACACCAGTTGATGAATGGGATATCACCTAAGAAACAACAGTGTATTAGAACAGTGTTATTGCAAGCAACATCACAAGTTAGTGCTAATTGTCTCTGGCATGAACTATCTAATGTTTTTAAATGACAGAGAAATCTCTGTCTAATCTCCGGTATTTGCAAATTGAGACTATCAAACACATGCTCTACTTTACCTTTAGACCAGTCATCAATCATTCGCTGCATGTACATTAGGTGGTATTTAGCTGGTACTATTGTAATAAACTGCACCTTACTATCTCTTTTTTCTAATGGAAACCTTTGACTAATAACCCAACTGTCGGCATTTTGTATCACACACTGAAGCATGCTTTGTCCAAAATAATATGCTAAGAAGTCAAATATTTTATCATGGATACTTGTATATAAATCTTATTCTTTTTTCAAGAATGTATGTATAAGAGACTTCATTTCATCTAATAGGGTAAGTCGATATGTTCCCCTGTTCAGTTTACACGCTTCACATGTATTTTTTATTCTTCTTTTTGTTTCTTTATCTATTTCATCTGTCAACCATTCCTCTTTTAGTCTGTTGTTAAACATAACACACAAAGCTAAGGCACAATATTTTTCAAAATGTTTATTTTTATGCAACTTGTCAATCTCTGATTTATAAACTGAAAATGGATTCTCGAAGAAGTCTATGATGTTTGGTTGATGATTTTCATTATACATGTTACAAATAAGTGGAAAACAATCATATAAATCACAGGTGTGAATTATTTCTAATGTTTTTTCTTTAAGATATAGTTCTGCTATTGACTGTTTCTCTGTTTGTGATAAACACAAATCCTCTGATAGCAAGTTGCATTCACATCCCCTGAAAATTGATAAGAATTCAAATTTATCATCCTGATAAACTTGAAGTCGACATGCAACAATGATTTTTGTTGTTTTATTTTGAATCAATAATTCTTTGATACTATTCATGACAGGTTCCAATATATTCAGGTGAGTTTGGTTAATAGAATTAGTTCCACAAAAGTCATCCATAACGAACAGTGTTTTTTCATTCGGATTGTTAAATTTTACAATATCATGTGGATTGGTTGCGAGTAGAACATTGTACCCATTGTCTTCCATTTGTAATGCCACGTGTCGTAGTGTTGCTGTCTTTCCAACACCAGAACTTGCTGTAATAGTTACACAACTGTGTTCCTGTATACATTTAAAAACGTAATTGGCAGCCTTGGTTACAACAAATTTGGAATTCTTCAGTTTCCATGCTTCCAATGTCTTCCTGTTTTGAACTGAAATACATGTATATGAATTTAAATAATATACATGTAGACTATAAATCAAGTTTTTTTTTAAAGCTATGAGTATCAATCATGCGAAATGGCTGCCTGTATCATTTGTCTTTCAGAATTGAAAATTTAATTCATACTATTCTCTAAATAATATTATAAAGTTATCACTAAGAAATTGTTGAACTTAAACAATGTTGACGATTTTTTCTGTGTGTATTGTTTTTTTTTGTTGGTCTAATGCTGATACTGTTCGCCACTATGCATTTTGACTAAAAAAATTATAAATGCTGTCGAATTCAATTAATTTCAAAGTAGCTGTTTCTAGATTTTTAATG
This sequence comes from Mytilus edulis, assembly GCA_019925275.1. Taxonomy (NCBI): domain Eukaryota; kingdom Metazoa; phylum Mollusca; class Bivalvia; order Mytilida; family Mytilidae; genus Mytilus; species Mytilus edulis. The sequence continues at coordinate 195,624 of CM034357.1, read as the reverse complement.
TATATGCGTTGATATAGTTGTTTGATTGAATGCTGTTTTAAAAGTGCTTAGGATTTTAATAGGTATCCTTTGTTGAAAAATTATTGAAATATATGCTAACTCATAAAACTATTATCTCAAATGTTAATTTAATTATTTGTTTACTCTTGCCTACAAAACTCATTTTGATTATATTTTCCTGGATGAAACTAAAAAAATAAGACAAAATCAGCATTATTTGTTGTAAGTTGAAGAGATCTTTATTTCAAGGCAATAAATTAAATTAGTCACATAAACTTTCTGTGACGACTTGTTAGTAATCAACTCTTTGAAACACTGCTCCATACCATACTTATACCATAATAACAAAGAAATATCAATTTATAAAAAATAATATGAATATTTAAAAATATACCTTTACACAAATAGTTAGCAAAGGTACTTGGATTATAATTTAGTACGCCAGACGCGGGTTTCGTCTACACAAGACTCATCTTTGACGCTCATAGCAAAAAAGTTGAAGAGCATGAAGATCCAAAATTCCAAAAAGTTGTGCCAAATGCGGCTAAGGTAATCTATGCCTGGGATAAGACAATCCTTAGTTTTTCGACAATTCAACGTTTTGTAAACAGGAAATTAATAAAAATTACCATAAAATTGATATTCATGACAACACCGAAGTGTTGACTACTGGGATGGTGATACCTTCGGGTAAGCATATGACAAATATATGTTTTACAGTTTCAGTAGCTTGGAACGCAAAATTCCAAATGATGAATATAACAATGCATCGCTTTAACATATGAACTATGTGAAACGATTTGAAATCAATGAATCATGACCAATGGGAGGTAGAAATAAGAACATGTAGCATGAGTACCAATGAGACAACTCTCATCCAAGTCACAATGTGTAGGGCTTTAACACAAAGCATTGGCTCACACCGAACAACAAGCTAAATAGGGCCCCAAAAGTACTATTATAAATCAATTTAAACAGGCAAACCATCGGTATAATCTTTTAAAATAAACGAGAAACGAAATATACTTATGAACAATTTACACAAATGATAACCACTGGTTGACAGGTTCTTGACGTTGAACAGGTGCAAACAAATCCAGCGGGTTTAAACATTTCAACAGGCGCCAACCTTCCCCCTAACCAGCAATAGAAGTGTTACATTACTTCTTTGGAAGACACACTATTAAATATTCATGTAATATCCAGAGAAATATAGTGTGCCACAGTAAATGCAACTATAAATAAACATAAATAACTTATCTCAAGTGCTAATCCTTGAACTGGCGCAATCACAAACTTAAACATGTCAACTGTTCAACAATTTTAATGCTAAAATACTGACTGAGGGGTTGAATAGAATAGCCAAGGTAATGAAATGGAACTCCACACCAAATATACTCAACTTTTCATTAGTAATTTTATTCGGGTTGATTCAGCAACTCTCTTCCTTTAAGACACCCAAAAACAGTACACATCAGTGTAGACGAGACACCAAATAGTTCTTTCATGAACCCTTGTGTATAAATTTATTCAAGAGGAAAGCACGTAATGCTTACTTTATGGTACTCTCTGAAACAAATTCGAAACAGGCATCAGTAGTGGCATCGAGCAAGTGGTTGTATCAACTCATAAACGATAAAAAAAAATAGAACTTTAGACAACTAGATTTCAAATACGCTCAAATGGCAGTAAAACAGACACAAGAAAACGAACTTAGTATTAAATGAAATATGACATAAAAAGAACATTACTTCATTGTTTTTCTTACTTTCTTTTGACGTATGTTATCTATGTGGCGATGCCACTGCTGGTGAACGCCTCGTACCCGAGGGTATCACCAGCCCAGTAGTCAGCACTTCGGTGTTATTTTTATAAATTTTGCTGTTGACAAAACGTTGAATTTTTCGAAATGGAATAGATTACCTTAGTCGTATTTGGCACAATTTTGTTTGAATTTTGGCCTCTTCAACTTTGTACTTGTTTGGCTTCATAGCTATTTGATCTGATCGTCACTGATGAGTCCTATGTAGACGAAAAGCTTGTCTGGCGTATTAAAATATAAACCTGGTACAGTTGATAACTATATGGTAATTTTTCTAAATTTCCTGTTGAAAAAGTATGTATTTTTTTAATTACTTAGGATTTTCTTATCCCAGGCATAGAAAACTTGAGCCGAATTTTGCACAACTTTTTGAATTTGAGTCTTCAACGCTCTTCAACTTTGTACTTGTTTGTCTCCATAACTATTTTGATCTGAGCGTAACGTAAACAAAATGCGCGTCTGGTTTATTAAATTATAAGCCTGGTAATTATTATCTGTATTGATTGTTCAAACGTGTTCAAGGGTTAGTATATTTTATATATGTAATAGGACAAATATTGTTTGGTAGACTTAGTCTTTTTCAACTGATTTTTATAGTTCGTTCTTATGTTGTTCTGTTACACCACTGTCCCAGGTTAGAGAGAGGGTTGGGATCCCGCTATCATGTTTAACCCCGCCACATAATTTATGTATGTGCCTGTCCCAAGTCAGGAGCCTGAAATTCTTCAGTGGTTGTCGTTTGTTTATGTGTTACATATTTGTTTTGCGTTCATTTTTTTTTATTTAAATAAGGCCTTTAGTTTTCTCGTTTGAATTGTTTTATGTTGTCATATCGGGGCATTTTACAGCTGAATATGCGGTATGGGCTTTGCTCATTGTTGAAGGCCGTACGGTGACCTATAGTTGTTAACGTCTGTGTCATTTTGGTCTCTTGTGGACAGTTGTCTCATTGGCAATCATACCACAACTTCTTTTTTATAATAAGTAAAATTGAAAATGGAAATCTGGAATGTGTCAAAGAGACAACAACACGACCATAGAAAAAAACAACAGCAGAAGGTCACCAACAGGTCTTCAATGTAGCGAGAAATTCCCGCACCCGGAGGCGTCCTTTAGCTGGCTCCTAAACAAATATATACTAGTTCAGTGATAATGAACGCCATACTAATTTCCAAATTGTACACAAGAAAAAAGTTATATATTAAACCTAAGACTTTTTTAGTTGGTCAAATTCTGTTGGTATAGAAAGGTATCAAGAGAACCATTAAGCTGTGTTAGAAAGACAACAATTATTCGTATTAATTTCAATATAGTTCAAACCCATTTAGATAATGGCTTAATTTTACATCCTTGCTTTAGCTATTGTAATCATTTAAATGCATAGAACCAGTGATATTTCGTCAGGTGCAATAAGTCTACAAATATTCACTCGAGAATGATAAGCAACTCGGGACCTTTAAGGATACTAACATGTTCATCAATTTGTAAACACGGGCTCATTGCACAAAATTTATAAACGAAATAGAAGTGGTTTATTGCAAACCAAAACTGAGAATCAAAAATAAATGTACAGCTTAATATTAATCTTAGAATCATAAAAAGAAGACAAAATCAGATACATATCTACAACTTAAAATGTTTTTATAAACAAAGAGCTAACATGTACTGAAATGAACATAGACACTGATACATGTATTTAGCTTGTGAAATGTCGATTGTTGATGTGGTTCATAAGTGTTTCTCGTTGCTCGTCTTTTATATATATATATACCTTGTAGATTACACCTTTTTAAACCCTTTATAGCACTCCGTTCGCTGTGATCCAAGGTTCCGTGTTGAAGGCCGTACTTTGACCTATAGTGGTTTACTTTTTTTTAACAAAATATGACTTGGATGAAAGGTTGTCTCATTGGCACTCATACCAAATCTTCTAATATCTGTAAACAACTTTTATAATTAAATTGTCAAAAGGATAGCTAGGATAACGATGATTAATTGGTGTCTAACATTAGGTAGAAATATAACATGTGAAACCTGACTGGTATCTGAGACAAATATCAATTATAAATCACTGAATGTCCCTCCGGTATCGTTCGTATTTCTTTCAGACATATAGTAAAAGAAATAGAACATAACCAACGGTTTCTTTCAAATAACATGTTTGAAGATATGATATACAACTCTTAACTTGAGACTTGAGTCTGAGTCCCGAAATGTCCTTTTTATGAGTTACAATTCTTTATAAAACAGAAACCAAGTTATGACATATCGGCACGAGAACTAGTTCAAAACAGTAACAGTAAGAAAACGTGATCAGCCGTTCGGACAATATTTTCTAAATCTGAGTCGACTACTCTTTCTTTTTTCCTCCAGCATAACAGATGCAAGCCTTTGATGGGAGTCAGCAATATCAATGTATTTCGTTGCAAAAACCTGGGTTCAAACAAGTATCTTCCATACGTATGAAGATCTAATGTGCCAGGACAGCGTTAAGTTTTAAAAATAGGAACGGTCTAAATAGGACACAGTCCTGATTTAGAAAAGTTTACATTGGTTATAGAATAAAAAAAAGTTCAAATCAAGAAATTGGTGTAAAACGTACATGTGCGTCTTACACCAGTTTCTTGACCAAACTCTAGTCTTTAATAATCTTTTATGTACTAGAGATTTATCAAAGTTTTATTCCATACGTGGTTTTTCCAATGCACTTATAAATGGTCTGAAGTTTTTCGTCCTTACCTCTCATGTTGCAAGGGACAATCGAATGATCCAAGTTGTTTGTCCTAAATGCATTACATTCATCAAGCATACTTTTGCCACCTAGTCTAGAAACAGCCTGAAAACATTAAAAATCAGATATTTAAGGTCTTTCCTTTTTCAAAAGGGAAAGACCTTACTGTATTTCTTCTGTTTATTATTAGGTCTTTCCACTTTTCTGTGGAAAGACCTATTGTTTTTCTTCTGATTATTTTTTTTTTTCTTCCGCCTAATTTTGTTCTTGCGATAAACATTTGTTTCGCAATATGTCGCTTAGATATTTTGTATATGATATCGAACAGTTTATGCGCTTTTGAAATTTACCCTGCGTAAACGAATACTTTTCTTTGTAGGAGTTATCTCCCCAAACACTGTTTTCCTTGTTATCGCATCTCCTTCGCAACCGTTAAAGATTATGACAAATTTATTTTACCAAATTTCTCGTTATATCCTTCGCATGATTTGTCCTATTTTGACCGAAGCGATATGACCGCTCCATATGAGAGTTATTTCCCCTTATGCATCTGATATAAGTGATATGAATTTCTATCTTATAAACCATAAGTGATAGAGACCTAGGATCTTTTGATTTGAGGTCCTTGGTCCCAAAAAATGAAAATAAGGTCAAGGTCAAAGGTCAAGGTCATATTCTAATATTTGAATTTGGCTTATTTTCACTTATATCCAAAGATTGTATAAGATATCAACAAATTATTTTTACTAAATTGTTAGTTGCGACATGTCGTAAGATGTAAATTTTGATTGCAAGCGTACGTTGAATGTAAAACGGAGTTTTCTCCCCTCTTGTATTTAAAAATACGCGTTTGGTGATATAACTCATTAACTAAATATAATTAAGGCCTATGGTCTTTTGATTTGAGGTCCTTGGTTTATGACCTTGAAATTGATCTCAAGGTCATAGCTTAATTTGACGTTCTAGATTTTGACCTTTGCTTTTATTCTATATGTATACATGATAAAGATATACAACTTTTAGAAAAAGGTATCAAACCATTTAACCTTGAAAAAAACAACCGGAAGTGACTTTTTGTAAACCGGAAGTAGCTATTTTTTGTACTTTATTAATATAAAAGTATATAGAACCAGATATTTTTGGAATCAGTGTCAAGTATATATTCAAATATAATCGGAAGTAACATTTTTCAAACCGGAAGTAACAAATTATCTCCTTCATTTAAAAAAAATGTATGGAAACAATATATTTTTGGAATCAGGTTACTAGAAGCTATCATTTGACGATTGAAATGACATTTTAAACTTAGTTTCACAACTTTTCATATCAAATTACATTGTTTTGATGGAAAGACCTTCAATTGTTCTCTGAACAATTGGTTTTTAATTATTAAGTCTTTCCACTTTTCTGTGGAAAGACTTATTGTTTTTCTTCTGATTATTATTTTTTTTTTTCCGCCAAATTTTGTTCTTGCGATAAATGTTTGTTTCGCAATATGTCGCTTAGATATTTCTCATATGGTATCGTATAGTTTATGCGCTTTTAAATTTCACCCTGCTAAGCGGAACCATTTTCTTTGTAAGAGTTATCTCCCTATTCATTGTTTATCATCTGTGTGCATCTCCTTCGTAACAAAAAATGATAGCGACAAAATTCTTTTTACAAATTGTTCGTTACATCCTCAGGAATTTTTGGCTTATTTGGGTCGAAGCGATTCGCTGAAATTTTATAGGAGTTATCTACCTTTACAAAATAAATTTGTCGGTATGTTTTTTTAACTCAAAAACAGTTAACCGTATAACCCTGGAATGTTTTTATTTGAGTCCCCTATGTCCCAACTTAGAAAATGAGGTCAAGGTCAAAGGTCAAGGTCAAGTTCTAATTTGTGACTTTTGCTTGTTTTTGCATTTTCTCTGACGCTTGTGAAAGATACATATAGAAAAACAATTGCAAAATGTCTGCTTTATTGTTATGAAGATATGATACATTAAGTCTGATACAATTTAATGGCATCTTATAGGACCTACCGAATTAGACAATTTACCGGATTTGTAATCACATAAGCAACACGACGGGTGCCACATGTGGAGCAGGATCTGCTTACCCTTCCGGAGCACCTGAGATCACCCCTAGTTTTTGGTGGGGTTCGTGTTGTTTATTCTTTAGTTTTCTATGTTGTGTCGTGTGTACTATTGTTTTTCTGTTTGTCTTTTTCATTTTTAGCCATGGCGTTGTCAGTTTGTTTTGGATTTATGAGTTTGACTGTCCCTTTGGTATCTTTCGTCCCTCTTTTATAGGAGTTGGTGCCCCTAATATGTCTTGATATGAAGTTATTTGATTATAACTTCAACTAAGTTCATTATAAAGGCATTTGACCTTGTACAAAAGGTAAGGTGACAAATGACCTTGAAAATTGACTACCGGAAGTGACCTTGAGAAAACCGGAAGTAGCCTTGTTTGCAATTTTTTCATATAAAAGTACTCAGAATCCATATATTTTGTCATATAGATACATAAACTGATTACTGAAGACTAAAAATGACTTCCAACAAACCGGAAGTGGCCAATTATCTGCCATTCTACATATAAAAGTATATAGAAACTATATATTTTTTGGAATCAGTGTCAAAGAAGCTATCATATGAGACCGGAAGTGACATTCATTTCACCGGAAGTAGCTTATTATCTCCCTTACATCACTCATTAATATAATTAAACCATTATTTATCGGATCAGTATGAAGAAACTATCTTATCAAAATTTCTTTGGTGTGGAAAGACTTTCAATTGTTCTCTGAACAATTGGTTTTTAATTAAGGTCTTTCCTTTTTCTATAAGGAAAGACCTTACTGTATTTCTTCTGTTTATTATTATTCTTTTTCCGCCAAACTTTGACGAAGTTAGCAGCCTAAACCGTAAGACGTGTCGCTTTCATGTTCTCACTTTGTATCGGTGTCATGAATACCTATCCGGAACTCACCCTGTTAGTCGAAATATTTTGTCGGTTCGGAGTAATCCCTCCGAAACCAAAAAACCTTGTTATCGTTCCAACACCGTAACCGTAATAGATAGAAAAAAAACGAAGGGTGAAATTTGTTCAGGACCAGACCCCGGTTCTTCGTTACATTTGGATCGAAAAGATTCAACGACTCATTGGTAGGGTTATGCCCCTTTGAAAATTAACCGGTGTCGGTGGACCACCAAAACTCAGAAACCGTAAATCGTAGAGACCTAGGATCTTCACCATTCATCAACATTTCATGAGACTTTCAAAAATACCTCAAGGTCAAATTTGTATGTTGACCTTGACCTTTGACCTAACACCTTGTTATGGGATAATCTCAGAAACCATTATACTTACAGAAGTTTTAAATGGTGGAAAATGTTTGGGTCATTATGGCGCAACTTTGTTACATTTTGACCGAAGAGATTTGACCTTTCTATAAGGGGCATAACCCCTGTTTTAGGTTTTTGAAAAGACAAAATCAGCTTTTACTATATAACCAAAGGTCCTAGACCCTTGGGGTCTTCAGTAATGGCATTGGGGACTAATGACCTTGACAAAGGTCAAAAGGTCAAAGGTCAAGGTCATGTCCCAGATAGTGAATTTAGTGTTTTTAACCTTATTTAAAGGATTTTTAATGTGTTTTCGAGCTTTTTAAGGTTGACCTTGACCTTTTCAATACATTCTACGTCTGTTGAAACATGTATTTTACATTACGAAAAGGAAAGACCTCTCAATTGTTCAAGAACAATTGACAGTTTAATTATTATTATTCTTTTTCCGCCAAACTTTGACGAAGTTAGCAGCCTTAACCGTAAGACGTGTCGCTTTCATGTTCACACTTTGTATCGGTGTCATGAATACCTATCCAGAACTCACCCTGTTAGTCGAAATATTTTGTCGGTTCGGAGTAATCCCTCCGAAACCCAAAAACCTTGTTATCGTTCCAACACCGTAACCGTAATAGGTAGAAAAAAAACAAAGGGTGAAATTTGTTCAGGACCATTCCCTGGTTCTTCGTTACATTTGGATCGAAAGGATTCAACGACTCATTGGTAGGGTTATGCCCCTATGAAAATTAACCTTTGTCGGTTGGCCACCAAAACTCAGAAACCGTAAGTCGTAGACACCTAGGATCTTCACCATTCATCATCAATTCATGTGACTTTGAAAAATACCTCAAGGTCAAATGTGTATGTTGACCTTGACCTTTGACCTAACACCTTGTTATGGGATAATCTCAGAAACCATTATACTTACAGAAGTTTTGAATAGTGGAAAATGTTTGGGTTATTTAGGCGCAACTTTGTTACATTTGACCAAAGAGGTTTGACCTTTCTGTAAGGGGCATAACCCCTGATTTAGGTTTCTGAAAAGACAAAATCAGCTTTTACTATATAACCAAAGGTCCTAGACCCATGGGGTCTTCAGCAATGACATTGGGGACTAATGACCTTGACAAAGGTCAAAAGGTCAAAGGTCAAGGTCATGTCCTATATAGCGAATTATGTGTTTTTGACCTAATTTAAAGGATTTTCAGTGTGTTTTAAACATTTTCAGTGTGTTTTAAAGCTTTTTAAGGTTGACCTTGAACTTTGACCTTACAACTTTTTAGCCGATATCTCAAAAACGATTGTACTTACAGAAATAGTAAACAGTGAAAAAATGTTTAGGTGACTGAGGCACATCTTTTTTACATTTTGACCGAAAGGATTTGACATATTCTTAAGGGGCATAACCCCCCGTTAACGGTTTCTGAAAAGGTAAAATTAGCCTAAACTCTTGAACGAAAAGTCCTAGACCCATGGGGTCTTTTACAATGACATTGTGGACTAATGACCTTGACAAAGGTCACAAGGTCAAAGGTCAAGGTCATGTCCTATATAGCGAATTATGTATTTTTGACCTTATTTAAAGGATTTTCAGTGTATTTTAAAGATTTTCAGTACATTCTACGTCTATTGGAACATGTATTTTACATTACAAAAGGAAAGACCTCTCAATTGTTCAAGAACAATTGACATTTTAATTGTTATTCTTTTTGCATCTGCAATTTTGGAACTTCTGATTATACTGATTTATAACATAAGGATTTTGTTTACCCTTGTCAATGCATCTTTGATCAAAACGCCCAATTACATTCAGAACCTTGAATCGATAAATTTAAAACCGTGTCTTGCTTTCTTATTATTCATGTTAATTTAACTTAATTTTACAAAGATTATTATTGGTTCACTACTACCTTAAACCAAACATTTTGATATATACAGACATACCTGTACAAATGTTTTGAATAACATATAGAATAATGTACGGATACACAGACGATCCTTTTTAGACTAGTGTAGGCTGGCATTAAAGAGTGAAATCACACACAAAAAATTAACTCCGAGCAAAATTCAAAAAGGAAAGCCATGATCAAATCGCAAAATCAATTGCCCAAAAACATCAAACGAATTGATAACAATTGTCATATTCCTGACTTGGTAAAGACATCTGTTTACGTAGACAATGGTGGATTGAAACTGGTTTTTAATAGATAACTAAACCTTTCACTTGTATGAGATTATATTGACAACGATGCGTGAATAAAACTAACAGACACAAAAGGTAGAAATGTTAAAAATCAAGATACAACTGTCACAAATAAATGTAACAAAGAAGCACAAAAGGCATACATCAATTTAAACAACCTCGTTTTGCTTTTTTATTATACGATTTTAATTATCTATGTAAAATGCACCGAAAGAGGATTAACAGATTTAAGTATTGGGAACGAATTATAACAATGACAGACAGATGGTTAGATTAACATTAACGCTGACGTAATATCGCGCGTTTTAAGACAAAAAAAAGAATACTATGACACGTTATAAGGAGATAAACAACGTCAGTACGCAAATCCATATGTCAAGACCATCGTGTATTATTTTTGAAGTTGATACGGCATTTTTATCAACAAAGTGTTAGTACCTTCTGATATTTTGTTTACAAAAATGACGAGACGTTCTTTGACATACCTCAGGTAAATCAGCTTTCTGCCCAGACACTGGTCACGTTTTACAAAGTCTGAGTAGGAGCTGTAAGCTCTTGAATAACGTATAAGTTGGGAAATCTATATCCCATATGCAGATTAAGTTGGTATATTGCTACTTATACAGTGGAAATTGATAATTTCTAGATTAAAAATGTCTCGTTTGGCATTAATTCTGGCACTAAGATGACTGTGTTTGTCAAATTCGAGGTATAAGTTGACAAATGAGGCAGATAAAGCCATGTATGTTGTTTCTTTAATTTCTAGTTCTGGGAGATATATTAATGGAACCCGATCAGAAAAGTTCGGATTGTTAATGGAAAGAACATCATCAATATATGTGATAGTGAAATTATATAACCTGTCTTTTTTGATCATACAAATATCACTTATTAATTGAAACTTTAGATGAGTTTTGGTTTTAATAATCCTTTTTTGAAACATCATAACTAAACATATTTTTCGAGTCAAATAATAGTTTAGTAAATTTTATTTCGGCCGTTTTCCAACTTCTTTCAAACATTTGATTTGATTAAAACTGAATAAGACATTTTATCAAATTCCTATTCTTACCTCAATAATATCATACCATGCTTTGCTGAAAAAGGAGTTTTCGAACTTTCCGTCTGTAGTGTGTGCTATGAGGTTTCTATAATATTTTATCCTCCCCAAATCAGCTGCTGCTGTAGTGTCTGTTGTCAATGGCAACTTGTCGTAATGGTCTAAATTTGTAAGATTTGTAAGCAATGCAATCATCAAAGTAACATCAAACGTGTTTGAATCTGGATTACCTGTGAATAGAAATTAGACAATGAATTCAATATACAAAACATCTACAAAAGAAAACATAACAATATCATTGATTATTGCATAACTTTTTTTAGAAGTAAGCAGTAGCCAAACTCGCTGCATTTACTACCCGTTCGTGACCTTGGGCTCTTTCTGCTCTTTGGTTGGGCAGTTGTATCGTAGTGACAGATTCTATCTTTCAATTCTGTTTTCTATATCGAAAACAAAGAATCTTATTCGAACTAATCGGGTTAATTTTCAGGAGTATCTATTTTCAACCTTACTAGTCAAGAAATTAAATACAGATGAAACTGAGTCAAAAGGTACTGCAAACAATCCGATATAGGGAACCTTTTCAGGGCAAGTTTGAGCAATTGGAAGTCAGCGAGCTTGATAGAAAACATTGATATAACTGATCACAGATGTATGCTTATAATTAGTCTAAATTTGCCTTTTTAAGATTTTTTGGAGTTGTTCGACGTTGGACAGCACAACATATACAAACACCAAATTTGACGACACAAACATAAGGCCAACTAAATTCATTTATTAGATTTCTATCCGGATGATTTTTGAGAAAAAAATGGTGGGTTGGAGGATATGAGAATCATTGGTTTGTCCAATATAGATCATGTTGATAAATATTTATTAGTTTTTGATTCTATCCAACGGGTAATCTCAAGGAATACCAGACATTGCACATGTCGACACATATGTGTTGTTCGGAAATATAGAGCAGTTATAGATATTTAAAAGAGATTTTTATTTGTTCATATTGACAAACATCCTGATGTATTGAGTATGTGATTAATACTTTTGCTCTACTAGTATTTATAATTTGTGGAATAATAAAACCTTTTTTTCTAACAGTAGTAGTAATATTTAAAAGCGCACATATCTAAGACATTTCTAATGATATTTGTCATTTTTAAACCATTAGATTTACTGGTCCAATATTTTCTTCTCGTTGATTCAACGGAATAAAAGCATGTTTTCTAGACATATAATTTGTGTTCTTATTATAAACCTACCATTGCAAGGAAACAATAGATTCCATTGGGTTTTGTTGAATAATGTTTTAATTTTCTTGATTTCCTCCTTAATAAAACCTCTCAAATATAAAGGACGAATTTCACTGTCAAACAAAACTCGTACTGCACGCGTGAAAATCCCAGATAGCAACGACGTTATTCTGAGATAGTTTTCTTCTTCTTCCGAAATTGTTGTTATTTTATTTTCACAAATACTCAGACTGGTTTTCCTGTTTTCCATGATTTAAATTGAATACTGATCCTGAAATATATGTAATGGTTTTTTTTATGAATTTTCATACATCTAATGAATTAATAGAAAAAAAATCAGAGTGGAGAAAACTTACAGGTTAGTATGCACGTTTTGATAAAAGACAAAAGCATACAAAAGTCATATAAAAGAAATGATCATATGCTGCCTATTTTCTTGATATAATCACTTAATCACTCGGACTGTTACCTTATCGTTGCATTGGTATTATGTGCGTCTCAAACGGAAATTAAAAATAAAATCTACAATCTGCTTACATTTTGGTAAATGACCTTTTATTGCCTATTGATGTCCAATATGGAAACAAAATTGGTTTTATGGTACAGAATATTTTATTCTGTATTTCATAAATAAAATCAAGGATTCCGAACATCCGAAACAAATTTCATTAAATTCTGTTTTTCGTAAAATACAACGGTAAATATGATATAACACATAATTTTCTATATTAACATGAAAAGTATTGCACATGATTTATATACTACTCTCTAAATATGCACATTTCATTAAAGATTTAGGCGAATTGTTATCTACTATTTCATTATAGAAGATGGAGGAAGTCACCCGAGCCACCTTAATTATGGACATGTCCTATTGAGAGACAAATGTCAATGCAAAATGTTAAGCTTTTAATCGCCACATTTGCTAGAAGTGGTATAAAAATGATTATTGAAAATCATAACTCGTTTATGAAGAAAAGCAACAAGATTAGACATTCAACTTACGTTATTCCGATGACGACCATTACATAACAATTGATAATATGTGGGATGTTTTATTACTACAGTATTTATACAACAAAGTCACATGTGTTTATTGTGAAGTAAGGTTTGCATTACTACGTAATATAGTTTTGATAAGAATGCTATAAATAGATTAATTAGCGTTTTAATGAATTTTTACCTTGAAAATCGTTCAAATTTCCTTAGGAAGTACTTAGGTTAGGTTACGTGAAAATTATAAAATTAAGAATTTAAAATTGGTACTTTAAGCTGGTAGAGCATCAATTAGGATAAAAATAAGCCAAAAATATTGATTGGGCATGGACCTCCTTTTCGAGATATTTGAGATTTAAAATATGGCGGGAAAAGGCTGACTCGGACTTTTACCTTATATTTGCATTGGTATAATTGAGTCTCAAACAAAAGAAAGAAAATCAAGAATCTTCTAAAATTTTGGAAAATGACCTTTCATGAGCTATTAAGTCTTATATGAAAAAATAAATGGGTGTTATGGGGCAAAATATTTTACATACTATATATTGTATGGAATAACACTTAGGAGTCCGAACATTTGACACAGATTCAAAAACCTCACCTAAGTACATCCTTAAGTTTTATTCTTTACATTTTCTTTTTTGGGGGAGGGGGGATTCCCTGGGTTTTTTTTTGTCATTTTTTTTCTATCAGTTTATTTTTTATATATTTTTTTGTTTGTGAGGAAGTTGCAAATTGTATTTGCTGATACATCTATTGTCAATAGGAATAGAAATGTAAACATAACACTGCAAAGCATAAATTGATCATAAAACCTAAATAGAAATGAATAAATCTTTAAATTGACAATAATGCATGTACATAGACGAATATTTAATGATATTGAAGTTTAATAAAAATACAAACATCGAATGTCTTGATAAAAAAGCTTACAACAATTGGTATGCTTGGAATGACTAAATACGTGAAAAGTCTTTGATACTTTAGTTCTGTGATAAGTTATTGAAGATCCAATGAGTCAGTTTCTTTTTAGTCAATATACAATTTATATCTATCTTATCGGTAATCAAAACCAGGCTTTATACTTGTATTCCTCAGTTGATCTAGTTAAGCCTACTGCATATCGTGAAATAGAATGGCAAGCACAATATTATCTTACATTAGATGTTTAGATACCAGAATACTACTATAGTCTGTTACTTAACCAAGTATGTTCTATTTCAGATTATAACAGTTTGAATAGGTACAAAAATGTATGGGTTCACATTGCCAATTATGAATACATAGCAGGATATGAATAGCCTGTCGACTAATTTGGTCTCTTTTGAATTTCTTGTGATTCTCTCAGTTTTTATTTGTTACTTTAATTTGAGTCTACCTTATCGATTTGCAAGATTTGAACATAGTTAATCCACTGTCTCCATAAATGATATATTTCATCATTTGGCGTCCGTCGTCTGTCGTCATCTTTGTCATTCGTTAGCTTTTATAAAAACCTTCTGTTCTGAAACTACTGAGTAAGTTGGAACCACACATGGCCTCATTCATCATTAGCATACCTTGAATAAATTATATCTAGATAGTCGCCTATCAACCAATATGGCTGACATGGATAACATTAGAAGATAAGTATCTGTAAAAACACATTTTGTCTTCATCCGCTAGAAATCGAAAATATATAGCCAATCAGAAATGTTCGGAATTGCGAAACCTTCCTACAATCTATTCAAGATAATAATTCGAAATGCAACAGTGCATGCTTATTCAAGTGTGTATTTCAAGATATATGTAAAGTCCAACTAAAACGTTTTCTGATAAATCAAAAGCAAGATGACACTTTTTGTAATGACAACGAGGGCAATGGAAACTTCCGCTAATGTAATGACTCTGAGGCGTAGCTCGCATATATGCTCATAATGCACAAAATGAAAGAATGTGCATGTGTTCGCAGCACAAACATTTTGAGGTTTCTGAATGTAACAAGGTGAGGATATGATGATGACTCCAAAAAATATCTAAAGCAGTATACGTGGTCGTGTTTATTCATCCTTTGGTTTATGTAAAAAAAAAAAGAATAACAAATAAGTGTTCTCGACCTTTTTTGCAAGAAGGCTACGTAGTCGGCTACGGCAAGCAGAGAGGATGCTGATACGCAGACCCTAGTTTGTCATGTTTTTATCTGAAATTGAGTCTAACGTGACAAAGTGTTATCATTGCCGGGCTTATAAATATATATGTGTCTGTCTAGGTACAAATATAAAGTTTTTTTTAATATGATATATCTCTTATATCTGAACAAAATATACATTTTGTAACATTACATAGAATATTATTGATATCGTAACATTTTGTCCTGTTTAGATCAGGTTTGAAAATTTTACATTAACTATTTATGAATTAAATTAGACTAGTTACATGTCTGCGAATATATACATATGAATAAAAAAGTAAAATAACAAAAATACCTAACTCTGAGGAAAATTGTAGACGAAAATTTCCAAACCAAATGGCAAAATCAAAAACTCAAACACCAAATGAATTGATAACAACTGTCATATTCCTGACTTGTTACCGGCAGTTTCTTGTGTAGAAAATTATTGATTACACTTAGTTTCAAAATCGAACGAGATAAAACATTCGACTTACGTTATCCAGCTGACGGCTATCAAACAAAACTTATTGTGGTTGGTGTTTTATCACAACAGTATTTATACAACAGTTTTCATAGATGTACATTTTTTATAAGATTGCAACAAATATGTTAAATTGCGTTCTAATAAATAGTTTTACACTGAAAATGTTTCAACCTTAACATTGTCCTTGTTATTGGGGATTGTCTAGTTGTTTTTTCATTAATACCTTTTTCTTATGTGTTTTTTTTTTGGAAGAAGTTGCAAATGTTTTTGATTATAAAATTTGAAATATCTAGAGACATGAAATCCCACGGCTTCAGACAGAGAAAATCATACGAATCTAGTATTAGAATTAGTAACAAGTGTTAAATATATATCCAAACATCAATAAACCGATATGCTGAAATTAGACTGAAGCAAAGTGTGTTTTTTGTGCGGTACCACTTATGCGCCTCTAGCGGAAACTAAAGGATTATGAAATAAAAGGTAGACTTTTTTGAGTTGATAAAACGTCAAAGGTGTGCAGCAGGGTGGAACATCTTGAAACCCCTTAAAGAAATCAGGAGTATCACAAGTAACTTCTTATGTCTTTTGATGTTCCTTTTGAACATCAATGGTATAAGTAATGCATAATAGTCAAAGTTGTGCCTTTTTTGCATATCATAGCCTTTTATATCGAAAAATAGATTGTACTGATGACTGCAATCGGTTACAAAAAAATATCTGGACAAACTGATTAATTGGGCATCTTAATAACAGAAGAAGATTAAAGACGTCAAAATGTTTTGAATTCAAACAAGAAAATGTATATAATACTATACTACCACATTAACGGTAAAATATTGAAAATAAGAGAAGAATGCACCCGCTAAAGCTTCAAACAATCGAAAATGGGATGGACAGACGGCAGTCGGGAGGACGGAAAGACGAAAAGACAGCAGTACGGAGGATAAAGTATAAAACTTGATAACACAGTCGCCTATGACGGGGGCATAAACTTATGTAGACCAAAATCCATGTTAAAGAGTTCAGTTCCCAAACACACTTAAATTGCATACCAATGATTAAAATGTTCGCTAAATTTATCAAACAATTAGGCTTCCATAGAAGAAATATCAAATTATAAATGCATTCCCGTAAGAAATTGAAAAAGAAAGAGCATATCATCCTTGTGTAAGACCAATTGTCGAATATACCAGCTGTTCTCAATCTCGATTCATATCAGAAAAAAACACATTCAAAAGATAACTAGAGGCTCTTAAGAGACTGTTTCCCTCATCATGGTCTATGTGCATATTTAACAAAGGACACAGATGGATTCATGACAAAATTGTGTTTTGATGATGGTGATGTGTTTAATTTGTAGATCTTACTTTACTGAACATTCTTGCTACTAACAATTGTATCTATCTGAAATAAACTAGGCCCTTTAGTTATAGAAGAAAACATTTTGTAAAAACTTACGAAATTAATGAAAGTTGTTCAAAATTTACTATAAAGGACAATAACTCCTTATGGGTCAACTGACCATTTTTGGTCATGTCGACTTATTTGTCGATCTTAATTTGCTGAACATGTTTGCGTTCAGTTTATCTCTTTCTATAATAGTATTCAAGATAATAACCAAAAACGGCAAAATTTCCTTAGACAATACCAATTGGGGCGGGCAGCAACCACACAACCAGTTGTCCAATTCATCTAAAAATTTCAGGGCGGATAAATATTGACGTAATAAACAATTTAATATTTGTAAGTTTGCTCTTAATGTTTTGGTTTCATAGTTATGAGCCAAAATTTAAGTTTTATCCATATGTTCTATTTTTAGCCATGGTTGAAATCTTGGTTGGTTTTGCTAGTCACCGCGCACATTTTGCAAACTAGATATCCCAATGATGATTGTGGCCAAGTATGGTCAAATTTTGCCCTGTGGTTTCAAAGGAGAATATTAAAAAAAGAAGATGTGGTATGATTGCCAATGAGACAACTATCCACAAAAGACCAAAATGACACAAACATTAACAACTATATCACCGTACGGCCTTCAACAATGAGCAAAGCCCGTACCGCATAGTCAGCTATAAAAGGCCCCGACAAGACAATGTAAATCAATTCAAACGAGAAAACTAACGGCCTTATTTAAGTAAAAAAATGAACAAAAAACAAATATGTAACACATAAACAAACGACAACCACTGAATAACAGGCTCCTGACTTGGGACAGGCACATACATAAATAATGTGGCGGGGTTAAACATGTTAGCGGGATCCCAATCCTCCCCTAACCTGGGACAGTGGTATAACAGTACAACATAAGAACGAACTATAAAAATCAGTTGCAAAAGGCTTAACTCATCAGATAGACAAAACATACAAGTGGACGTGGCCGGGTACTTATACATCCCGACACAAAAAGACACAATGATCAGATCTGAAAGTACTCGCTAGTATTGTTTTAAGAGATTACAAAAATTTACGAAAATTGGTAAAGAATTACTGTAACGGTCAATTACTTCTTAAGGGGTCACCTGACCATTTTGGATATGCTGACTTGTTTGTAGATCCTTCTTTGCTGAACATCTATTATAATATTTAAGATTATAACCGAAAACTATGTTATGATGGTACGATACTAAACCCCTCACGGCGAGGATTGCGCCTGATATTCATATGATGAAGACATAATTTTTCAATCAGTTTAGTTGAAGTCTGGAGCTAGTATGTCAGTTAACTGCTAAAAGTCTGATGTAATTTGTGTTATATTTTCATTTTGTTTATTTTCTTTGGTTACATCTTCTGACATCAGAATCGGACTTTTTTTTTAACTGAATTTTAATGTGCGTATTGTTATGCGTTTACTTTTCTGCATTAGCTAGAGGTAAAAAATGTATAGGGAGGTTTGAGATTTTACAAACATGTTTAACCTCGCCGCATATTTGCGCCTGTCCCTAGTCAGGAGCCTCTGGCCTTTGTTAGTCTTGTATTATTTTAACTTTTAGTTCCTTGTGTTCAATTTGGAGTTTAGTATGGCGTTCATTATCACTGAACTAGTATATATTTGTTTAGGGGCCAGCTGAAGGACGCCTCCGGGTGCGGAAATTTTTCGCTTCATTGAAGACCTGTTGGTGACCTTCTGCTGTTGTCTGCTCTATGTTCGGGATGTTGTTTCTTTGGCTATTCCCCATTTCCATTCTCAATTTTAAAATTTCCTTAAAATTACCAATTCCTGGGCAGCAACCCAACAACCGGTTGTCCGATTTATCTGCAATTTCAGGGCAGATAGAATCGGGCTTGATAAACAATTGACCCCATGTCAGATTTGCCCTAAATGCCTTGTTTTCAGCCAAAATATACATTTTACACCCTATGTTTTATTTTTAGCCATGGCGGCCATCTTGGTTGGTTTTGTGGGTAACCGGACACATTTTTTAAACGAGATACCACAATGATAATTGTGGCTAAGTATGGTTTAATTTGGCCAAGTAGTTTCAAGGAGAATATTTTTGTAAAAGTTAACGACGACGGACGACAGACAACGGACGACGACGATCGACGACGTACGACGACGGACGACGACGTACGACGACGGACGACGACGTACGACGACGGACGACTGACGTCAAGTGATGAGAAAAGCGTACTTGGCCCTTTAGGCCAGCTGAGCTAACAATGGTGCAGAGAAGATAAGCACATTTCATTTAACATTAATACAGTAGAAAACTAGGATCAGTTACTAACAGATTGAGGGATTTGAAACTATCGTCAATTGAGTGCTTAACAAAATCAAAATGCTGTGTATGTTTCATATGGCCCTTCATCATGGAATAGCCAAAGATATACCGAATTATATACAACAACAAAATACGACAGTAACGAAGGCAATAAGACCAACGGAAATTCCAAAACGTTCAACTATCAAACAATACTTATAGTCCAGCAGCTAAGTCCAATATTACAAAATACAGTTTCTTTACTCGTATAATCAATGACTAACAGTTTACCAACAAAACGTTTTAATATAGATGATGCAGAGGCATCCAAAGAACATCCCCACATTTTATTACAGAAAACACAAAACACATTCAAGAAACAGCATTTACTTATTCTGCACATATAAATCTGTTTTAATAATCACCAGGATATTGAATAACTGAAGTAGGACTTGCTAAAACACTGTGCATTTCAAAGATGTAGATAGCATTAAGTTGTAATAAAATGTCAAAATTGATATAAGAATTTTTATTTGGTATAACACTAGTACTTTTACAAATAGAAAGTTTTCCGTTGTACAAAATAATCATTTTATTACAATAATTTGTATAGTGCATACTTTTTTTGTATCAAGAGAGCGCATAGACGAAATAAACAACCATTGTGAAAAAAGCTGAATGATAAACAATTCAGTTGCAAAGGTATTTTATTCGGATAAGGATATAATTGTACATGATCCTGTTATCTTTAGTGTTTCCATTTTTTTATGATCTACCATCCATCCATTCTCATTCTTTGACAAAAACATTCAGGACATGCAGGATCTCCTGTCAGATCGATGGATGTAACCCAAGGACAACAAATACATCCAAACACCATAGGTGAAGTTATTTGTATATTGCCACAATCAGTCAGTATCCACTGTCCATTTATTCTTCGCCTTCTGAAAATATCCATGGAAATAAACTAAACTGTATTTATTATTTTGAAAATTATGAGTAGTAACAAATCCTTTTCTGTAAGAAACGATTTTTTTTTTGAAGAGGTAGGCGTCACCTGCTAATCATGCATCAACTTATGCAAATTCAGACTCGATAAAAAAAGTCACGTTAGGGAATAAGATACAACCTGTAAATTTAAAGATCAGAACACTTCACCAGTTTCTTTAAGATATAAGATAAGGATATAAAATGTCTCATGAGCTGATAGACAAACACATTATATCGGTCAACAAATTCGTGTCTATACCAACAACATTAATATTGTGTCGTGTCGATTTCATAGTTCTTCCTCAAAACCCGGTTGGGGATGTTTTTTTTCTCCAAAAATGCTCTTGTCCTTGTTGATGTAAATGCTTAATGTGAACATGCAATCATGTAATGTATTGATAGAGAAATATAATGTGTCGGGTGAATGATAAGACACGCTGATCACCAGGCTTGAGAAAAGGAGGATTTAAATCAAGGTTCAAAACTTTTCCTATTTTTTCTACAACTGTAATCTTTATGTTAATTGAATTTGTTTATCGTGGTAGCTTTGATAATAGTCAAAAACATATTGGTTTGGTTTGGTTTGAATATTTTGAATTCTAACAGATATACTTTTAAGTTGTTGATACTTTTCAATAGAAAAATAAAATATCACATTCATGATTCAGGAACAATTTCAAGTAAATTTAGTTTGACATGATCTAAAAAAAATATTGTGTAAGGTTAATTTCAGAGGGAACGCATTCCATGTCGGAGTTTCACCGTGTAGAAAATGTCACATCGTGGTAAACATTACAAAGTCTGGTGATGAAATGACTTTTTAAAAATTGCCGAATATAAATAACGCATAGAAAATTTAGGAAAATGGTTCTAATGCATCAAAGAGACCATGCTTAAATTTATTACATCTACACAAAACGTATCATTGGCGCTCAAATCAATCATTTGTCATCCAATTGATAATGCCCGCGTCACACTGTCCCGATTTTTACGCCGATGGCAACACGATTATGGAAATTTTCAAAATCGGGACTGATCGTATTCTGATCGGGCTATTCGTAGTGCCATCTTTAACCATCGTAGAACCATCCGCCACTTTTTCTATACTTCGGGGACAACTTCGGGAAGGGTTCTAAATTTTTTAACATGTTAAAAAATCCCCGAAGGTGCGTCCGATGTTGAGGGTTCGTATTGAGTTCGTATCACTATCCTCACCATCGTCATGTCACCGGGAATGCATCTTTAAACATCGTAGTTGCATTCGTGTTTCCATCGTTTCCATCGGGCAGTTTTGACATTACGATGTCTACACGAATGAATCACGAAGGTATCCAAAGGTCTTACGATGGCAACACGACTTCGTGAAGACCTCGTAATTCCGTCGTGTTGCCATCGAATAAAAGTACGAAGGCGACAAGATGGAACTACGACGGCAATAAATCCATCTAAATGTAAGTTAATTTTCGCTTTAAAATACATTTAAAGTGCCATGCATGCGCGATATGCACTGGTCAGTCTAATACGACAGTTAAGAAAGACGTTCACAAAACATGGAGCTCATATCATATGATTCTATGAGAACAAGAAAGGCGACAGCGTTGTTTCTATTAATTCAAATGGAACAAGAAGAGCAGCTATTACAGGCTCAGGATTTATCCTGGGGGCCCGGCCCCCCCCCTTTTGTGGGAAAAATTTGATTGATCATATAGGGAATCATTGAAGCATGACTGGAGCGGGTCCCCCTTAGGCCAGTCAGTGCCCCCCCCCCCCCCTTTAGGAAAAGTTATGGATCCGCATCCGATTTACTTTTACAAGTAAAATATTATTTTTTGTCAATTTTTCATATCAAGTAACATAATGAAAATCATAAACGCGCCTCGTACACCAACACTGCAGGTACACGTATATAGGGAAACTATCTTTTTCTTCATTATTCTGACTTTTTATGTATCGTCTGAGTTGTTGTCACACGAATGTTTACTCCATAACCACTTGTTTTCTAGATGTCATATTTTGCCGCATTCATTATTTTGTTGCTTTCCCCACATCCTTCCTTTTGTCTATATTATTATGATATTCTCCTGGAAAGAGCTCTTTTTGAATAAAAGGGATCAACGAACCCATTACCTTACCTTTAAGATAGATCAGTAAACATGGACATAATTATGGGTGATTATTCAGACTAGTGCACACATTTTACAGTTCAAACAAGGCAATGCCGAGCGTGGCATCCCCTCGTATGTAACATATTGGGGACAAATATGGACACTATATTTGTATATGACACATGCAGAAAATGGTAAATTGAATATAAAATTGAGAATGGAAATGGGGAATGTGCATATTTGATACATAAACTATTTTTTTGGAAATCAACAAAAACATTCAGTAACTGGAAATACCTTTAATATTGTCTTTAGAACCAGCAGGTAAACAAATGAGCAACCAATTTCCTGTGTATTATGCTATTTCAAGGAGAAACAAAAAGTCCATCTGCATGACCTAGACCTTTGGCCTTGAACGTAAAAAATGTCAGATCATTACAAGGAGGAACAATAATTATATGCCAAATGTGGTTAAAATCGGCATATAATTTAAATGCATCGTAATCTGTACACGACGTCTTTTAGACATCATATGGCCATCGCGCCATCATCGTAATCCATCGTGTAGCCTTCGTGATCCATCGTGTAGGCTTCGGCTGATATATGAAGCTTAAATACCCGTCTTCGGTTAACCTTCGTATGTCCATCTTTTGCTATCGTATATAATTTCGGCACCATCGTATAGACTTCGTTATTCATCGTACTTGCTTCGGTCACTTTTTGGTATTTTAACGAGATCGGGACCAACTTCGTACGAACTTACAATTTTCGCATTCGGGTGTCCATCGTATATAAAAATCGGGACAGTGTGACGCGGGCATAATGATAATGTGTTACTTACGATTGGCATATTTTAAGATGATTGCAACTTCTCCCTGTATCAATACCATACACTGTCTTTGGCTGCTGTCCATAGCAGGAATAATCACATCTCACCTCAACTGACCTTTCAACACGACCACCTGAATAAATATTGTACAATGCAGTTCTTTCTCATACTGTGTGTTTCGATCTCATATGATACAATTAGACAATTGAAGATTTATTAATTAATAAATTGACACACAGCATTCAATGCGTTGCTAACAACTCGCGCTTTATTATTCATTTTCTATATTTTTTAGATTTTTTTACAATATGGATTTTTAACACATTTGCTATATTCGCAATTCAACTAGTCATACGAGATATGCAATATTGAAGATGATTATTGAATAAAGGGTGTAGATCAGGGCTAGGGGATAACTCTTTAAATTTCTTAATTACCAGTTTTCACAGTTGTGTTTTGGCACACTTGTAAAACAGTTAAAAATTATGTGTGGTTCTTATGAGCTAAGAATGCGAAGCAGTAATTTAAAAGAGTTATGTCCAGTATCTCCGTTTGATCTGAATCAACACTGTAATCAGGGGCGTGTCCCGGATATTTGAAAGGGGAGCGTAGAATAAAATATTGTGCCCAGCGAAGCGAGGCGAAAAATGTTTTGGACCTTTTTGTTGCTTAAAAACATAAAATAATAGAGAATTGCACTAATGTAACAGTTCCTGACTTGGAGCATGTATATTTTATAGTTAAAGTGTCAGGGTGTGACATTTTTTATGCCGAGTTCTCTCCATTAATTGTCTATGGTATATTAAAATGATTGGATGGATCTTAACAGCAGTAGACCAATAACGAGAAATTCCAACCTCAAGGGTTTAAGGAATTACTTAACATTTCAATTCCTAGGCCAGGATTTTATGAACGAGAGGCGTGATTACGGTTGAGGGTCCATGGGGAAGCTCAGAAGCTCCTGATTTTCAACAATTTAGCATCAAATTATGAAGTAATCCCTCTATTTTTGATTAAGTTCGGGTTTCGTTGAACGACACACATGATACAAGACAAATAAACACTGAAGAATAAAGTTCTTTCGTTCTGAGTATTGCTTTAATGTGGAAATATACTTATTTCTAGTATACATGTACCTTGACGCAAAACCTAAAATGAACACAGAAAAATACTGACGGACTCTCATTTTCAATTACTAGAGTGGATTCATTAGAACCATTTTACGTGGATTTCTCATGGCGTAATCGTCAATAATTTTATCAAAATCAAGTTTAATGTCTCTGTGAACATATAAAAGAAGCAGAGCATTTAGGTGATCCTCCTTCATGGTGCTTCTCAAATCATTCTTGATCAACTTAAGGGATGAGTTAGCTCTTTCGGTGGAGCTTGACGTGACGCTCGTCAAAGCAAGTAAGAAGAGAACTTTCATGATGTTTGGAAATTAAGTCGAGCATGCCCTTACATCAGTTAAGGTTGGTGTTATTGACTCTAGTTTGTCCGGTTGATTTTCCCAAAACGAATTCCAGAGTCTCATCTCTTGCCTGAATGTTTCAGGCGAAGGCATATCAGTATTGTAATAATCATAAACATCCTTCTCCATCTCTTCGGAGATAAGGTGAACTCGGAAAGGCAAAATTGACAGGGCACGAACAACAGAGACAGCCTCTTGACCAAAACGCATATCAAGTTGCTGAGTTAGCTCATCAAGATAAGGTAAGTAGATTGCCCGTTTAAAGTATTCTTTATCTGATGAAGCGGGAACATTGTTACGATGTGTCTGTCTAGCACAACGACGGGGCATTTTTAGCTCATCAAGTCCGGCCTTTACTGCCATGTCAGACGCATTACTATAAACCAAGTCAAACTCTTGTTCATTTTTACGGGTTTCATCGATGATCTGTTTCACAGCTCCGATCATTTCATAACCTTCAACAATGTCCAAAGATGAGCCTAGAAGCTTAGAACTTACTCCACGTACATAACCAAAAAAGTTGTGTACTGTTTGGAAGCAAATAATAAATGTACTATCTGTTATCTTGGACAGAAGGCCATGAGCATCCGTAATAGCCTTTTGGTCCCACGAACGTCCCTCATTGGAGCTTATGCCTTCTAAACACGCTACCAATGCCTTATACATTGTCGTGAATGTGTCGAGTGTGGCGTGTTTCTCTGTCCAACTAGTTTCACAGAAGATTTTGAATTTTGATTTAGAAATTTTGTTATTTTCTTGTCGATTTTTGTTAATATCTTCTACCGCCGTTTCTAGTCGTCGGCTTCTTTTAGGGGAATATTAAAAAAATATCCCGAGTTGTTTGAGAGAATCTTGCATGAGATGGATTTCTGTAACCTTACAACTTTTACACAGCACTAAACTTAGATTGTGACTAGCGCAATAATGATACATTGCGCGTGGAGAGATCCGTGTTAACCGTGCGGCACATCCGACGTTTTTCCCTGACATATTTCCTGCCCCATCTATAGTCTGCGATCTACATAACTG
Source organism: Mytilus edulis (assembly GCA_019925275.1). Lineage (NCBI taxonomy): Eukaryota > Metazoa > Mollusca > Bivalvia > Mytilida > Mytilidae > Mytilus > Mytilus edulis. The sequence goes on along the minus strand of CM034357.1, from coordinate 169,463 downwards.
GATATCCAAACCATTACTAGCGAGGGACTGAACGACAAGATTACAAAGGGATTCGCCAGTGGTTTCCTCGGCCAAAATAAATTCTAGGAGGCGTTCTATTGGAACTCCATCGACGACATAACGTAAAACCAGTCCTAATTGTTCCCAATTGCTAGTGTCTGATACCTCGTCGCATTGGATTCCAAAGTATCCACCAATAGGCTGGGACTTCACTTCTTCCACAATAGATTTCTGAATGTATGTCTTAATGCAAGTTAACAACTCGTTCTGAGAAGTGTTTGATGTGTAGGTTGCTACCTTTGAACACGTTTCAAAATGTTGATTTAAGGTTGTATCGCCCGCATTTATTCTAAATTGAATAAGTTCTTTGAAATATCCCTATATCATCATCCCGGACAATGGATACTAATCGCATAGTCGAACACGCCGGACTCCGAGAAACGAAATTTTACGGTTGATGATGACCCATCAGATTGGGGAGTCAGTATAAAAGGAAATCAGAGTATGTGTTTAAATAATGAATATGATAAATTGCCATTATTCAATACAATACTAGCAGATTATAACGATGTTTTTTTGTTTTTTTAAAGGGGGGCGTACGCCCATTACGCCCTTACCTGGACCCGCCCCTGCAGTAATCAACTCAGATACATTTAATGTGGATTCTCTGTTATATGTAGGGTACAACTTTTTGTAGATTTCGTGTGTACAAGTGAACCACAACTCTAATTATTCAACGATTTATAACTTTTCTATAGGTTTGTATGCAGAAATTGGAACAAAAAACGATACCAAAAATCCAGGAAGAAAAATTGAGGTACAAACATTTAAAGACAGAATTGAAAGTCGAGGTATATACAGTCAAACATAGAAGTGAAAGTCGGGGTTTAAACAGTCAATATTTGTGTATCTGGTGCATGTAGGTCAGCGGTTGTTGTTGGTGCATATCTGTCATATTTGTTTTTCGTGAATTATTTGTTATAAATAAGGTCGTTAATTTTCTCAATTGAAACGTTTCATATTTTTCATTTAGGGGCCTTTTATAGCTTTTGTATTCGAGCGTTACTGATGAGTCTTTTGTAGACGAAACGCGCATCTGGCGTGGCGTATATTCAAAATTTAGTCCTTGTATCTATGATGAGTTTATTTATAGCAGACCAGCCGACATGGGTTGTTCTAATTGTTGAAGGCCGTACTGTTGCATCTAATTACTAACATCCACTTCATTTGAACATTGGTGGATAGTTGTCTCATTGTCAATCATACCACATCTCCTTATTTTTATAAACCTAAGAGTAAAAGTCTAAGTAAACATTTTAACATAGAAGTAAAATATTCGAGATATAAACAGTCAAAATAAGAAGTGAAAGTTGAGGAATATACAGTCAAATATAGAAGTAAACGTAAAAGGTGAGGTATAAACAGTCAAACATAGTAGTGAAGGTCGAGATATGAACAGTCAAAAAGAGACGTAAAGGTTAAGTTATAAACAGTCAAACAAAACACTGGCAGAAAGTCGAGGAATGAATAGTGAAACGTAGAAGTGAAGGTTAAGGTATAGACAGCCAAACATAATAAATGTACTATCTGTTATCTTGGACAGAAGGCCATGAGCATCCGTAATAGCCTTTTGGTCCCACGAACGTCCCTCATTGGAGCTTATGCCTTCTAAACACGCTACCAATGCCTTATACATTGTCGTGAATGTGTCGAGTGTGGCGTGTTTCTCTGTCCAACTAGTTTCACAGAAGATTTTGAATTTTGATTTAGAAATTTTGTTATTTTCTTGTCGATTTTTGTTAATATCTTCTACCGCCGTTTCTAGTCGTCGGCTTCTTTTAGGGGAATATTAAAAAAATATCCCGAGTTGTTTGAGAGAATCTTGCATGAGATGGATTTCTGTAACCTTACAACTTTTACACAGCACTAAACTTAGATTGTGACTAGCGCAATAATGATACATTGCGCGTGGAGAGATCCGTGTTAACCGTGCGGCACATCCGACGTTTTTCCCTGACATATTTCCTGCCCCATCTATAGTCTGCGATCTACATAACTGGATATCCAAACCATTACTAGCGAGGGACTGAACGACAAGATTACAAAGGGATTCGCCAGTGGTTTCCTCGGCCAAAATAAATTCTAGGAGGCGTTCTATTGGAACTCCATCGACGACATAACGTAAAACCAGTCCTAATTGTTCCCAATTGCTAGTGTCTGATACCTCGTCGCATTGGATTCCAAAGTATCCACCAATAGGCTGGGACTTCACTTCTTCCACAATAGATTTCTGAATGTATGTCTTAATGCAAGTTAACAACTCGTTCTGAGAAGTGTTTGATGTGTAGGTTGCTACCTTTGAACACGTTTCAAAATGTTGATTTAAGGTTGTATCGCCCGCATTTATTCTAAATTGAATAAGTTCTTTGAAATATCCCTATATCATCATCCCGGACAATGGATACTAATCGCATAGTCGAACACGCCGGACTCCGAGAAACGAAATTTTACGGTTGATGATGACCCATCAGATTGGGGAGTCAGTATAAAAGGAAATCAGAGTATGTGTTTAAATAATGAATATGATAAATTGCCATTATTCAATACAATACTAGCAGATTATAACGATGTTTTTTTGTTTTTTTAAAGGGGGGCGTACGCCCATTACGCCCTTACCTGGACCCGCCCCTGCAGTAATCAACTCAGATACATTTAATGTGGATTCTCTGTTATATGTAGGGTACAACTTTTTGTAGATTTCGTGTGTACAAGTGAACCACAACTCTAATTATTCAACGATTTATAACTTTTCTATAGGTTTGTATGCAGAAATTGGAACAAAAAACGATACCAAAAATCCAGGAAGAAAAATTGAGGTACAAACATTTAAAGACAGAATTGAAAGTCGAGGTATATACAGTCAAACATAGAAGTGAAAGTCGGGGTTTAAACAGTCAATATTTGTGTATCTGGTGCATGTAGGTCAGCGGTTGTTGTTGGTGCATATCTGTCATATTTGTTTTTCGTGAATTATTTGTTATAAATAAGGTCGTTAATTTTCTCAATTGAAACGTTTCATATTTTTCATTTAGGGGCCTTTTATAGCTTTTGTATTCGAGCGTTACTGATGAGTCTTTTGTAGACGAAACGCGCATCTGGCGTGGCGTATATTCAAAATTTAGTCCTTGTATCTATGATGAGTTTATTTATAGCAGACCAGCCGACATGGGTTGTTCTAATTGTTGAAGGCCGTACTGTTGCATCTAATTACTAACATCCACTTCATTTGAACATTGGTGGATAGTTGTCTCATTGTCAATCATACCACATCTCCTTATTTTTATAAACCTAAGAGTAAAAGTCTAAGTAAACATTTTAACATAGAAGTAAAATATATCGAGATATAAACAGTCAAAATAAGAAGTGAAAGTTGAGGAATATACAGTCAAATATAGAAGTAAACGTAAAAGGTGAGGTATAAACAGTCAAACATAGTAGTGAAGGTCGAGATATGAACAGTCAAAAAGAGACGTAAAGGTTAAGTTATAAACAGTCAAACAAAACACTGGCAGAAAGTCGAGGAATGAATAGTGAAACGTAGAAGTGAAGGTTAAGGTATAGACAGCCAAACATAATAAATGTACTATCTGTTATCTTGGACAGAAGGCCATGAGCATCCGTAATAGCCTTTTGGTCCCACGAACGTCCCTCATTGGAGCTTATGCCTTCTAAACACGCTACCAATGCCTTATACATTGTCGTGAATGTGTCGAGTGTGGCGTGTTTCTCTGTCCAACTAGTTTCACAGAAGATTTTGAATTTTGATTTAGAAATTTTGTTATTTTCTTGTCGATTTTTGTTAATATCTTCTACCGCCGTTTCTAGTCGTCGGCTTCTTTTAGGGGAATATTAAAAAAATATCCCGAGTTGTTTGAGAGAATCTTGCATGAGATGGATTTCTGTAACCTTACAACTTTTACACAGCACTAAACTTAGATTGTGACTAGCGCAATAATGATACATTGCGCGTGGAGAGATCCGTGTTAACCGTGCGGCACATCCGACGTTTTTCCCTGACATATTTCCTGCCCCATCTATAGTCTGCGATCTACATAACTGGATATCCAAACCATTACTAGCGAGGGACTGAACGACAAGATTACAAAGGGATTCGCCAGTGGTTTCCTCGGCCAAAATAAATTCTAGGAGGCGTTCTATTGGAACTCCATCGACGACATAACGTAAAACCAGTCCTAATTGTTCCCAATTGCTAGTGTCTGATACCTCGTCGCATTGGATTCCAAAGTATCCACCAATAGGCTGGGACTTCACTTCTTCCACAATAGATTTCTGAATGTATGTCTTAATGCAAGTTAACAACTCGTTCTGAGAAGTGTTTGATGTGTAGGTTGCTACCTTTGAACACGTTTCAAAATGTTGATTTAAGGTTGTATCGCCCGCATTTATTCTAAATTGAATAAGTTCTTTGAAATATCCCTATATCATCATCCCGGACAATGGATACTAATCGCATAGTCGAACACGCCGGACTCCGAGAAACGAAATTTTACGGTTGATGATGACCCATCAGATTGGGGAGTCAGTATAAAAGGAAATCAGAGTATGTGTTTAAATAATGAATATGATAAATTGCCATTATTCAATACAATACTAGCAGATTATAACGATGTTTTTTTGTTTTTTTAAAGGGGGGCGTACGCCCATTACGCCCTTACCTGGACCCGCCCCTGCAGTAATCAACTCAGATACATTTAATGTGGATTCTCTGTTATATGTAGGGTACAACTTTTTGTAGATTTCGTGTGTACAAGTGAACCACAACTCTAATTATTCAACGATTTATAAATTTTCTATAGGTTTGTATGCAGAAATTGGAACAAAAAACGATACCAAAAATCCAGGAAGAAAAATTGAGGTACAAACATTTAAAGACAGAATTGAAAGTCGAGGTATATACAGTCAAACATAGAAGTGAAAGTCGGGATTTAAACAGTCAATATTTGTGTATCTGGTGCATGTAGGTCAGCGGTTGTTGTTGGTGCATATCTGTCATATTTGTTTTTCGTGAATTATTTGTTATAAATAAGGTCGTTAATTTTCTCAATTGAAACGTTTCATATTTTTCATTTAGGGGCCTTTTATAGCTTTTGTATTCGAGCGTTACTGATGAGTCTTTTCTAGACGAAACGCGCATCTGGCGTGGCGTATATTCAAAATTTAGTCCTTGTATCTATGATGAGTTTATTTATAGCAGACCAGCCGACATGGGTTGTTCTAATTGTTGAAGGCCGTACTGTTGCATCTAATTACTAACATCCACTTCATTTGAACATTGGTGGATAGTTGTCTCATTGTCAATCATACCACATCTCCTTATTTTTATAAACCTAAGAGTAAAAGTCTAAGTAAACATTTTAACATAGAAGTAAAATATTCGAGATATAAACAGTCAAAATAAGAAGTGAAAGTTGAGGAATATACAGTCAAATATAGAAGTAAACGTAAAAGGTGAGGTATAAACAGTCAAACATAGTAGTGAAGGTCGAGATATGAACAGTCAAAAAGAGACGTAAAGGTTAAGTTATAAACAGTCAAACAAAACACTGGCAGAAAGTCGAGGAATGAATAGTGAAACGTAGAAGTGAAGGTTAAGGTATAGACAGCCAAACATAGAAGTGAAAAGTCTAAGTATAAACAGTCAAACATAAAAGTGAAGGTCGAGGTATAAACAGTCGATTATAGAAGTGAAAGTCGCAGTATAAACAGATTACATAAAAATGAAAGTCGAGGTTTAAACAGTCAAACATAGAAGTGAAGGTCAAGGTATAAATAGTAAATCATAGAAGTGAAGGTCGAGGTATAAATAGTAAATCATAGAAGTGAAGGTCGATCTATTAACAATCAATCAAAGAAATGAAAGTCAAGGTATAAATAGTTGAACATAGTAGTCAAAGCCTAGGTATGATCAGTCAAACATAGTAGTGAAAGTCCAGATGAAAACAGTGAAAACGTAAGTTAAAGTCAAGACAAAAACATTGAAACACCAGTGAAAAACGGTATTAACAGTGAAGCATTGAAGTAAAAGACAAGGTATACACAAAGAAACGTGAGGGTGAAGTCCAGGTATAAACGGGACTCATAGGACTGAAGGTCCGGATATGAACAGACAATTAAACAGGGAAAACATAAGTTGGAGTGAAAATAAAGTCATAAACAAGCAAACATTGGAGTGCATATCCTGGTTTCGGTAGACAAACAGGGCACTGAACATAATCCAATTAATTCAAAAAGACATCAGGCCCTTTGCATTGACCAAGTAAAATGAAATAGCGAGTATTTTCACTTGTATGTAACAAACAAAAAGAGTTCGTGTAGTCTAAATAACAATAAGTGTTTCCAAAGCTTAGAGTGGTATTTATCAAATCTTTACTCAAAGAAAAAACAGAATAATCCAATTGATTTTGTTCAAATATATCCAGTTTCAGTCTAAATAAAAATTTGGGAAAGGTTAAAATTTAAAACAATTTCTTTCCTTTCAACAAACTCAATATATCTGAGCTTTGCAATTATTATTCCTTAATTTATGCTTTATTTTGACGACCATCTAAAGTCGGGTTAAAACATGAATACCTATGCAATATGTCATGGTCTTACCTTTGAAGGCTTGTTAACGATTTAAAGACATTTCACCCTTATAAATAAAGGCAACAGTAGTATACCGATGTTCAAACTCATAAATCCATGGACAAAAAACAAAATCGGGGTAACAAACTAAAACCGAGGGAAACGCATTAAATATAAGAGGAGAACAACGACACAACACTAAATGTAACACACACAGAAACGGACCAAGCAACAGACAAAATCCCACGAGAATAAAAATACATGAATTTGAGATAGACAAGTACCGTGACACGTCTTATCGCAATGTGAATTTACACTAAAAAATAAGAGAAAACAAACGACGCAACGTTAAAATGTAACACATACAGAAACGAACTATAATATAACAATGGCCATATTCCTGACTTGGTACAGGACATTTTTAAAGATTTATAATTATCAATTTTATGCATTTTGATTTCACGTTATTACAGTAAATCAGTATTTGGCACACAGTTATCAAATTTTGTTCACCTGTACGGATATTCTGTTGTTATGCATGTGCATCTGGTGCAATGAAATTGATACCATTAGTGTAATATTCCGTACAGAGTTTAATTACCATCCATTTAGGCACAATTATGGCAATGTATAAACGGTTCGTTTTCTCAAAAAAGTTAGAGTTTATTACATTTAACTATGTTTTACCTGCAGAACGTGTTATATTCAATACTTCAGAATCGTCTGGTATCTTTTTTTCCTTATACACAGGGTATTTAAAATCTTCATGAAACTCTTGTAAAGCCCCTCTGAGTGAAATGTTATCTATTATTTCATTGAAATCAGCAAAATACATTTCCACGACCACTTTTTCGTTTGCGTTATTTATGGTTTTATCACCTTTGTTCTGATAAAATAAAATGTTTTGATTAATAGCACATACACACAAACCTACACACCACGCCACTCAAAATCTATATCAATCATAATGGTTGAAGTGGCTACAGTATCTATATTTTATACAACATGCCTAAAGGAAAATGATCATTGTAAATGAAGATTTGATAAACTAGTGTCTAAGATTTTTTTTTGAATGGCGACAAGGATATGATGACTTTTGAGTTGACTCCTCGAGGTTATTTACATTTAAAGCTTCCGATTACCTAACAAATGCAACATTTTAAAATAAATGTGCATATAGTGTATACCCAACTGTGAATAAAAGCCTCTGTAGTTTGTCCAGCATCTACTGCAGTTTTTCTGTCTATGTCCCTCAGTCTGCATTGCCTCAAGGAAGGGAGACATTTCATCTGCTGGCCCTGTAACGAAAACCTTCTATTTTAAAGAATAATGATCTTTGTGCAATATTGGGTCGCTTATAGATAAAGGCAACAGTAGTATACCGCTGTTCAAAACTCATAAATCCATGGAAAAAAAACAAAATCGGGGTAGCAAACTAAAACCGAGGGAAACGCATTAAATATAAGAGGGGAACAACGACACACACAGAAAAAGACCAAGCATCAGACAAAATCCCACGAGAATAACAAATATAACATCAAAACCAAAATGATTCATCGCGGAAAATTGAACGTTCCTAACATTTTTCTGTGCAATTGATAAACATTCAGCATATCATTAAACTAAACACAAATGTTTAATCTTTTAAGGTAGTATTAGAATATTCCGTCATTAGGGATCACAAAAAAGTAAATTATAGTTCCACATGTTCAACTGAAAGTTATAAAATTTACAGAAGAAGTGTAATTCGTTTTTTATTTGGACTTTGTTTTTTAAGAATTTCATTTTATTTTATACAAAGGATTAAACTTTTATGACAAATACATTATGTCTTTTCGTTTGTTCAAATATTTCTAAAAAAAAACTTTGGCAAAGAGATTCTAATTTTCAGAAAGCATTTCAAAGGAGCTATCTTTCAAAATTTTATTTCAAAATGTGTTCCCATTATTTTTTCTCTAATCACGTGCTATTATTAAGTTATCCGTGCATAAAGAAATGTCACCACATTCATGGGTCTAATTTACATTTTGTTTTGTGTTAAACAACCATTCTTAGGTTATAGTGTTTTGTATTTTTACAAACCTGACGGAAATCTTGAATTTGGTAGGATTCCATAACATCATTATGTGCTGGAGTGTGAATTCTTACTGTATTCTTTTCTAGATTTGTTTCTATGTTTTCAAAATATCTGGCTTTCTCTTCAACAATGTGATAACCAAATTTCTGAAAAAAAATAACGACGTTAAAAAACTTTGAAAGCACTTAGTATAGATATTTATTAATGTTATTAATTCGATATTCGGTATAAGCAAATGTGCCATTAACCAAAAGGTTAAAATACAAAAAAGGTCATATTGAATTATAATCGAAAAGGGTTTTTTTTTAAAAGCGAGGCAGATTTGAACAAAACTGCACCAGTAAAGTGTCTTTTTTTATTCACCATTTAAGTGAAGCAGTTTAAATTTGAAAATTGAAGTTATTTGTCAAAAGTAACATAAGATCCTTACGAATTCATTTTTTGCATTGATTTAGCGTTTTCTAAACAATATCAAATTTCAACATGATTTGCAAAATAAAACAGAGCACAGTATAAACTTAACTAAGATCAAAATTATCCTCATCAGTTAAAGCTTTGACTTTTGAAGAATGTTTATAAGCCACAAATGCATACGTATTATGAGTTTTTGTCACGTTTTATTCCTCCTGCTTCCGATAAATAGTAAATGTTGACTATCGTTAATTCGTTTTTCAAACTTTCACAATAAGTGAAAATGACAATAACTGTTGTTTTAGTTTGTGTCCGTTTGTTCGTCTGTCTGCACATTGTATTCGCAATGTTTTACAATTTATTTCAAGTAGTAAACACTATTGTTTCTGATTTTAAACTTTTTTTTTATATTAATGATTATCGCCATTTCCCCATAGCAAAACTATTATTTGTCACATCTACAGAAGGAATTTGGAATCTTCAAAATTTTCTTTCAATTTATAAATTGACCACGTAAGTTACGTGTAGTTTTGTAGAAATCTCATATTTACAATTATCTTACCTCCTATAAATTTCTGGGAATATCATTGGTTAAAAGCAACCGCGTGGAGAACGTGTATATTCTATATTAGGTTAGTAGGGCTCCATATTAGATTAGTAGACGGGCTTATTTCAATACACGGTTAGTAGTGGTGTTACGTCCCTTTATAAACAAAACACGGTGTTGAGAGAAAATCTTAATGGTTTCAACAGACGAAGAAATTAATGATTAACGATTGAAATAAATTCATAAAACACATTTAAAGCTTACAAGTTGTTATTGTTGGCATTTGATTTTGTATAGACCAATGGAAGCAGGTTCTTAATACTAACGGTATTGAAGATTTGATCACTTTGATAGGCCACTAGTCTAAATAACACATGTTAAGATAGTCGGTAAGATAAATTCGCTACATAGTGTGCTAGTGACCTAATACGATATATATCGTGTAACGTCACTAGCACACTATGTAGCTAATAATATTTGTTATGTGATCATAAAAAAGTAATATGTAAAAATTCATAGTTTCATGGCAAAAATGGAAACCACCAAGAGAACAATCGTTAATCATAAGTCGAGAAAAAATGGCAAAAACGAAAAATGACGAATAGACAAAAACTAATCTACAAAACACTGAACAAATTAAAAACCAATTGTTCAGAGAACAATTGAAGGTCTTTCCATCAAAACAATGTATTTTGATATGAAAAGTTGTGAAACTAAGTTTAAAATGTCATTTCAATCGTCAAATGATAGCTTCTAGTAAGCTGATTCCAAAAATATATTGTTTCCATACATTTTTTTTAAATAAAGGAGATAATTTGTTACTTCCGGTTTGAAAAATGTTACTTCCGATTATATTTGAATATTTACTTGACACTGATTCCAAAAATATCTGTTTCTATATACTTTTATATTAATAAAGTACAAAAAATAGCTACTTCCGGTTTACAAAAAGTCACTTCCGGTTGTTTTTTTCAAGGTTAAATGGTTTGATACCTTTTTCTAAAAAATGTATATCTTTATCATGTATACATATAGAATAAAAGCAAAGGTCAAAATCTAGAACGTCAAATTAAGATATGACCTTGAGATCAATTTCAAGGTCATAAACCAAGGACCTCAAATCAAAAGACCATAGGTTTTAATTATATTTAGTTAATGAGTTACATCACCAAACGCGTATTTTTAAATACAAGAGGGGAGAAAACTCCCTTTTACATTCAACGTACGCTTGCAATCAAAATTTACATCTTACGACATGTCGCAACTAACAATTTAGTAAAAATAATTCGTTGATATCTTATACAGTCTTTGGATATAAGTGAAAATAAGCCAATTTCAAATATTAGAATATGACCTTGACCTTTGACCTTGACCTAATTTTCATTTTTTGGGACCAAGGACCTCAAATCAAAAGATCCTAGGTCTCTATCACTTATGGTTTATAAGATAGAAATTCATATCACTTATATCAGATGCATAAGGGGAAATAACTCTCATATGGAGCGGTCATATCGCTTCGGTCAAAATAGGACAAATCATGCGAAGGATATAACGAGCAATTTTGTAAAATAAATTTGTCATAATCTTTAACGGTTGCGAAGGAGATGCCATAACAAGGAAAACAGTGTTTGGGGAGATAACTCCTACAAAGAAAAGTATTCGTTTACGCAGGGTAAATTTCAAAAGCGCATAAACTCTTCGATATCATATACAAAATATCTAAGCGACATATTGCGAAACAAATGTTTATCGCAAGAACAAAATTAGGCGGAAGAAAAAAAAAAATAATCAGAAGAAAAACAATAAGTCTTTCCACAGAAAAGTGGAAAGACCTAATAACTGAAGATTGAGCAGCACGAACATTAGTAAAATGGGATGGGGAAGTGAACTAAAGGCTGGGGGAGGGTAAGCAGAATAGAATGTATGAATACAAATAGTACACACAAACAATTCTATTAAGTCATTCATGGAACTTATTAATTCCCGGAGAAATAAATAAACATACCATATCCATATTGGCTGTTACAACGGAAAGGAAAATAGCATTTATCAGAATCATCAGTAAATGGTCCATTGTTGATTTCTGTAAAAAAAATTAGGAATACAAATTAATAAACTATACACATGTCGTTAATTTATTACTTTTCGGTAATCTAAAAACGACTACACAAATTGATTTCTAAGGAAAATGCATTATAATAGCAGAAATTTATCGAATTTAGACATCAATAATTCTGATATGATTTGCATATCTATAAATAATCGAATTTGATTTGTCAATTGGAATTTTTCTCAAAGTTTACACTTCGATAAACTATGTTTCCGAAACTACTTTCGTAATCTATTCATGCGCGATACACAAGCTTGCATCATACATCATACGAATGAAAACTTTCATTGAAAAGATCATTTTGTTAAATGTCACCTTCAAATTCGGATAGTTTCTCATTAAAAGGAAGTTTTTAGAGGTAGGTGCTATTTTATTTTAGATTCCGTTGCATTTTTTTGAACATTTATGGATTTTAGAAAGTCAATATGGCCAACTCCTTAGTTACGACATGTCAAATGTGCATTTGATGGTTATTATAGTAGCATTTACACACAAAAAATTGTTATACAAATCGCGATTATTTGACTTAAGAATTATAAAGATTAAACACATTTTGCTAGAGGTTATTGATGTGTAAACCGGGGCTCTTACAGTTTGTGAGTTAACCGCCCCGATTTACACATAATAACCTCTAGAAAAAAGTGTTTAATCCTATAATAAATACGGCAAATTAACTTTTTTTTTATCCCATATATCACCCTTAAATTTTTTTTTTTTTATTAAAATGAATAGATATGTACATATAAAATTTGTCTGAATAATAAAAAACACACAACGTGATGAATTTGAATTAATTAAATAAATGTTAACATTTTTCGGATTTAATGATATTTACTAAAAAAAAACCAAAAAAACCATAAAACATAAAACAAAACAAAAATAAAATACTTTATTAAGCACGAGCTTAATATATTTAATAAAAAGTATTTGAATTAAAAATCACTTACCTTATGAAGTCTTTACCACAATTGCATTAAAGACGAAGCGTCGTCGCTTTAATACTTTTCAACCAGGATGCGATATAATTGTTTCTTCGAAAATCAGACAGCTAGAACGTTGTTGTTTTCCACTAATTATATGTAGGAGTTGACACGACAATATTTCAAGTGAAGAAGAGATTTGAAAAGATCGTTTTAAGTGTGACTTTCCTTTGAGGTGGTGAAATAGCTTTGTACTACCAAATGATAATTTCTACATCTAATGATACCCGAGACAAAAAAAACTGTTCAATTAATGTTAAATATAAAAATAAGGAGATGTGGTATGATATACCGTATAGTCGGCTATAAAAGGCTCAGACATAAAAACAAAATGAAACAATTCAATTGAAAAAATAAACAGCCTAATTTATAACAAAACAATTTACGGAATCCAAATATGACAGACAAAAACCAACAACAACCAGTTAACTGCAAGCCTCTGACTTGAGACTGAAATATAAAGAGCAACATAAAAAAAATTACCTAACTACAAGGAAAATTCAAAACGGAAAGTCCCTCATCAAATAGAAAATTAAGCTCAAACACATCAAAAGAATGGAAAACAACTGTCATATTCCTGCCTTGGTAAAAAGAATGTGAAGGGGTCAAACATGTTTGTGACCGTTAAACCCTCCCCTAACCTTGGACAGTGGTGTAACAGCAGACATATATGTTAAGGGATTATTATTTCATTGGATAATATTGTCGTCGTTTTCCGATTCGGCTTATTGTGTTGTTATTTCTCTTAGAGTTATGAGTTTCCAAGTCCCCCTTGGTATTTGAATCCTTTTTTTAAAAGCAATATAGTAGACAACAGATATTTTTAAAACAGTGAACAATTACCTGTTCCGTTTAAAGGCGTTCATTATTCGCTTTTCGCATTTGAAATTGTTATAGACAAGAGGCTTTAAGCTACATGTAGATCATAAGAAAAGACTTTAAAGACAGCGTTTTCTTATAATTTGCCAAAATGAAGATTTTACTTAGCTTTTTTCAAAAATATTATATAAAGTATGGGTCACCGTGCTATTTTCCATGCTATGAGTCGTTAAAAATTGCCTAAATTTGGTTAGATCGTTCATGGAAAAACACATTTGTGTGCATTAAAATATTTCTATGAGAAAGAATTTTGAAATAAATTATGAGAAGATGGGTTTTACTATTTGTTTTAAGGTGGTACCCAACACTTTCACTAAAATTAATTTGGCTCCTTTAATTTTCATAAAATTTTGTCAAAGTATTAACTTTGACACATTAACAAAAATATAAAAGTTTAAATCATTTTGAAACAACCGTTTTGTCCGAAAAAAATACACTGGTTATATAACAATTGGACAAACACCAATTTTGATCATTGTGAAGCTTAAAATTCCTTTTACAACACAACGTAATTAAAACGTTTAGCTGACTTTACAGAGTTATCTCCCTGTAGTGTTAGGTACCACTTTAAGAAAATAAAAGGAAAAATGGTGTTACTGAACTTGGTTTTTTTTTGCTACAAGTACTGTGATTGTGCAATCCAAGATGGCGGTGTACCATGAATATACCTTTTAAAAATAAATAGATTTTAATTATCAGTTTTATTAGTTCAAAGACTAGCTAGCGTAATTCAAAAGTTTTGGATCATATGCATAATATATATCTAATTCTACACTTTGGACCAACGTTTGAAAGCTTGACAAATGATTCATCTTACAGATTTATATGTCATAAAATCAACCTCACCAATTAGTTGTATGAAATAAACAACATTGTTGCTTCTATGTATGTTTGTCGTCTCATATATAAACTATTTGGTTAGGATATGGTTGCCTATAAATTATTTGAACTTTTGTTTGCCTGATCGTGAGCTTGTTCGTCGTTCTCGTGTAACCGATTGCAGTTATCTTTTCTACATAAGGAGTTCAACATAATCGAATTGCGTGCTTATTGTTGTATGTATTTTTCTTATTATAAAACCAGGTTTAACCAACCATTTTCATCGGAAAATGACTCTATCAATTCAGAAAATGACAGTTGTTTTTCACTTGGTAAATTAAGTCACTGTTTATGGACCACCATTTTTTTATATATATTTTAGATTCGATATTTTTGTCAGTTAACTTTAGTGAGTTAAATGGGAAATTCTATTCTAATCACCTCACTTGACAATGCAGTTAAAATTCTTTTTATGTTTTTCAGATGCTTGGTAGACTAATTGTGGTCAGCATGATCATTCTCTTTATTACTATAAAATATTTCGTAATACTGAGTGTAAGTTGTGCATTGAAACTTGGTAATCGATACAATATCCGTGTACTATTTAGTTATAACTCCAACATAATTTGCACTGTGATGTGTTATTGTCACACATTTGTTACCGGGAAAATGATGGTCTTGATCCCAACACTTAATAGGAATGTGATGAGCTTACATTCGTTGAACACTTACAATAAATCTTTCTAGTTCAATCATTTGTCAATGCTCTTATGACTACTTCATATCATTTTAAATCTCGTCCAGTTATTATTACAGAAATTTACTAATTAGAACGTTGACGTGGTACAATATGTATAGATTAAGTATATAATCTAACTGTTTCACTCAGATGAAGTCAAATTTCACTATTCATTAATAACAAAAGTTGTTTTATTAAACGAATAGATCACTGAAATGTATGACTTAACTTTATTACCCCAAAAAAAATCATTAACTTTTTTTTCATTGAATATGCAATGAAAAAAAATAAAGATTGTGTTATATTTCTTTTCAAACTATGAGAACAAGTTTTTCTTTGCATGTCATATTTATCACATAGTGTAATAGGAGAATGTTAGAATATATATTGTTGATTTGTCACTCGGGAATTGACTTCTACAGAAAATATTGAATCTATTAAATGCAAATGTTTAAAAAGAGATTATACTTATTCTAATTTAAAAAAAAGAAAATATTAGAAAAAAGGGTGAAATCTTTCTCTAGCAACCTGACCTTGGATCAATTTGGAAAGTAATCTACTAAGTTTTAATACATCGCGTGTTTTTTGTTTTTTTTTTAATTTTGTAGCTTCCTGAGTTCCTGGTATAAGTAAATGCAAGGAAAAGTTTTCGGACGCATAATTTCTTTTAACTTTTAGCTGCGTGTAAGTATTTTTTCTGTTTTTATATAATGAAAAATTATACAATCAAACCCGTATTAAGAGACCACTCAAGGGAAAAGGCAAAGTGGTCTCTTAATACATGTTGTCTTTGTATACAGATTCCACACTTTAAATGGAAGGAAGATCTTAATGTACATTATAACTTTTGAATGTACTAACTAGTGTTAATAATCACTACTGTATTGTTCTTGTATGTATATGTGTATGTACCATGAATTATTATGGGAAATGTTCATTTTGTAATTAAATCTGTATTTGTCAATACATCAGCTAGGGTTACTGTTAAAGCAAATTCCAGTCTCATTCCTGAAAATACCTCAGATTGCAGAGCCCTCGCGTGTTCTTCAAGATCTAATATTGATTGTCACACTATGCAAGGACTTTTAAATGGTTCATTCAATTAAAAATATAAATTAATCGCTTGTTCCTTATTACAAAATCATAACTGTAAATAAAAGTATACTGCTTTAGCCATCTTAATTATATAGTGCTAACAACTTCATCGTTGTCATTTTTGGCAATGTTTGTCACAATCATAATCAAATAACTGCCAAAAGCTCCGTTTGAATAACCATTTTCACTCCAATCAAGAGTTGAACTTTAAAAAAAGCAATAACTTCCAAAAAGAGATCTTGTGCTTGGTAATAGACGTCCTGATTGTTAACCTTTGTGGTATTGTGGTAACAAATTGTCTAAACTCGTTTGATTCCGTTCCAGCGGATTCACAAGGGGTATGCCGAATGTAAGAATGTTCGAGTCAATTCGGCCGAGTTTAAACGAGGGAAAAGTCTACCTTGAGCATAAAATTGGCGGTACCATTACACTTGTTCGCTGATCCTTCCCAGTAAATTGTGGTCGTTTTAAAACAGTGTTTGTAGTTGTTTTAAACATATTGATGAGGTCGCTAGTCGCGTTATCGGGTGGTCGCTTAATAACGTTAAAATGTACAAGGAAATATATTGAAGGGCTTGAAAAGTGGCCGTTAACAGCAGTTGGTCGTTTAATTCAGGTGGTCGTTAAGAAAGGTTTGTATTAGTAATAAATAGATAGATAGATAGATAGAAAGATAGATAGATAGATAGATCGCTAATTCTCAAAAAATCATGCAGGTACAAAGATTGCAGAGAAGTTAAAAAATAATATACATAAAAATAAAAATGAATAAAAAATACATAAAAATTTCGGATGAGATAACATATAAAAGAATATAAATATACTTATACGGTCAAATTGTAGAGTTACAAATGTTTAACTGTATAGAAAAAAGTAGGTTTTGAAAAACTAAAATTAAATTCTGTATCATTTTTCAACAAAACATATAAAATTTCAAGAATATTCTACATCTATTGTCTTCCTTTATATCTTGATACAACAAATGAAATCTGGCAGGAATAAGTGAATTGTCACCAATAACAGAGCAATCATTTGTTTGGGATTTTATTCATTATGTATTCCATAACTGGCGTTGTGTACTCTACAAATATCCCTTTATTTGTCTCTGAAATATTAAGTTATTTGTACATGGTCGACACAATATAGAGAAAAGATCACAAATTGTCTTTAGTTCCACCTACATGTGTGTGCAGACCAAGCATTACATGTAGACGGGCGGGAAAATGTGAACGCGGCGTTTTCTTGTGTGCGATTTATGTAAACACTGCGTCAACTATGCGTAAGTTCCGAAATTTCAGTAGAAAAAAACGTAAACGGGCGTTCACTTTCACGTTTACTTCCGCGTCACGCGAAAAAAGTGCGTCTTTTAAATTGTAAAACAATAAACGGATATCTACTTTCACGTTTACTTCCATGTTTACGTGAAATAAGACGCGTCTTCTTTTTTTGTTGTTGTAAATATTGAACGCACGTTTACTGTTTGTAGTAAACGTTAACGCAGATAAGCAAATGATTAACTTGTAAATGAAAAGCTGCGATAATGTGCTACGGTACGGAACAAAATTTGTGTATGTTATGTCATTTATTTATTTCTTGAAGCATTACATTTTTTTTTTAATCTGCAGTAAATAATATTGACCAATTACTTATGATACTGTATACAACATAATTTTTCATGTACACATAGTTTTGCATATTTTTAGCACTTCATACAATTAGTAAGGACTACGTCATAAATAAATATAGAAATGCAAATGATGTTAAAATCCTCACAAGCGTGTTAGAAATTGATAAATTAGAGGAAACAACTTATTTTGTAGAAAAGGAGTACATTGAACTATGTATGAAAGGGTACGCAATACCGGAAGAGAGATTAGGGAATGAATTTCTGCTAAGTTTAATTGTGTCTGTTTTTCACACTTTCGGCAGGAGATCATTTTATCAGCCAGATGATATTGATTGGTCGTTAGGTAAGATATTCTTTTCTTACTTTGCAATTGCCCGCAAACTTTTGTATATGACAAACTTGAACGACAAT
Organism: Mytilus edulis; assembly: GCA_019925275.1. Lineage (NCBI taxonomy): Eukaryota > Metazoa > Mollusca > Bivalvia > Mytilida > Mytilidae > Mytilus > Mytilus edulis. Next base: position 151,123 of record CM034357.1, on the reverse strand, counting down.
CATCTACCTAATACAAAATCAACGACACAATATGAAAAAAGTGAGAGTGTGCAGTTTAACGGCCTATTTACATGTTTAACTGAAAGAAACGAAATGCAGTCCGTTTTGAGTTTTTTTGGTAGAAAGAAAAATCTTGTTAAAGCGGCTTCTTTAAAGGATATCATAAGTACTTGCAAAAAGAGATTCAATGAAAAAACTGACTATTTAGAATTTGGAATATTGAAGGTTTTAGGCGCCAAAAATGACCATGCAAAATATTTGTCAGCGAATATGATTATTAATTACTATAAAGATTTATTCCTAATTGAACTGACCGAGGAATTACGTGCAGATGCCACACAATGGGGTCAGAGTATTACACACATGATAGCAACCAACCAAAGGAATTTCCCTAGTCTTGAATACTCCATAGGAAACCTTTAGTTTGCCGTCGGTGATATCCTACAGGCCGAAAAATGTTTTTATGCATTACTCCCAAAGATAGACAAGAACAACAAATGTGACAAACAAGATTTAAGATATTTTCCATAAAAAAGCTTGTGTAAGCTATATAAAGTGTCGCTTGAAAAGATTGGAACGAAAGGATGAATCCTGCAAGGAAGAAACATTACGGACGTTAGAATGTTTAGAAAACTTTATTGCAAAGATATAAAGCAGAGTTTAAAGAACTTGAACAACTGACACTTACATCAACAAAAGGTTAATTTTAAAACCGTGTCTTAAAAGGAGTTTCATATAGTTGATAACACAATAAATGCCATTTTGACAATACATAATTAATAATTGGCTTTTTTAAATGCGTATTGGTAAACATGATTAATTTACCGAATTGGAAATAAGCAATTAAAAACATTCCCTTGATTTAAGTAGTTGAGTATAAAAATAAAAAGATGTGGTATGATTGCCAATGACAGAACTCTCCATAAGAGACCAAATTACATTGATATTATCAAAGTATAGGTCACCGTACGGCCTTCAACAATGAGCAAATTCCATACCGCATAGTCAGCTATAAAAGTCCCGAAATGAAATATGTACAAAATTTCAATAGAGAATCTATCGACCAAATTTATATACAAAATGGACGAAAAACAAATATGATACACAGCAACAAAAGACAAGCACCGACTTACAGGCTCTTGACTTTGGACAGTCACATACAGAATGTGGTGGAGTTACACTAGTTTTTTTTTTTTGCAATAACCCGCCCCTCAACCCCGGACAGTAGTGTAATGACACAACAAACGAATAAACTCTTCATTTAGACGAAAACAAAATCGGAAATGATACCAATTAAACAACTTTAAAAGAGCTAATAACAGTGTAAACTGTTAGAAGTATATATCAAGGATCGATAAGTTAACACGGATCGTTTCTAAGTTTCCAGGTTCGGTAAACAATATTTTCGTAAAATTTAGGATGTGCTATCCCGTTTCAAAAAAGTTTTCTGCATGTACAAACAAACTTCAAAGCCAAATCTTGATATTTACAGAAAAAAATAGTTAAGGTTTTTAGTATTTTGTGGTAATGAAATCCCTTGCTGACCTCTTCTTGTTTTCATATGAATCGGAGTTCCTTCAGACACTTGTCAAAAACAAGAAGATCAAAGAAGCCAGGTTATTTAATTTCACTTTCAGATATATTGATGATGTTCTTTCCATTAACAATCCTAACTTTTCTGATTGGGTTCCATTAATATATCCACCAGAACTAGAAATTAAAGAGACAACAGACACGGCTTCATCCGCCTCATTTTTAGACTTATACCTCGAATTTGACATACACAGTCATCTTAGTACCAGAATCTATGACAAACGAGACGATTTTGATTTTGAAATTATCAATTTCCCCCACCTTAGTAGCAACATACCAACTTCACCTGCATATGGAATATACATTTCCCAACTTATTCGGTATTCAAGAGCTTGCAGCTCCTACTCAGACTTTGTAAAACGTCACCAGTGTCTGAGCAGAAAGTTGATGAACCAGGGGTATGTCAAAGAACGTCTCGTCCTTTTTCTAAAAAAGTTCATCGGAAGGTACCCAGAACTTGTTGATAAATATTCCGTATCAACTTCACAAATAATACACGATGGTCTTGAAGTATAGATTTTGCGTACTGACGTTGTTTATCATCTTAATTACGTGTTATATTATTCTTTTATTTGTCTTTATTAATATTACTTTTACTGTTGTCTGTTTTTTGAGATATCCTTTTGACGTATCTCTGTGCTTATGTATCCCATCATACTTTGAACGACAAAATTATTTTATGATGTGACTCTGTACCTATGTATCTTGTCATACTTTGAATGACAAAATTATTTTATGATGTGACTCTGTACCTATGTATCTTGTCATACTTTGAATGACAAAATTATTTTATTCATTAATATTACTTTTACTGTTTACCAACTTTTTTTGTGATATACATTTTACGTGACTCTGTACTTATGTATCACGTCATACTTTGAACCACACTATTATTTTATTTATTATTATTACTTTAACTGCTAAGTCAGTGTTTGTTATATCTATTTTGCGTGACTGTATTTATGCATCCCGACATACTTTGAACGACAAAATTATTTCATGTCTACCTGTGCGAATTTCAAACGCGCAATTTTACACCAGTACCCATACCCTCCTTCCTTGATGGGTGCATTTTACATAGACAAATATAATCGTATAATATAATCAAAATGAGGATGTTAATTTGATGTATGCCTTTTTGTGCTTCTTCGTTACATTTGTTGTTTTTATAGTGATTAAGATGATAACACAATGTTGACTGCTGTACCCCTATTTTTGACATTTTTACCTATTATGTCTGTTTGTTTTGTTCACGCATCGGTGACTATATAATGGAATTTGATGCGACTGTCATACAAGTGAGAGGTTTAGCTAGCTATAAAACCAGGTTCAATCCACCATTTTCTACATTTGAAAATGCCTGTACCAAGTCAGGAATATGACAGTTCTTGTCCATTCGTTTTTGATGCGTTTTGTTATTTGATTTTGCCATGTGATTATGGACTTTCCGAATTGATTTTCCTCTGAGTTCAGTATTTTTGTGATTTTACTTTTTACTTTATAATTTACGAATAATGCGTAGATTACATTGTCTTCTTTTACGTTTAGTTGATCCTACGATAGCATCTTTGTATGAGCAATGTCTACAAACTATTTTATAGGGATTCAAAGGGTGGTAACATTTCGTTTATTTGAATGTTGGGATCAAGATGTTTTTTGGAAAGAGGTAAATATTATTGAATATTTGTCAAATTTGTGGATATCTCACTATGAATAACAGGAGATTTTATGAGGTTAACGTAAAAGTGATACCAACAAAAAGGGTTTTTTTTCGCGTCACTGATACAAAACACACTTCTACTGTACGAAATTTGTCGGCTAGTATATAAATTAATTCAACGAAAAGGAACACACAAAAGTTCAGTACTTTTATTTGGAGTCACGAAACTATATAAAGATATATACTAGAGCTTTTATTGTGAGGATAGTGATACATTTAGATAGACCAAAAATTAAAATAAGAAGATACTGATCTTCGAGAAAAACTCAAAACGGAAATTCCCTAATCAAATGGCAAAACCAAGATGGAAAAATGGAAAAATATGACCTTTAGATCAACACGATCGAAAATAAATGCAACAGTAGTATATAAACTCATCATAAATACCAGGACTAAATTTTGTATATACGCAAGACGCGCGTTTCGTCTACAAAAGACTCATTGGTGACGCTCGAATCCAAAAAAGTTAAAAAAAAAAAAAAAAAAAGAAAAAAAAAAAAAGCCAAATAAAGATGATGTTCTTTCCATAAACAATCCGAACTTTTCTGATTGGGTTCCATTAATATATCCCCCAGAACTAGAGATTAAAGAAACAACAAACACGGCTTCCTCCTCCTCATTTTTAAACTTATATCTCGAATTTGACTTACACAGTCATCTCAGTACCAGAATCTATGACAAACGAGACGATTTTAATTTTGAAATCATAAATTTCCCCCACCTTAGTAGCAATATACCAACTTCACCTGCATATGGGATATATATTTCCCAACTTATTCGATATTCAAGAGCTTGCAGCTCCTATTCAGACTATGTAATACGTCATCAGTGTCTGAGTAGAAAGTTGATGAAACAGGGATATGTCAAAGAACGTATCGTTCTTTTTCTAAAAAAGTTCATCGGAAGGTACCAATACCTTGTTGATAAATATTCCGTATCAACTTCTCAAATAATACACGATGGTCTTTATGTATAGATTCTTCGTACTGATGTTGTGTATCATCTTAACAACGTGTTTTATAGTTCTTTCATTTGTCTTTGTTCTATTGTTAATATTACTTTTACTGTTGAATGGTTTCATGTGATATCCGTTTCACGTGGCTCGGTACTTATACATCTCGTCAATGTGTTTGTATTGGCTTTCATTTTTTTTTTTGTGGTTTGTTTTGTATTTGCGACTTTTTGTATTTCTTTTGTTCTTATAACGTGACTCTGTACTTTAAAAGATCCCGTCAGTATGATATTGTTCTATTATATGTCATTATGATATATTTCTATTATGAATTACAATATACGTTGAACCACAAACGTCAAAATTATTCAATCGCGTAGTGGAATTAACTATTTTTGGATTCTTATAAATTCTATATATAACTTTTGGACTAGTTTAAATCTCGGTCTATTTCTTAAATTTATTCTTACATACTTTTGATTTTTTAACCCTGTATGCTAACATTCCCATGAAAATTTTAAAATTGTTTGTACGCACATTGAACGACACATTTATGTGACGTATAAAATTTTCTCACGTCAGACACTCAATAAATGTGTTCGTAGACAGTAGATGTTTTTGTGTTCTGTTAAATTGTTCCTTTTAAAATTGTTAAACGATGATGACTGATGTACCCATATTTTGACTATTATATTTATTGTGTCTGTTTATTTAACGCATCAATGTAAAAATATCGGAAATTGATGAGACTGTCATTAAAGTGAGAGGGTTAGCGCTATAGAACCACGTTTAATCCACTATTTTCTACATTTGAAAATGCCTGTACCAAGTCAGGAATATGACAGTTTTTGTCCATTCCTTTTTGATGCGTTTTGTTATTTGATTTTGCCATGTGATTATGGACTTTCCCAATTTATTTTCCTCTAAGTTCAGTATTTTTGTGATTTTACTTTTTGAAGAGCATTGAGGACCAAAATTCCTAAAAGTTTTGCCAAATCCAGCTAAGGTAATCTATGCCTGAGGTAGAAAAGCCTTAGTATTTCATTTAATTTTGTAAACAGTTAATTTATAAATATAACCATATCAATGATAATGCATGTCAGCACAAAAAGTGCTGACTACTGGGCTGATGAAACCCTCGGGGAAATAAATCTCAACCAGCAGTTGCATCGACACAGTGGTTGTAAATAAACTCATCATAGATACCAAGACTAAATTTTGTATATACGCCAGACGTGCGTTTCGGCTACAAAAGACTCACCAGTTACGCTCGAATCCAAACAAATTTAAATAGCCAAATAAAGTACGAAGTTGAAGAGCATTGAGGACCAAAATTCCTAAAAGTTTTGCCAAATCCAGCTAAGGTTATCTATACCGCTGTTCAAAAGTAAAATTATCAATCGACTATGAGAAAACTAATCCAGGTTACAAACTAAAATCGAGGAAAACATCAACTTTAAATGGAAAACAACGGAACAACAAAAAGCACTGAAGAGCAACAAAAACAAACGCCAATGCAACATACATAGAACCGAACTATTTGATAACAACTGCCATATTACTGATTTGGTACTGGACATTTTAAGAACAAATGGTAAACTAAATCTTGCGCTTCATGGCAATAATAAAAAAAATTATACTACTTAAATGAAAACCGCTGATAGATGACTCAATCAGCTTCATGTTCTAGATGCAGTTTTGCTGTCCTATAAGGGCAATAACCCGATTCGAATTATAGTTGTTGGGTAAAATTAATAATTCCGGAAATACATTTCTGAAAAGGGCCATTGATCAGAATATATACTAATGAAAAAAAGGTTTAGCAACACTACCACTGACTGGAAACAAAGTAAAACAAAATCTCGTTAGTCTTTTGGGATTGTGTTTTTTCTCTTTCATCATAAGTGTATAGCAATTACACCAGTGATGTCGGTGAAATGTTAACGACACTATTTGCAATGTTTGCGGGAATGCGTCAAAATTGAACGTGTCATTTTTATAAATATTTTCACATAGGTCCGTTACAAAATGTATAAAACATATAAAGTTGACTGAGGTAAATCAGATGGCATAATTGACAATATGTGAACACTAACGTACATTTTTTTTTTATTCATTTTTTTTTATTTTTCTTTTTTCATCAATTCAAAGAATAATGAAACAGAAACAAAAAATGCTGTTTTTTTTCAGCAATCGAGTTCTATATCTTTACCATAATGTGAAACCATAAGAACAATTCCAAAAGAGGAAACTTTACGACAGAAAAATCACCGTTTTAAAGAGTTTCCAAAGTGGTAATACCAACATAAATTGTTCCTTCTGTTATTTGAATTTGCAAGGAAGAACTGTAGTTGTCTTTGACGTGAAATCAAAGAACATTATATTACCTCATTAATTATTCTAATATAAAGTGATTCTTTTGCTTTTTGAATAAACCCATGCTCTAAATCCAATAACCTGTGTTTGCACATGCGTATATAGACTTCTGCAGAGTAATGAATTTGATCAAATTGGCCTGCATTTCATATATTTCATTAATTTTAAACACTTCCAAACTCTTAAATGCACGTACGAGGGTTGTCCGTAAAGTTTGAGGACAATCTCAATAAAATAGTATGTACCCGTCCGAAATAAATGAAACAAGTATACAACAAATTTCATGATTTATTGGTGACGTTTATAAAAATGTATTTTGGTCCCTGCTAGATTATCGTATTTTCATCAATTTCAAAATCTCATCCGGAGCACCAAAACCAATATTTCCGAAGTTCCGTCGTTCCGACGTTAGACGACATTTTAACTTTTGTCAACGTAGTCTCCTTTCAAAGCAACACATTTTTTACATCTTTTTACCCAGTCATCAAATATTTTCTCAACTGTTCTGTTTTCATTTTTAAGATTATGTTCATAACTTCCTGTCTAATTAGTTCAGGTAATTCGTCGAGCCTTTGTCCACGGAGAAAAGATTTAATATGAGGGGATACCGCAAAATCCATTGAAGCTAAGTCATGCCATTCAGAGGATGTTTCAGACATTCGAATCAAAGTAAATCAACTTCTAGACTAGTGTTTAGAGAAGTGTGGGCAGTTGCATTGTATTTTGCCGCTGTACAATTGCTTAGTAACTAACGTCACTAACGTTACCTATTGTTTTACGTTGCCTATTGTTTACGTAACGTTGCCTTGTACATAACTTGAATACAATTTGATATGAACACAACGCCTTTCATTACTAACCCTTAAGCGAAGTACTAACCACAAGAATCACGATACACGATAGTATTGGTGTAATATCACTTGATGTTATCTGCTGAATAAGGTCGTTTCTTTCTCAAAGCTTAAACCAAATCTCGCCTAAGTACCTGAAAGGACAAAATAAACGGACTTTGAATCGTAATGCATCTAAATTAAAATAAGATTGATAATTTAATTTCAAGTCTTTGATAAACACCTTCTTTAACTGTATGTTTTATTTTTATTTATGTTTAATTTTAAATATTGATATAAATCATTTTTTATTTTAAAAAGCAAATATTATGTTAAATACCTTGGAGTAGAAATCAGAATCAACAGTTTAATCACGGGGTACAGCATGTGTTAGTTTCGGTCCATGAAGAGAATGAACATATTGTTTCCCATTGATTTGGTTATCTTTGCCTTCTTTGGTGGCGGTGAGTTACAGTTTTTCGACTGACTTGACTGTTTCGTTTCCGAATTGTAGTTACGAAACATGCTTTCGTAGATTGTAATTATTCTGTCTAGGAATCGTATGCCACCACGAGAAACGTTTTTAATAAATTGATTTGACAATTCCATTCTTTTTGTTAAATGTTCTGCTGTTAGAAGTCGTGGTACCTATCTAGCACATACTCAATTCATATTTAAATCATTTGCTAAAATGTGGTGCGCTGTTGTCTAAGAAATGTCACTTTTGTCTGCAACTTCGCGAACTGTTAGTCGCCAGTCACTGTTGATAACGTTCAGAACTTCATCGTTTATCGCATCTGATTTCCTGAAATATGGCCTACCTTCCCGCTCATCGTTTTCCAAATTGCCTCTTCCGTCCCCAAACCTTTTGTGCCAATAAAATATTAATGAACGACTAACTTTGCTATGTTTCTCAGACTGTTTTGAGAATTTGTGTGTTTCCTTTGGCGTTTTTTCCGATGTCTACACAAACTTGATAACCGCATTTAAAATTGGACAAAAAATGATATAACCGAACTAGGATATAGTTCAGGATTACAAATACATAAAATATGCAAACAGAATTTACCTGAAATGCTATCTTCACGCACATTGTAGCTTGTCAACCCTCGTATTGTTACCAATTCATTTATGAAGACTAATGTGTTGCTATTCGAAATGACATATTTGACCTAGATACGACAACCGTTCATGCTGGAGATGAAAAACTCCTCCCACTGACAAATCACATTGCCAGTCGTTTTCTTGTTTATTAACTAAAAAGGGAGGTTCATGGAAGCGCCTTCACAAACGCGCTTCCCTTTTATACATCGGACATAGAAATTACCTTAATTGTCATAATCAGAATCGAAATAATTGATACAAGCTATACTTTATTTAATAGGCATTATATTCGTGTTATTTTCGCTCGGGCAAATATAATCACGAATATAATGCCTACCCATGTTAAAACTATAATAAAGCATAGCTTGCGTCAATTATTTCTTAAGATGAGTAAAAGAATATATCCAGAGGCTAAGCAAAAAATTGATATTCAAATCACCAGCATTATCACAATGAATTTTCCACTTTTCAGCTATACATTAATTTTCGTAAAAACAATGAGTATTTACAGTTAATAGTTATCGAAGGTACCAGGATTATAATTTAGAAGTACATACTGAATGAAATGAAAATAATACATATTACATGTGTAACTGCTTCAGCGAATAAAGAAAATTTCAAACAAATACTCCAATGAATTGAAAGTTGTTTGAAAGAAATTCATAATTAATGCATCTCATTTCTTTTGATGACACGCTCGTTCACACATTACATTTTTTGTACTTTATATCATTTTCAATTTCAAATTCTTAGGATAGACAGTGTAACGTTTTGTAGAAAATTCACGAAGTCATTAGTTTTACATGTAGTCTAAACTGTAACTTATGATTGCCACGTGTTCTATGATTTACACCTAATTCTTCCTTATTGTTGATATTACTAAATGTGAAGCTGGAAATCAGTTTAGATAGTTTATTACATCGTCAAACTAGTGTTGAAATTCAATCAAAATGGCAGAATTAGAAATGCAGGAGTACGAACAACTCAACCGGAACGAGGAGACAACTTATGATGAAATTAAAGTGGACAAGATGACAATCGAAATGAGTCAACTTTTCAAAACTGGTGTTCTAGTATTTATAGTTTCTTTATTTTCAGCCGGCGTTATATCGACAGTTGTTTATGTTACGGTTTATGGTCAGTATATAAAAATATGAAATGTTTATACTTGTGCATGCACCTCTATAGTATGTACTTTTTTTTATTAACATACTGTGGATTCATTTATTTTCATGGGTACCAATTTTCGTGGAAACTTGCATTTTCGAGGATATTTAATTTCGTGGCTTTTGCCAATTTCTTCATACAAAGCCTATAGTTAATTTGTAATTCGTCAAACATTTGAATTCGGTGTTCACTTGTATCCACGAAACCCACGAAAATTGGTATCCAGCGAATAATAATAAATCCATAGTACGGTACTCTTCTTGTATGTTGATATTAATATCGGAAATGTTTTCAGCAATACACCATCGTTTTTACAGAACATTCTACAGATTGAATTTCGTTAATGTGTATATTTCTCGAGTCTTTTTTTAAATACATCTAATGCAAATTTAGCAAATCCTTTTTGTTGATAATACACACAAATCTCTTTTCCTTTTAACCAACCCATTAAAGCTAAGGCGTAAACTAGTTTTTATAGAGAAATCTTCTATTTTGACGATATAAACACGCATGTAGTACGATGTTGATGGGTTTTTGGTAACTGTGTTCTTAACGTTCCTAATTTGCGGTCGTCTTCTAATAAACCCTGAGAACCATTTTGCTATTTTCTACAGGCAACAGAAGTATATAAACTCATCATAGATCCCAGGACTAAATTTTGTAAATACGCCAGACGCGCGTTTCGTCTACAAAAAACTCATCAGTGACGCTCGAATCCAAATAAAGTATGAAGTTGAAGAGCATTGAGGACCAAAATTCCTAAAAGTTTTGCCAAATAAAGCTAAGATAATCTATGCCTGAGGTAGATATCGTTGTTCAATTTCGATAAATCATAAATCGATTAAGTGAAAAACAATCTGAGGTACAAACCAAAACCGAGAGAAACACATCAACTATCAGAGGAAAAAACGGAACAACAAAACCACGACACTGCTAAAAATACAGAGGCCAAAATACATAGAAACTGACTCTTTGATAAATACTGCCATATTCCTGCCTTGGTTCAGGACACTTTAAGAAAACGAATGGTGGGTTGAACCTGGTTTTATGGGTAACAAAATGAATGAATACTTTATTGCAAAAAGCATATATATGCTATAGCAACGAAAAAAAAATAGTAGTACGTCGTCCATTCTTATCACGATTACGTCGATTTTTGTAAATTGGTATTTATATTACTCATATCATCTATCAATTTATCAATGATATAAATGAGACGTAAAGTAACCAAAATACCGAACTCCGAGGAAATTGTGTAATCCTAAAGCAAAATCAGAAGCTCAAAGACATCAAACGAATGGTTAACAACTGTCATATTCCTGACTTTATAAACTCATATATGCAATATGAATCTCATAGTGCGTAAGTTAGGGGTGTTAGACTTTTCTAACTTGTAGAAGACCTTGCCATCATAACTTGAAGTTCTTCACGGAACAGGAACATATTGTTTTACATCTGCCGTCCATCCGTTAGTCAGTCACTAGTAGATTGTTGACAGGGTGAATTTAGGCGGTTTCTGCTTTAAACTTTAATTTCTCGCTAATTTTACCTCACAATAGTTCGAAATACCTACATTGCACCCCTTTAGAAAAATATTTCAATAATTTTACCTAAAAAAATGTTCGCCTAGGCTCGGCGAATATAAAACTTTGCGCCCCCCCCCCCTAATCTCAAATCCTGGATCCGCCCCTGCTTACTTATTCATGATCCGGACAAAAGTTACCATTCTGTGTTTATTATGTAGGTGAATCCTCATTACATTAGTTTTGAATCCATACTGAATTATACAGTAGCCGGTCGTTGACGTCATGAGTTTTAACTTTGAAATCTAATTAACCTACCTCAAAACGATCCATTTTAATGTAATTAGGAGTAACCAAATTGCACCCATGATATCAAATCTTGAAAAGACAAATCGTTCAGTCTGCTTTCTTTTGCTAAGTGGGTGAAATTTTGGCTATTCGGTGTATTTTTGGTACTCTGATGTTAACTATGAAATTATTGTTATTTTTTTAACATCGATGGAATGAAACAATCACAGAATGTGAAAACAATACACAAAGTTCAGCTGTTCCGGAAATATTGTCGACGGTTTTTTTTTCATACATTGTACCTTCAAAATTTTACAACAATAGTAGTACATACTTAAACTTTGACATTTGTTTGGTTTAAATAAGAAAGAAATCCACTTGAACAGAAAAAAAATTGAAATCGTGAGATAGTACCAACATAATAATATTCTCCAATAAATAACAAAAATAGAATTCAATAATGAAACACTAAGGTCAAGTATTGAGTACATTGTATTAAACTAAATTTTTGTCATAGCAGAAACCAAAGCTTATTTTTGTTGAACTAGTATAGAGATAGACAATATTGTCATATTTATTTTTTTATTTCCGCCTTTGGTTAAAAGGGGCCATACGTTTTTTGTCTGTGCGTCCAGTCGCAGGTTTAGGTTTTAAGTTCTGGTATTGTAAAATGAAGACCTAGTCATATCAAATATAAATTAACGATAATTCCTTACTATGAACGTTTATATCATATGGCAAATATGACAATTTTTTCTCCAATTACACGGTTAACCGAACATGGATATGTTCTAGTTTCACATAAATACACTGTCATGTTTACATTTTTGGTTAACATCGGCACAGAAACAACAGCGATTTGTAACAACAATTCTGCTATTTTATCTGAATTAGTACTATTTTCAGCACTGTGAGACGCTTACTGATGGGGGGGGGGGATTACATGTGTTATCCATTTATTTCAAACAGTTAAAATGCAATAAAGGTAACAAAACAAAAAGGTACAAAAAGTTCTAAATGAGTATAGACTAGTGGAGTTCAATTTTCTTGTTAACGAACAATTTTCAATAAGGTTTCTCTATACATTTGGAAACTATATTTGAATGTGATAAACCGTGTGTCGATTTTGGTTCTATTTATTTAACAGAACGTTTTTCTTTACCTTTTCGTGGCATTCCAACTATTTGAAAATAAACCAATCTCACACTTAGACATCCTGAAACACTTAAACGAGTTTCCACGTTAAACAAAACTTTATTGTTTTTCTTCATTCGTCATCTCACAATTCTGTGCGATTTATAAAAGTTTTGTTTATGAAAATATGATTTTTTAGTTTCTTCGATATAAATTCTTTTGATTTTTCATCACTTTGCTGTGAAATTGGGGTTACTATGTATACTAAAGACAATCTATCTTTGAAGATGGACATAAAGCCGGATTTTTAAACCAGAATTATGAAATACCACTTTACAGATTTGTTGTCCTGTTTTTATTATAAAAAGACTAAAATTTTGAAAGAGTGACTGCCGTTTCCATCACGTATGTATGTAAGGCAAGAAAGTACATCGAAAGGAATTGCAAGAAAGTACTATCGAAAAGGATTGCAAGAAAGTACTATCGAAAGGGATTGCAAGAAAGTACTATCGAAAGGGATTGCAAGAAAGTACTATCGAAAGGGATTGCAAGAAAGTACGCAGTTTGTAGATCAACTACTGATGTCCACAGTTCCTTTATTTTTTGTGCGGTTTTGCTCAGCAAGTTTTTTTCTTTTTTGAGATGGATAGAAACACCATATCCTTTTTTATCTAGTTAAATCATCAGAAAAGTAAGTGATATTCAATACGGTTTTGAAAGACATTTAAGACCAACAAAAAATCCAATTCTACAAAGTGATCAAAGTTATCGATTTTGGCTTCATAAAACAGATAAATCAAGAAGTTAATCCGTTGATTTTTAATACAATGATTGTTTTTGATGAAAAAATGATTAACCACAACCAAATTTTTAACAAAAAAACTGAAATTTGAGTTAACCGGTGATAATTCTGGAACGATAAATTCATAAAAGAGGGACAAAATATACCAGATCTAGAGGGACAGTCAAACTAATAAATCGAAAATAAACTGACAACGTCATGGCTAAAAATTAAAAAAACACAGACAACCAATAGTACACATGACACAACATAGAAAACTAAAGAATAAGCAACACGAATCCCACCAAAAACAAGGGGTGATCTCAGGTGCTCCGGAAGGGTAAGCAGATCCTGCTCCACATGTGGCACCCGTCGCGTGTTGCTCATGTTATAACAAATCCGGTAAATAGTCTAATTTGGTAGGTCACATTCATGAAAGGGAAGGGGATTGTAGTTACGACGTAAGGAACATATCCGATATCATCTGTGAAACTGTTATTCCATAACGGTCAACCAACTCGTTATGGCGTAAGTAAACTTCACGAAGGGATGATTTCTCTGAAACCGATATTATCAAGATGCTTGATTTCTTGATTGACAACATATTTGTAACGTTCGGAGGACGTGTTTTTCAACAGACTGTCGGCATCCCAATGGGAACAAACTGTGCCCTTTACTTGCCGACTTGTTTCTTTATTATTATGAGGCTGACTTCATGCAGGAACTTCTTAGGAAGAAAGATAAGAAGTTAGCAATATCCTTTAACTCTACTGTCCGCTATATAGATGACGTTCTTTCACTAAACAATTCAAAATTTGGTGACTATGTGGAACGCATCTATCCCATCGAATTGGAGATAAAGGATACTACAGATACAGTTAAGTCGGCTTCATATCTTGACTTACATCTAGAAATTGACAATGAGGGTCGGTTGAAAACAAAACTTTACGACAAAAGAGATGATTTCAGCTTTCCAATTGTGAACTTTCCATTTCTAAGTAGCAACATTCCAGCAGCACCTGCATACGGGGTATATATCTCCCAACTGATACGATATTCCCGTGCTTGCATTTCCTATCATGATTTTCTTGATAGAGGGTTGCTGCTCACAAGGAAGCTATTAAACCAAGAGTTCCAAATGGTGAAGTTGAAATCATCCCTTCGTAAATTTTACGGACGCCATCACGAGTTGGTTGACCGTTAAGGAATAACCGTTTCACAAATGATATTGGATATGTTCCTTACGTCGTAACTACAATCCCCTTCCCTTTCATGAATGTGACCTACCGAATTAGACTATTTACCGGATTTGTAATCACATAGGAAACACGACGGGTGCCACATGTGGAGCAGGATTTGCTTACCCTTCCGGAGCACCTGAGATCATCCCTAGTTTTTGGTGGAGTTCGTGTTGTTTATTCTTTAGTTTTCTATATTGTGTCATGTGTACTATTGTTTCTGTTTGTCTTTTTCATTTTTAGCCATGGCGTTGTCAGTTTGTTTTAGATTTATGAGTTTGACTGTCCCTTTGGTATCTTTCGTCCCTCTTTCAACTTCACCATTTGAAAATCGTGGTTTAAAAGCTTCATTGTGAGCAGCAACCCCCTATTCCTTTTTTTTAAATGTCTGTACCAAGTCAGGAATATGACAGTTGTTGTCCATTCGTTTGATGCGTTTTATCATTCAATTTTGCCATTTGATTAGGGACTTTCCGTTTTAAATTTTCCACGGAGTTCATTTTGTGATTTTACTTTTTACCTTGTTTGGGTTTTTTTTATTACAGCTCAACTGCAGCAGAAATTCGATTTAATTAATATCAAATTGGAAAATATTGATAGAAAGATGGCAAACATTAATACGAAATTGACAGATATTGAAAGGATAAATCAAATGATACTTCAGGACGCTGATATCCAAATGCATACTCTTCTGGGTAAATATGAATCATCATACTAAACTAACAGATATACTTCCACTTTCTGAATCTATTGTTTTCTCTAATTAGTCTCTCAAGTCTATGTTGCTGAACAAATTTTATTACATCTCGGGCAAAGCTAATCATCAAAGCTAATACTTGCACCAAATAACATCTAAGAATTAAATATTATTATGCAGTGTATCTAAGTATGTTTTGTGCGTTTCTTATGGTTGTTTCGTTGTTTTCCTCTTGGAGTTGGTGTGTGACCCGGTTGTGTTTTTTTTTTTTTCTCTCGATGTACTAGTTTTGAACAGCGGTATACTACTGTTTGCTTATTTTTCATAGTTTTTAAGTTTTAAGATCGTTCGTATTTTTTTAAACATTAAAATACCGTTTTTCTATAACTGACTGAAAACAAAATGTATGTGAAATTACTCCATCATTTATGAAGCAACTAGATTGGAGTGTTATCATTTGCTGGTGTATTGATCTGTACTTAGATATAGGAAGATGTGGTATGAGTGACAATGATACAACTCTCCATCCAAGTCACAATTTATAAAAGTAAACCATTAAAGGTCAGGGCCAATCTTCAACACCATGAACACGGAGCCTTGGCTCACACCGAACATCAAGCTATAAAAGGTCGTAAAAAATAACTAGTGTTGAACCATTCAAACGGAAAAACCAACGGTCTAATCTATATAAAAAACGAAAAACACTTATGAACAACATAAACAAACGACAACTACTGAACATCAGATTCCTAACTTAGGACAATTGCAAACAAAATTTCAGCGATATTGAACGTTTTAATGGTACCAAACCTTCTTTGAAGCAATAGTGTAACATCACAACATAGAGAGACACACTATGAAATATCAATTGGTATAGCTTATATATTTAGAACTAAGTATTGAATAAACTGGAAATCAACATCAAGTTTAGACAACATACCGCTTAATTTTATGATGTAAGTTAGAATACTTTTTAATATGATGTAACTATCATTTTTTCTTTAACCATGTATGTAAAAATGAAAACATGAGAACTAGGCTTACTCCATGCATGCATACATGGACGTAGGTAACTAACGTTGATTAAGTCCATGCTTACATGGACGTAGGCATCTAACGTTGACTTAGTCCATGCTTGCATTGACTAATACAATAGACTCAGTCCATGTATGTATGAACTAAACTAACTTTACATAGACATTTGATTATTCAATAATTCAAGCAGACTTAGTCTATGCAAGTTCCTCTCATTGACGTCCTAATCTGACGTCACATTAAAGATTCAAATTAGACGGCACATTTTACACCCTTCTTTAAGACGTCTGTTTGTTTTGAAAATTCAAAAATATGAACATATCTCGAAATTAATATTCCACGAAAATGTAAGTTTTCTTTAATCCGCGGTATATATTTATGTGGTGTAATTGAAGTATGTGTACCAAAAACGGCTGTTATTTCAACTTGTAGTCGACTTATATATCTGCAAAATATTAACCCCGTCCAGTACATCAACTTCAGTCGGTGCTACCAATTAACTTGACATTTTGTTATAAATAGGCTTTATTACACTTCTAGAGTAAAAAATTACTTAGTTTTTTTCTTTATTAAGTATGCATGTCGACTTCAAATCACATTAACATTAGTATTTATAACGCTGAAATATTTTATTTATTGATGCCTTTCAATTCAGTGCTTTTAAAAAGTCAAACATATAACTAATCTATTGCAGACAATAATACAATGTGCTACAGTGGTGAAACCTGGCAGAGGTTGAATGATAGTAACAAATGCTTATGTGCCGCGGGATTTTTTGGTAAACAATGTAAATATGCAGGTAAGATATAAAATAAAAAATATTTCTTTATATATGTTATGCCTCTTAATCGCTTTTTCTGGATTTGCCTTCAGTAAGAACGACCAAACCTTAAATTGTAAAGCCAATAATGTATAATTACTTGTTGAAACCCATCGTTGACCTTGTGCTGTTTTTTGCACTTTGGTCGGGTTGTTGTCTCTTTGCAACATTCTGAATTTTATATAATACACTTCTGGATGCATCAGCATGATGTCCGAATAATTTTTATCAATGCAATTTAGATAAAATGTTTTTTTGAATACCGGCATACTACTTTCTTTATCCAAGTGATGTTCATCAGGCTCGCGATTAATTAACCCGTTTTATAGGTGTTCGTTGCTCCCGATCCCACGTTTGAATCATTGAAAGTGAAGATCCTGAATCGCTTCTTTAAGTTTGAAAATCGTCGAGACTGGATTATGTAATGACAGTTACAGTTTTATGCTGGATGTTATCAGGAATTAATTTGTTGTGGCACAGATATTTTATAATAGTCAACCAGTCGTGATGAAGTAAGTAACACTTTAACTGAGATGACTTCAACCTTATCATTTGGAAGAATTGGTTCAATAGCTTCCTTGTAAACAGAAACTCTGTTAAAGAAATAAAATATCCTAGTTTGAAGTTTGTTTTTCAAAATCGATTGCCAAAGTTATTTTTAATCAGTTGAATAAGAAATATAACCTCTATCTACAATATATCCCTAAAACTCAGCCTAAACGACTATAAAAAATATATCTATTGCACAAACCCGTGGTTAAAAACTGATATTTGATAATGCTTAGAAATTTACAACAAATCGCTATGTCTGTATTTTGTGTGCTTTTAAACGAGTAATAACTGTAAACAGAAAGTTCGCAGGTTGCTTTTTATCTAATTTAATAAATATAAATTATTTCCTTTTATTTTATCTATTTAAACAGATGGAAAGGACACCAGTTTCATGGTACTTTTTCACGAAGGATATCAAGATGTGCCTCTTATACCGAGGATATTGGTGGCATCAGCAAACACGGCACGTCTTTCAGTCCTCTATTTCAGCAACAATACAAATCATTCCACAACCATTGACAAAACTAACACAGCATATAATCTGAGTAACAGTATTTTGCCGTCTGATGGAATACATTTGGCTGGGATAGAACTTCACTCAGATGTCGGAATAAATGTTTACGGATTTTTGTATGGGGGTCGGGTATCTGAGGGATATTTGTTAATGCCTGTTAAATTCGCGTCTACAAAATACATTATATCAACATTACCTGCTTTCGCTATTCGTTATGGCTTCAGGAATTTGCTGGTCCTTTCACCAATTTATCAAAATACTGTTGTTAGTATAAATTTAAAATTGGAAAACGGTTCTATAGCGTATAAAAGCAAGCAATATAATACCAACGACACAATACGAATTGTGATTAATAAATACAACACGTTTCAGCTTTCACATACGTCTGATTTATCAGGAACATTGGTCGCAGCATCAAAACCGATAATTGTTGTCAGCGGTAATCGGTGTAATTTTGCAGTAGAAGACAATATTCGCGTAGGTTATTGTCAGCCATTCATTGAATCAGTACTACCCACTAATCAACTGGATTATATATTCATAACTCCACATTTATCGAAACGGTTGAACAATACTGTACGCATACAAGCGGTAAATAGCACGAAATTGACCATAAACATTGAAAATCGGAAAATTTCAAAAACACTAAACGCAAGAGATTACTGGGATTTTTATTACAACACAACCGCTTTTATTTTGGCATCTGAGGACATACTTGTCATGTCATACCCTCATGGTTTGAACGAACATGAAGGGGATCCCTTTATGATGACGATTCCAGGTGTAAATCAATATCTTTATGAATATGATTTCGTAGTACCAACAGGGTTTGACAGCCTCATAAGCATAACTGTACAAAGCGATGCTGTAGATGGATTTATGCTGGATGGAAATTCTTCCAACATTAAAAGCTTATTTTGCCTTTCGGAAGGAATGAATCATTTTAGTACTTTCAGTCTGCCTATTTCGGCAGGGTATCATCATATAGATCATAAAAAGAAAGTTCGATTTGGTTTATGGGTTTACGGAAACAAATATCCTGATGATGGATACGGATACCCTGCTGGGATGGCTTATAAAACTTAAAAGTGAATTGTCACAGTATCATATATCGCAAAAACAATAATTGTTTTTTCAAACCACCCAAAAATAAAAGATCTATATGAAATACCATCATCATAAATAATAAAGCGGCACTCCCATCTTATAACAGCTTAATCTTAATAAAAGATAAAATTATTCGTTCAGTTTATATTCAATTATTCTTTGAGTTTATATGTCATTTGATTGAGTAAAGCCATTTTAATTGATATTGTATAGTGTGTCTTTCTATGTTGTAATGTTACACTATTGTTTCAGATAGTTTGGTACCTATTGAAACGTTTAATTCCGCTGCATTTGTTTCCACATATCCTTAGTCCGAAATCTGATGTCCAATAGTTGTCGTTTGTTGGTTAAGAAGTGTTTCTCGTTTCACGTTTTTTTATATAGATTAGATCGTTGTTTTTCCCGTTTGAACGGTTTTACACAAGTCATGTTTGTGGCCCTTTATAGCTTGCTGTTCGGTGTGAGTCAATGTTCCTTGTTGAATATCGTACTTTGACCTATAGTGGTTTGCTTTTTCAAATTGAGACTTGGATGGCGAGTTGTCTCATTGGCACTTATCCACATGTTCTTGTAATCAGACCTCCAATAAATAGTCGACTAATGAATTCGACTCTGTTGACTTTTTTGTAGATCTAATATTTCTGCTAATTTTCTTAAACAGTAGTCGTCTGGAATTTAGGAGGCAAACACTAAACATAGGTTGAAAGTGTGATAAGCTAAGTGGTTGTCGTGCGTCGCTGTATATTATATTGCCTTCTATTATCATTTTGTAAATAGATGTGTTCGTTATTTTTTTTATTTATTTTTTATTTTCGAAAAGTTTCACGTTTGTCATTTCAGGGCTTTTTACAGCTTTCTTTGTGGAAAGGATTTTGCTCATTGTTAAAGTCTGTTCGGTGATCTTTAGTTGTTAACTTGTATGTCGTCTGGTCTCTAGGGAGAGTTGCCTCATCTCATTACCTTTACATTCCAGTTTACCCTGTTAACTCGCGACATTTCAATTTCAGCAGATAAAACACTTTTTTTATAAAATTGTACATGTATACCATTTTTTCTGATGGCATGTATTAATCAACAATCAACAACACAATGCGAAAATAATGAATAAAATTGAGAATCGAAATTAGAATATGTAAAAAAAACAATTATCCGCTCAAAGAGCAGAAACACACAAACGTCAGCATTACTGGAAAATATACCATTGAGGATCTGTGAATTAACCTGCGTGACAATTCAACCTATTTCATATATAAACAAAATTAAATAAAACAATCACTTTCTATAAATAAATGATGTTGGTTAGGGAATTTAGAGATTACATAATTTCGAACAAGATGTCTTGCATCTGTATGAAGTTCTGTTTTTTATTGCTCTCTCCTTTTCATTTACCTTTATTCACTCAGTCTTGTCATTCATATCTCACAATTTTGTTTCGATGAGAATAATACACATTTCTACATGTTAAGTGGAGACAATTGTATTCAAAATGTGTCAATGACATGAATAC
This sequence comes from Mytilus edulis, assembly GCA_019925275.1. NCBI lineage: Eukaryota > Metazoa > Mollusca > Bivalvia > Mytilida > Mytilidae > Mytilus > Mytilus edulis. The sequence continues at coordinate 130,185 of CM034357.1, read as the reverse complement.
GATACCTTCTATAACCCGAAAACTCGCAAAAATTAAGACGAATGAATTACTTCTAGTTGACAAAATAATTTAAAATAACATATACACGCACATTAACTAATATCAGAATTAAGTTAATTGTATTGAAACCGGCAATCATTTCACGAATAGAAACTGCGAATAGCTTATAAAATCTTAAATGACAAAAAGTCAAGAAACTTACAAATTTTATGAACAAATGTGTTCCCTATTTCAAACGATTCATAAACAGAAACACATCTTTCTGCCGATTGCATTGAGTGTGTCGTTAAAGGTAATGTCTTTGGTTAGTGTGCTTGCTAGCTGAATCGTGAAGGCATTATTAGGTTATGTAAACTACCCTACTTTAAGAGTAGTCTAGTCCGACAGATAACAAATCTATCTGTCTGCAAGACTAGGCTAATTCGAAAGAAGGGTAATATACCTTACCTAATAATGACTCAACGATTCAGCTAGCAAGCACGCTAACCAAAGATATTACCTTAAACTACACACTCAATGCAATTGGCTGTAAGATGTGTTGTAAAAGATCTCCAAACAAAAGAGCTCAAGTGCATTTTGATTGTAACTGACAAATCAAAGAATCTAACCAGAATTTGATGCAAATAAGTTGATTATTGAAATTCAGATATGCCTTATTTTCCATTTTTGATAAATTTTTATGCAGACAGGGTAATCATAAAAAAGATGTGCATTGAAATGTTTTTCAAAAGTCATACAAGCGGATATCGTTTAAATCAAATATTACATTTTAAATGTACAACTAAGAATAATTTAGTATGCATCATGTCCTTCTTCAAACGTGTGTTGAAGTTTCAGTTCAATTTCTTCCAATTCTTCAATCTCCTTTTTATAATGTCGCAATACATTTTCAAAACATTTTAATTTCTGTAATGTTTCTGTAATGAAACATGGTTCTTCCTGTCCTGATCTCTCCACACGGCATTTTATGTAGCTAGCACAAGCTCTGCAATTTGAAATTTTTAAATGTTTTTTTACGTCTTTGACTTCAACTTCAAAAGTTGGAAGCAAATCTTGAAAACATTTTTCGGCCGCAATAAAATCACCAATGGCCAAATAAAGTTCTCCGATAGAGTAAACAATACCATGTTTACTTTGATTAGGAATTCTCATGTTTTCAATACTTTTTTTATAGCGATATATAACATATAGTTATCATCTTGTCATATACATTTTTCGCGTGACAATCATTAGAGCCCAAAACCTTCAAAACACCAAATTCCAAGTAGTCGGTCTCTTCATTAAATCTCTCTTTGCAAGTGCATATGAACCCTTTTAAGGTAAATTGCTTCAACTATTTTCCACTTTAATACATAAAAAGATAAAAACAGCCTGCATTTCGCTTCTCTCTGTCAACCATGAATACAGACGATTGAATTTCACATGTTCCCTAATTTGTTTGTGTGTGCAATGCTCGATGGATTCTTCAATATGCACTTGGGTTTCGTTCAAGTGAGTCATATTTGAAATTTTGCTTGAAATTACCAAATAAGGAAAGAATGCCGTACCTAACGACCAACCAATGTCGTCTGGTTGATAAAATAATCTTCTCCCAAAGGTGTGAAGAATAGAGATAAGTAAACCGACAAAAATTCACTTCTTGCATCTCTTCCTGAACTACGTATCCTTTTCTTAATAGTTCGTCGTATTCGTCTTGCACAAGGTATTAAGGACTACATTCCTACAGAGAGGCTATAATGTAAACATGTTCACTCTCTATCTTTGTTACTTATTCAATACACTTATCGACCTTACAAATATTTGCCGATTCGCAATTCAAAGTATCCAAAAACAAAAAGTATTCACAGATGTTGACACATCTAAAATTGCACATAGAACTCATTATGGTTTCGCACTGAGTTAGTGAGTCCGAATTCAATATGTAGGTACATGCGATCGACTCCAATCTTAATTAAATATGATTGTGAATATTTCTCACCGAAGGTGTGTACTTTGTAGTTTTCTCTAAGCATTTCGGCTTCCTATGCCAATATAAAGTGAACGTAACGATATAGCACAATAGTTTTAAACACCAATCAATCAATCAATCAGTCAGTCAGGTTTTTTTAAGTTTTCGAAAAAAGGAATTATTAACAGTTTTTAAAACATCCAAATTTTCATACAAAATTTATTATAGTATATTGCTGACCAAATATGAAGTCATTCTGTTCAGCAGCATAAGAGATGGAAGTCATGAAAATTTTGATGCATTTAATATACTTAAATATCAGCAAATAGGAAACAGATATATGACGCATACGAAAAGTGTTCAGACATTACAGTTCATCACTTAGATATTAACACAGCTCACCAAATAGGAACACATCCTTGAAAAAATGGTAATGAAAAGATTCGTTGAAAAATGATAGATGGACAAACAAACTCGTTTGATATGTTTTGTCATTTGATTTTGCCATGTGATTAGGGACTTTCCGATTGCATTTTCCTCGGAGTTTAGTTTTTTTGTGATTTTACTTTTTATACAATAAATATAAAAATAATGGGATGTGAGATGTGGTATACGTATGGTTGGTTGCCAATGAAAAAATTCTCAAACAGAGACAAATTAATAAAGCAACTAGTGTAGTCTAAAATGCATAACTTTTTAGCACACTTTGCCCAAAGGGTCAAGTGAGCTTTTCTCATCTCTTGGTGTCCGTCGTCCGTCGTCGTTAACTTTTACAAAAATCTTCTCCTCTGAAACTACGTGGCAAAATTTAACCAAACTTGGCCACAATCATCATTTGGGTATCTAGTTTGAAAATGTGTCCGGTGACCCGGTCAACCTACCAAGATGGCCGCCATGGCTAAAAATACAACAATGGGGAAAATGTAGATTATGGCTTAAAACTCTGAAACCAAAGCATTTAGGGCAAATCTGACAAGAGCTTGAATTGTTTATCAAGTCAATATCTATCTGCCCTGAAAATTTCAGATGAATTGGACAACTGGTTGCTGCCCCCCAATTGGTAATTTTTAAAGAAAGTTTGCCGTTTTGGGTTATTATCTTGAATACTATTATAGATAGAGTTAAACCATTTTGGTGACGTCAACCTATGTATTGCCGTAGATTCTTTTTCTAGAATCAACGCTTCCTAAATCCGTCGCTGAAATTGACTCACCAAATTAAATTCAATTGTTTTCTTTGTGTGTCTAATTTCATTAAGTTTGAATTGGCCAATTTACTGATTTCTGTTCACTAATGGATTCATTTTAAAAACTTACTTAATTTTTTGTAATGTCTATATGCCTTCTCTGGGAATCGAACCCGTCCATGAATTCTGTTACGTGTAACTAACATCAACATATCGACGAAACCTCTCGGCTACCAATAGGTAACGAATTAAATGTCTGATTTATAAATATATAAATGAATATATAATAAACATCGGTACAACGGATACACAGGGGTTGTACGTTTATATATACAATAAAAGGCAATCGTATAGTACAATGTATGAGTTGGTAGCCGCGAGGTGTCATAGTTAAGCTCAACGAGTTAGAATTTGTCGGTTTAAGTTCGAATCCTTGTTGTCCATATTCTCTAGTTTTCCTATTTTTGTTTCTTGTTTTGTAAGTTATTGTGGATATTTTGTTTAATAAAAGCAAGTTTGATCGTTTATTATCGGATCATTGTTGCTATTCCACATGTTTAAAACAATAATGTTAACATTCTAGGTGTCCATTGTTGTTTTATAAATTAATATAGTATGATTTCATCTGTTTATCCGCAACTTGTTATGCTAGAAAATCGTGATGTGCCTAGAATAAGGCTTCTTGTTAGAAATTTCGGACAAATGCTTTATATATATACTATAATATATGTTCTTTGTCAAGTTGTTGTCCCCGGCTTTGACACATTCCCCATTTTCATTCTCAATCTATTAGAAATCATTTGTCAAAAAAGATAGTATTTAGATGCATGATAAATAAAGATATTTAAGGGCAGACGTGTTGTTTTATATTCCTATTGTTTTGACCATTTAATTGGGATATATAATTTATTGTAATGCATCGTTTGTCACGATAACATGTTTTTTTAAACTCACTTACAATACCTGCTAATTAAGAATAAGCTTTAATTTTGAAAAGACATTAACACAATAGTTTAAGTTATAGATACAATGGATAAGGGTTGATTCATGAAAAAAAAACTATTCGCCCTCCGGGCTCATGGTTTCTTTTTCAAGAATCAACACTTATCCATTTTATCTATATCACATAAACTGCAAAAAGCAATAATGATCATCAAAGTAAGATCTACAAATACGTCAACATGACCAAAATGGTCAGTTGACCCCTTAAGGAGTTATTGCCCTTTATAATCACTTTTTAACAATTTTCATTAATTTGGTAAATTTTTGTAAATTTTTACAAAATAATTTCCTTTGTTACTAATGGGCAAATAAAATTGAGAATGGAAATGGGGAATGTGCCAAAGAGACAACAACCCGACCATAGAAAAAAACAACAGCAGAAGGTCACCAACAGGTCTTCAATGTAGCGAGAAATTCCCGCACCCGGAGGCGTCCTTCAACTGGCCCCTAAACAAATATATACTAGTTCAGTGATAATGAATGCCATACTAATTTCCAAATTGTACACAAGAAACTAAAATTAAAATAATACAAGACTAACAAAGGCCAGAGGCTCCTGACTTGTGACAGGCGCAAAAATGCGGCGGGGCTAAACATGTTTGTGAGATCTCAACCCTCCCCCTATACCTCTAGCCAATGTAGAAAAGTAAACGCATAACAATACGCACATTAAAATTCAGTTCAAGAGAAGTCCGAGTCTGATGCCAGAAGATGTAACCAAAGAAAATAAACAAAATGACAATAATACATTATATAAAAACAGACTACTAGCAGTTAACTGACATGCCAGCTCCATTATAGATAGAGATAATTGTAAGTAGCAAGAACGTTCAGTAAAGAAAGAACTTCAAACACATCACCATCACCAAAACACAATTTTGTCATGAATCCATCTGTGTCCTTTGTTTCATATGCACATAGACCAAGGTGAGCGACACAGGCTCTTAAGAGCCTCTAGTTTTATTAGTTGTTAGTGACTTTGAACTACACTGTAAATCTAAGTGTTAACAAATAGAACACTGCTTGAACGCTTTTTTGTAACACTTTTTGACATAGGTGTTCAGAGTGATGGTGTTCAATTGTGGAACATGTTCTATTTCCAAGCGTACATAATTTTTCATAAGCATTAAACTCAATTAAACTGTTATAAACACTATATTCAATCAGGCAAAATATGACAATAAAACATATTTTAACAAGTAATTCTTTATGTAATTAAATGAGCATGTATGTAAGAAAAGTACACAAGAATACCGTATGATATCACAAGTAACAGTCAATGAAATCACACACATAATGTTTTTAAGCTGATTTAAATATATCACATAATATGACTAATAAAATTGCTACATCATTTGTATCCCTACCATAAAAACATGTCAATGTGATAAGTAGATAGTTTATGCTACAGATATTTGTCACAATGAAAGTTTCAAATTTGCAAATTCCAACAGTTCTTGTACGATCACATAGAATGTAAGCTCCACTTTTCAGTGCATCTTCAACTGGGTGGCATTTTATTTGTTGTTATCAACTTCCAAAAGTCAAAATCCTCCACAACAAGGAAAGTCTATGAGCCTTTATATCCTTCAAAATAAAATTTAGAATTAATAGAAGAGAGTTTTTCATAAAGCATCAAATTGAGCAATGGTTGTTATGCATTAATTTCGATATATTCTATAGTACAAATTGATATTCTATGGTAATGAAATACAAGTTTGACACGATTTATTGCCTTATGGTGAACAGATAGAAATGATACAGCCACATAAGCTATTAATATACATATATTGTCATACCTTTTTTGATATCTTTCTTTTTTCCAACACTTTATGGCATTCAGAAATGATCTTCGTGGGATTATTGGCTACCAGTTCCTAGTTCAAACATTTCCATTATCAATTTTATTTCAATCTAATGATTCCTGCAAATAAAAAAAAACGAATGCATTTTCTAAGTCAAAAATGGTGTTCCAAATGTTTACACTAGTGTTCATCAATTAAATGTGTGGTGTTCAGTTTTTAATGCCTTCGTGTTTCATTTTTGAACACTTGAAGTTAGTTATTTAACACTTAGTGTTCATCGATTGAACGTGTGGTGTTCAGTTTTTAATGCCCTTGTGTTTAATTTTTGAACACTTGATGTTACAGTTCTTAACACTTAGTGTTCAGTTTTTAATGCCTTTGTGTTTAATTTTTGAACACTTGATGTTAGAGTTCTTAACACTTAGTGTTCAGCTAATATATATGGATGTAAAAATCATCATTTATTAATTTCTATATAGAAGACAGACTGGTTATTCATCATGCAGTTTAGGAAATTGTCAGAACAAAGCTGACAGTTATTTACGTTTAATTTAAAGCCCGTTCTTTAATTCGTCTTTTCTGTTGAATATTGAAAATTTTGATTTAACAGTTATGAATATTTGACATATATATTGATATCTCTGACATGAAAAAATAACAAGGAAGCCATCGAACTACCTATGGAGATTATCCTAAGTTGTTACTTACTTCTTTCGTGTTCATGTGTGATAGAAGTCCCGTCTCCAGTTTAACACAAGGTGTTCAAAATTTCGAGCGATTTGAACATTGATTGAACATGTAATGTTAATAAACTGAACGGATCATGAAATAAGATAAAATCGACATATATTTATTGCGATATTATCATAAAAGGCCTCATTGGTATGCATATTTATATCACTTAGTTATAAGTAAAACTTGTAATTACAAAATAAGTTCACAAACTATACATATGCCAGCTAAGAAGTTTAATATTTCACATTTACTAAAATATACGCTTAAAATTCACAAGATCATCATCTTGCGTATACATTCATATTTTTTAATGAATTTCTTTTGAATTTTTCATTTAGAAGGATAGAAAATCGGACAAACCACTATTTTCTTTTTAGATCAGAATTTGAACACCGGTGTTCACTGTGTCTGAACACACATGTTAGTATTTGGAACACAAACGTTAAAACGTTGAACACGTCTCTAAGCATGAACATATGGCGTTAAAATATTGAACATTCGGTGTACAAATTTTGAACGCGTCCGGACGCGTCAGGCGTCAGTCAGATTTACAGTGTAGCTGTCAGTAACTGCGAGTACTCTCAATTCAGTTCTTAGTGCATTTTTGTTGTTTGGATATACAAGTACCCGGCCACCTCCACTCTGTGTTTTGTTAGATGTATTTTGTTTTGTATCCATCTGATGAATTTTTAGACTTATTTTTATAGTTCGTTCTTATGTTGTTCTGTTTCACCACTGTCACATGTTAAGGTAGGGTTGGGATCCCGCTTACATTTTTAACCTCGCCACACTATGTATGTATGTGCCTGTCCCAAGTCAGGAGCCTGTAATTCAGTGGTTGTCGTTTGTAAATGTGTCATACATTTGATTTCCGTTCATATCTTGACATAAATCAGGCCATTAGTTCTCTCTTTTGAATTGTTTTGTATTTTTCAATTCGGGACCTTTTGTAGCTGACTATGCGGTATGGGCTCTGCTCATTTTTGAAGGCAGTAAGGTGACCTACCGTTGTTAATTTCTGTGTCATTTGGTCTTGTGGAGAGTTGTTTTACTGTCAATCATACCACATCTTCTTTGTTATTTATAAAAGGAAAAATATGTATCTAAGACTACATTTCTACCAGAGGGTATAATGTGTGGTTTTTTTTGTTTTTTTTTTATTTTATTACTTATTCAATCCACTTATCATCCTGAACATGTATGAAATATTTGCCACTGACAGGATCACAAATCTCAAATAACAAATCATTTTCCCTGAAGGTGACCTATCAAATTAAACTTATAACATGGTTTGTACTTAAATGAGCAATACGACGGGTGAAACTGTAATGTGGAGCAGGATCACCGAAGATCATCCACTGTTTATGTGGGGTTTGTGTTTCTTAGTCTAAGTTTTTCTATGCTGTCAATAAGACAACTCTCTAACCAAGGCATACTGTGTAGTATATAAATAACAAATAATGGGTAAAGTACGGCCTTCAACACGGAGCCTTGGCCACCATTCTTAAATCTTTTTTTCTCTATCTGTTTTTTCTTAGGGGGTGGGGGTGCTTATTCTGCGAAACAAATATACCAATTTATCAATCAAACATGTTTTTTTATATTTCTTTACTGGAGAACGAATCAAGAGACCTTAGACGAGGAAATTGACAAAGTCGAACTTGCTTTTATATAAGATATTAATTTGTCAATTTCCTCGTGTTGGGTATATGTACTGGTTGCTTTATTCAAAACTATTTACTTTTTGTCGTGTAGGTTCTTCAGTTAATATAAATCAGACTAGGTTTTTAGTGGGGTTTTGTAGGGGTTTTTTTTTTTTGGGGGGGGGGGGGGTTGCGGAGTCTGATTTTTGGGTAATTTTTTCCATTTTATTTTATCGTGTAAAACCGCAGTCCCACAAAGGCCACGATCGCACTACGATCTGTGAAAAAATTAAAATTATGACGATCGTAGTGCGATCGTGTAGATCGCAGTAAGGTCGTATCAGACCGTAATGAGCGTGGCCAACTTTGAACATGATTAAAACAATCGTGGTGTGGTCGTGGCGAAATCAGGTCGTAGTAGAAGCGTAGTTAGAGTGCAGTTAAGCTGGGTCACACATTCACGATTTTTACTGCCGTTCTTGACAGGACCATTCCCGATTAAAATTTGTCAAAAGTCTGATCAAGATCCTATGAATCGTGGTTGGAAATTCAAACTTTAATTCAAATTTGTAAAACAAATAATTTAATCACGACAACAATCAGATATTGTTCAGCGTCGATATTTAACCGTTTCCAAGCGAATTTATCCCGATAATCCCGTTCTCAATCTGCTTCTTTAGCTGGGGTCACACATTCACGATTTTTACTGCCGTCCTTGACAGGACCATTCCCGATTCCCGATTTGTCAAAAGTCTGATCAAAATCCTGTGAATCGTAGATGGAAATCCGATTTGTATCTTTCGCCAGGTAAAATTCGACCGAGTCTGTCACGACTGCGTCCCGATTCTACCGAATGTAATCCGACAGAGATCAGATAGTGACAAGACAGTGAACCGACGCTGACGGAAGTCATCCGTTCGAAAACTGTCGGCATACTCGGGATGATCAGGTACTGTCGGAACGTAATCCTATCACGGTCCGCTCTATCGCATTGCAAACGGCTTTGTCTGGTCTCAGTCGTATTGTATTCTGTTATTGTCGGGACTTCTCCAGATCATTCCCGTTCCACAGGACACCGTCCCGAATACTAGTACACAGAACATTGTTAGGAATTCGATCCGATACAGCAGAATCTGTCACGACATAGGCACGATTGTAATCCGATTAGACAAAATCGGCTGAGTTTCCCCGAATGTTACGGGACGCACCTAACTGTCGGGGTGCTTTGCCGAACTATTCGGACCCTTCCCGACCAGTAGGAATCTGTTACGAACTAAAACGACTGCGTTCAGACAATAATAGGACATTCCAGATAATTGAGGATACTAATCCGACTTTTTTCACTTTTCGTGTCGTATCGCTGTCTGATCTCAAACGTGACCAATAATCGGCAATGTGTGAACCCCGCATTATCCAATTTGTACATTTTGCCTGGTAAAATTCGACCGATTCTGTCACGACTGAGTCCCGATTCTATCGAATGTAATCCGACAGATATCAGACAATGACCAGACAGTTAACCGACGCTGACGGAAGTTATCCGTTCGAAAACTGTCGGCAATTTCGGGATTATCAGGTACTGTCGGAATGTAATCCTATCACGGTCCGCTCTATCGCATTGCAAACAGCTTTGTCTGGTCTCATTCGTATTGTATTTTGTAATTGTCGGGACTTTGACGTGGGTATCATTGACGAATTTCGTATAAATAACGGGACGGTTTCGGCAAAAACGGTTCGCAATCGACAAGATCTCGATGTAATTTGGACTCAATCGGCAGAAAAACAGCAATGAAAAATTTCTCTAGATCATTCCCGTTCCACATGACACCGTCCAGAATACATAGAACATTGTTAGGATTTTGATCCGATATAGCAGAATCTGTCACGACATAGGCACAATTGTAATCCGACTAGTCAAAATCGGCTGATTTCAAACGGGAGTAATAATCGGCAATGTGTGAACCCCGCATTAGGTCGTGGTAATATATGGCAAAGGTCGCAATACCATCGTAGCGAGAGCGTAGCAAAAGCGTGATTATATTTGAAGATTCTTCGCTACGATCTCTCAGCGACGTTCTCACGACCTCACTACGACACTCACGTTCTCTACGCTTCCACTTTGCTTCCACTACGACTGAACCACGTTGACACCACGCTGTTCAAGACCATAGTACGATTCAACCACGCCCATGCCGTCCTTATCACGATCTTCTGACGATCTTACTACGTTCACACTACGACCATCATGCTCATTGTCATGTTCACATAAAATATATAAAAGCTCTAAAGGTTTAGTTTGTTTGTTTGCTATTCGGACCTCTTGTCTTTTTTTCTCTAACGGCGCCTTAACCATGCTTGACATATCTATGTCATTCCTGATATTGTTCACTCAAACATCGTCATTTGAGCTTGATGGACCAGCAAAAGATTGTGATTCAGGTTTGATGGTTCGGTCCGACATCTCTACTGGATCAGGATTCGTTCCTATCAGAGCTCCCTCCGCCTCAACATCTACCCCTACCACCACGCCCAAATGTTCTGGTAAATTTTGGTGGCATTACTGTTTTTTTCGAGAAATCACGTATTAATCAGAAAATAGAAGGAATGGAACAGTATTGATACAGAGCACGGACGTTATTGATGAGAACGTAGTGAGATCGCGGTATGAACGTAGTATAATCGTGGTAAGAATGTGCTATAATCGCAGTAGAAGCGTGGTTAGATCGTGTTGCAATCGGATAACTCGTGGTATGGTCGTAGTGAAAACGTGATGAGCGTAGTAAGATCATGATAATCGTAGAAAGAGCGTGTTGAGAACGTGGTATAATCGTAGCGTGCTCGTTGTAGACGTAGTATCATCTTGAAAACAACGAAAATTAATATTTTCATGCCGCATACATGTATACCGCGACCTCATGATCACCACGATCTGAATTTATTTTAGAACGCGGTGAGCGTGGTGCGAACGTGGTCTAGTGGGACTGGGTCTTAAGAGTGATAACCTGAATCGGATAGTTTTTTTTCTTCTTCTAAGTGTTAAAATCCGATGATTTCGTTGTGCATTTTAAAAAAATACAAAATATTCATTTTTTTACATAATTGCATGCATATGGTATTTTTTCAAACCCCAAAATGTATAATATCTTGCGCGCATGAAAAGCTCTATGGCTAAAAACAAAATACCGAGAAGAAATTTTTTTTTTTTATTCATTTGGTGCATACAAAGTGATTAAATGGATTTTTTTTCTCGAGGACGTCCAGACTCAAAAATGTCAAAGGCAAGGAGATGTATAAGTATGGGACCATATAATTGAAAGAACTCTTGACCAAAATTTACCTAAATGGCCAAATTCATCGAAGGTACTAAAACTAATAAGTTAATATAAATTATTAAAGTCGTTTTGTTATCGTTGTTTGAAGTTTCAATACAGTTTCACTACACTATAGACATTATTCTTTTCACAACCATTAAGATGTTAACACCAACGGTCTTCAACGATGAATAAAACCTATACCGTATAGTCAGCTATAAGGGCATCATTCATAACATTGAAATTCAAGCATTAGTTTTGTGTTATAATCATTAGATTAATTTTGTCCAGACGAAGTTGATTACAGAATACATGTATGTGTAATAATTTATAGAATAGGAATTGAGGTGTAGAGGTATAAGTAACGCTATGCATACCTATTTCTTACGTTGACACCAAAAAAAACGGAAATTATGGTTACTATGCCTTTTGATCGTTGATTCCTTTTTTTTCGTGACCTTTTTTCGATAATGTTCATCTTGTTTGTTGCAGCAGTTAACCACAAAATAAATCTTTTCCTGGCATTTTTGTTTTATAAATTAAAAGACTATTTTTGAGGCTTAAAGTAACACCACTCCCCTAAAAGGAGAAAATGTACTTTGATATCTGATTTAACAAATTAACATGATGTGAACTGACTTTTTAGAGAAAATAATAAAATATTGAAACAAATTGATAGTGTTTTATCTAGTGTGGCTATTTTATTGCTAGGAAGAGTTGATTGTTGCTAAACAATGTGTATGATGTTGGCCAAGCAAGAGAGAAAAACAAGTGTATAACGATTTGACATGGTGATTAGCGGTACAGTTCGATATCATCAGAGGGATTGTTATTCATAACCTGACCATCAATGCATTAGTTGCAGATTAAAAAACAAACGTAATGTCCAGCTCAGACGTCGGATTCTGTAAAATGAGCTGCCGGTGTTTTTACTAAATCATCTATATATGGTTTCCTTTTATGGTACAATGTCATTCGTCTAGGTAAAAAGCCATAAGCCCATCTGCTTTCACCTACTAACAGTAACAACACAGTAACCAAACGAATAAAAAGACCAATTGCAAAAAATATGCAATAAAACGAAGCATAAAAAGCAGTGTCAAATGAAAAAAACATTTAGCTCGAAGTACTTAACATGATGATTTTAAATCCTGCGTCATAGATTCTAATATCAGTTGATGTAATTTCTTAATGATTTTTTACAGCAGCATCAAAGAAAGTATAGAAACCCAAAACCCAAAACACACACCAAACTGTACAGATTTTAAATGCAGAAAAAAACCAAATGAAGTGTTTAAGAATAGCTTAAAGCTATAAATGAGCGACAATGTTTTTCCTAAAAAAGGACAGACGTAGGTATTGAACAACAAAAAGCATGATAAACTTTTAATAATAGAATTAAGTCTTTTAAGTCTTTAAAGATTTGATTTCTTTTTAGCTTTGTATTTTATGTTACGGTTAAATTTTTAGCAAAACATTTTCTAGGTCCTAAGGTTCCACAATCTTGAAATATCTAGATTTCTAAAAACATTTGATGTACTGACATAGATTATCATTGGTATGGTCATATTTGTGAATCAACTGGATTCGAGCGTCACTGATGAGTCATTTGTAGTCGAAACGCGCGTTTGGCGTAAATACAAAATTTAATCCTGGTATCTATGACGAGTTTATTTGTTAAAGGTTGCATCCGTACTGTTCCTAGTGGCATAATCAACCAATAGTGATTTCTAAAAATTTAATAAATTCAATATGCAGTAAAGTCTGATATGAATATGGGCGTAAATCTTCTCAGATTGGTGAGATAATGGCTTGTGTCCCGGTATAGTATAATGTTGTTCACTAATAATGATTAATTTTCAAGTGGCGGCCTAAAAATATAGGGCCCAAATCCAGGTGATTGTTATAATTTTACTCGTCTTAAATGTGCATGAATATTTCTCGCTGGACATTATGCAGACAACAATCATCATCATCATATATCAAGGAAATCATGATAGGAAATGCAAATCCTGGAATATTGAAAGGTATATAGAAATATACTCAATAAACAAACTGTTGTTGGTAGAATGATTATACATAGGTACATGTATCATATGAAAGTTCAAGACGGAAAACTTGAAGTCATCTCTGATGTCAAGAGTTTATTTCTAGATTGACCTTGTCTGTTGGCAATTTTCTAAAGCAGACCTTTCTGTATCTGTTGTATTCTTCATTTAAAGTTTAATTGGATATAAGGTACCGCCCTAAAAGTTCGTTAAAAAGACATCCTCGACATGGTATTTTAGAATTTATTCAGAATTATAATTAATATTACAACTGATTATTGAATAATCATGTTTAGATACTTTTTTTCATTTTAATATTCAACTTCTTAATTTCTAAAATTCGCTTCAGAGATTTACAGGTATATATTATTTGTATGCCTCACCTACGAAAATAGAGGGGCATTATGTTTTCTGGTCTGTGCGTCCGTCCGTTCGTGCGTTCGTCTGTGCTTCCGTTCGTCCGTTCGTCCCGCTTTAGGTTAAAGTTTTTGGTCAAGGTTGTTTTTGATGAAGTTGAAGTTCAATCAACTTGAAATTTAGTACACGTGTTCCCTATGGTATGATCTTTCTACTTTTAATGCCAAATTATATTTTCTTTTACCAAATTTTACCGTTCATTCAACATGGAAAATGATAGTGCGAGTGGGGCAGCCGTGTACTTTGGACACATTCTTGTTGATATTGGTTTTAGTTCCATATAATCATACAATGATACATTTATATTTTGAAAATCCTTATACTTTTTAGTTTCAATATTTGTTTTCTTATATCTTAGAATGTACAGTCAAATGTTTATTGAATGATCATTTTGATGTAGTTCCCTCTAAACGGTACAATTGGCCATTTTGATCAAACAGTAAGGTGAAAGGTTTTTTTTTCTCCTTGGTTTAGTCATCACTTTGACACTGACTTGAAGTTTACTTTGCCTGTTATTATGTGCGTGAAGTGTTTTTGTGTCATAATTAGGTCTTTCCACTTTTCGTGGAAAGACCTTTTGTTTTTCTTCTTCTGATTATTTTTTTTTCCTTCTGCCGTCTGAGATGCTTTTTTGTCTTACAACATATCGAATGGATTTTTTGGCCAATGATGTTGTACAGTAATGGGTGTTTTAAAACTCACCCTGTGTGACCGAACATAGGAGTTTTCTCCCCTTATGTATTTCAAATCAGTATTTCTCCACAACCATACAAGTGATTGACCTCCGGTCTTCCGTTTTGAGTTCACTGACCTATGACCTTGAAATTGAGATCAAGGTCGAAGGTCAAGGTCATGTTATAAATTGTGAATTTTGCTTGTTATCGTTAGTCAAAAGAAACTGTTACAGTTAATGATATGATTTGTTTGCCAAATTACTGTTTACAAAAAGGCGGAACTTCAACCTATTTCATAAGACATTAAAGACACAAGACATAAGACATTTTATTTCACTAAAGCCCCCACATGGGGTATTTTAGTACAACAATTTACAACAAACAATAAAAGTGTGAACATATTTACATTAGAACAACATGGTTAACAAAGGTGCAATAATAGTATATAATATATAATTAATACAAATATTTGACAGGAAGTACAAATTATAGTAACATGATTATTAAGCACATGTATTAAAAGGTTTTAATAACACTTTTGCAAAATTTTGCTATTCCAGTAAGTGTAAATAAATCTGATGTATTCATCAATTCTTTAAATTTTAAAACATTTGGGTTTTTACATATATTTAAAGGTAAAAATTTAGCTCTTACATTGTTGAAAAATGTACATTTGAATAAGTAATGAAACTCATCACCAAGTTCATTAGCATTACAAAGATTACAATGTCTTTCAGATCTATCAATATTTAAAAATCTGCCCGTTTCAATGGGCAATTTATTACTAAGGCAACGGAATTTACATAAATACATTCTTAGATCAGATGGTAACACCGATAAATATTTCTCAAAACAAAAATCAGACTTGTATATTCTGTAATTAAGACATTTTGCAGAATTCATAACATTATTACTCCAGTTCAACATAAATTTATCACTTAAACATTTCTTGACATTCTTACTAATATTATCAGATTTAGCAATTATTTGATAATCCCACATCAAATTAAATCCACATTCATATAAAGTATTTTTAATTTCTAACAACCATTTAGAGTGGTAGATACCCCTTTTACTAAGCTGATACAATATAGAATACAGTGTATATGAAATTTTTTCTCTTTTACCACACATGATACGTTGCCAGAAACCAACCATTCTAGCTTTAATAAGAATATGTAATGGTATTATATGAATGTGACATAAATTCGACCAAGTCATTTAAGAAAATGGCAAACAATACAGGAGATAGATTTTCTCCTTGGCGTACACCAAAATTGGATTTTAAAAAGTTTGAACAAGAGTTGCCTTGTCTCACACAAGACTTTGCATTGTTATACATACTGTTTATAATCTTAAATATTTTGCCATCAATGGTACATTTTAACAATTTTTGCCATAAATATACTCTTCTGACAGAGTCAAAAGCTTTTCGATAGTCAACAAATACACAATACAATTTTCTACCTCTATTTAAGTATAAATCAATCAAGCATTTCAAATTAAAAATATGATCTGTCGTACTATAACCTTTTCTAAAACCCTGCTTGTTCTTCGCACAATAAACCAGAATTTTCTAAATATGTATGAAGCCTATTATTCAAAATGCAAGTAAATAATTTACCATAACAACTTAAAATAGTAATACCACGATAATTATCCACTTCATTTGGATTACCTTTATTCTTAAATATTGAACATATATAACCTTCTGACCAACTATCAGGTATAATACCACTATGAAATACAATATTAAATATTCTTACAGAAACAGTCATCAACTTTACTGTACCATATTTCAAAAATTCATTCAATATAAGATCACCGCCACATGCTTTATTATTTTTCAATGATTTGACAGCATATAATACTTCGTCTTCTGTAATATCTCGATTTAATTCAATATTACAATCAGTAATATTATTAGGTAATACAATATCGTTATCATCCTGCTCATCAAGAGCATTAAGATTTTTGAAATGATCATATAATACATCCATGATAGCAATTTTATTTACAGCTTTGTTACATTTTGTATCACATTTGTTCAAAAGAGACCAGTATGCTTTCGAATCAGATTTACGTAAGTTTTTCAATTTGTCTATAACAGACTTCTGATATTCTCTAAACTGCTTGTTAAGCGTACGTTTATACTCTCTACTACTAGCAATGAGATTTTCTTTTGTTTCAGCCCTTTGTAATCTCCAGTGGAGATTTTTACATTTACGATATGCTTTACGTTTTAAATAACAATCTTGATTAAAATAAGGTTTACATTTTTTTGACCTGACACCAGGTCGACTGTTCTTTGGTTTGAATTCTACAATCATGTCAGCTTTATCAGCAGCATTTTTAATAATTGAATTACAATTCAATATTACATTGTTGACAGTTTCAACATTAATATTATTGACATCTAGATTTTCAAGTTTTTCAACTAAATCATGAATATTTTCATCATTCAAATTTTCAAAAAATACATTTGCATTATTATTCTTCCATTTTTATTTGTATACAACATTGCTATTATCATCATGTGACAGAGTATCAACAGATTCAAGTATTATAGATGTATCAAAATGTATGACAACTTGACAATGAATATCACTCAAAATTGGATCAAAATTTTCAATATTTAAGTATGAAATACATTTAAATAACATAGGTGACACAATAGCATAATCAATAAGTATGTTTTTACTTGTTGTAACAGCCCCTACTAATTGATCATTACTAATTCTACCATTAACAATATATAGATCTAAACTTTTACAAAATTCCAATAATTTGTGTCCATAATTATTTATATTCGAAATGTCCTTCGAAGAACGTTTAATTGGGATACCCAATTCATACAGAGCATTAATACTGTTCGTATATTTTCTGGAATTCTCGTCGATCAGCAGGCTGTCTAGGATTGTATCATTTACAATAATAAAGTCATCATGAGTCCCTGTATGGGCATTAAAGTCCCCAAGTAGGCACACTTGGTAATTTTTATTAACAGTGATATCAATTATTTTTTCTAAAATCTCATCAAATATATCAACTGAACCATAAACACTATTTTCAGGGGGGATATATACTATCCCAAACAACAAATCACTTGGCAACACATTCACAATAGAGAACAAATATATACATTGACTAGAGATATAAATAACTTTCACATATTTGTAAATAGAACTTTTTACAAATACTGCTATACCACCAGACTTATGTCTACATTTCTCACGTATTATAGGTGGTAGTAATTCCACGGCCGACACTCGGCTAACCGATAGATTGGTCGGTTAATCAATATTGAGTATGCGGCTATATGGGCGGTTGGTCTGTTAATCGGGTTGGTTATACGTCTGTTAAGAGTAAAACGCACAATTTAATGTTAAACTCTGTTAAGTATACAGATTTTTGGCATATTATAAGAACCAAATAAAAAAAAGAAAAGTGTCTGACAAAATGATATCTATCATAGAACATTTTCCACCTGTAAAAACATTTCATAGTCTGCGCAGTTTTCAGTAAAACTAAAAGGCGTCGCGCAAGTATGTAGTATTTATGCTTATACGCATAGCAATTTTTTTAATAAAAGGCGAAACAAACAAATTTAAATATCATTTAAAGGACACAAAATAGTACTTTGGTTCTAAAAAATAAATTGACATTAGTAAATATTTCATAATTGTAACATAACGTGAATAATACCACGTTTTAGTGAAATTTATGGGAATAAAGTCTGTTAATGGGTTGGACAATTAAAATTGTGTCAGTTAAGAGTTATTTAGCCACGACAATAGTTTTGCTACCTTTACATTTTCCCATTGAAAAAGTTAAGAATGAGATGTTCTTGAGTAAAAAAATATGACAATACGGTGCAACAGTATCCTTATAGTAAGAGCATTTTTATTTTGACTTTCTTTGCATTTTATTGAATGGTGTGTCACTTCCATATAGCGTGATATGGATTGGCCGCTATAATATGCATGAATTTATTATTAACGTTTTCAATCATCCATAATTTTTGCGTCTGTTCAAAGTACCACGTTCTAAAATCCGACTGAAAGTGTCTTTCTAATACAACACAGGGTACATATAACGTGTTGTCGTTCTCATATGCACATGATATTTGTCACTGGACGTTAAACCCTAATTCGTCAGCATCATCCAATTGGTTCTTTTCTTCTATAACTTAATCATATGTTGTTTACAAATCATTATAAAGAAGTAAATGGAAAGGAGCGAATGCAGCTACATTTTGGTTATCTTAAGTTTTAATTCATTTTATTCCGTTTAGTTCCTTTCTACAGAAGTCAAGAGAAGAACTGCAGTTGTCCGGATGTAAACTTCTAGCATTTGTTAACAATTTGAGTGCATCGCAATCCGTTACTTTTTCAACACCCAGGGGTGTTTCATGTCTGTATTCTTAAACAATTATTTTTTTTTTCTCTTTTTTTGCAATGCATCACTCTCTACTGTCCTTATCTATTATTCTATATTCTGCGTCTCCATCCAGATTCTCGTATATACCGTGAGGGTCCGGATTGGGGGTGTTGTTTATTTTTGTATTCTTTAAATTGTTATGTCACTTTTCTCTACATTTTATTTATTTTACTCATTATTCTTTCTCTATTCTTTATATTTTAACATCCCAATATATTTTACTTACTGATGTTCAGTTACATTACGACGTTTATCTCTGATTTATATACTGGTTACTGTAGATGACAAATTAGTGTCATTCATGACAATTAAACAAAATTCACATGATATATGCGACCATTCTTGGATGAAATTAATATTACTTTAATATTACACTTTTTGAAACAATTTTTATCAATTTTCAATTTCCATTGTCTAAATTGTTCATTGTTCATGTGTTGTTTCCGTATATTTTATGTTTCATTGTTCATTTGTTGTTTCCATATATTTTGACCATTTGTCTGGAGCATACCCATTTGATCCGATAACACCCCATATAGCAATAAAATCATACTTTTATTGTCATTCATAACTCTTAACAGACCAATTAACAGACCGGGTTTTATACATCGGACCCATTAACAGACCAGGTTTTAAATAAAAATTGATTAATGTCACCAAAATACAGATTTTCGTGTAGATTTTTTACACAATGATAGTAATATGGTTAACAAACATAATGTCTGTCTTTTTTCGATGTTCAAAATATTGCATGCAAGTAAATTCAACCAACGTGTCATTTTGTGAACATTTTGTGTGTGTAAAATGTGTATAAATTTATTGATGAGTAACCCGCCTTTTCATTTTATAGATCGTTTATCGAAGCTAGAAAATAAATAATTACACCACTGGATTCAGTACATTGAATTGTTTTGTCAGGCATGAATAATTTTTATGATAAAAATATATTTAAAAAGTTTTTCAAGAAAACATACTGAACTTGCAATGATTTTCTCGAGAACACCTGATTAACAGACTTTAGCCAACCCGATTAACAGACCAACCGCCAATATAGCCGCATACTCAATATTGATTAACCGACCAATCTCTCGGTTAGCCGAGTGCCGGCCGTGAATTCATAATCAGATAAATGAACATCATCATAAGCATCAAATTTTGATTCAGTAAAACACAATATATCATTTGATGAAATAAACTCCACAAAATCGGGGATTTTACTTTTTGAAACCAACCCACACACATTTAACGACAGAACTTTTAGCTGGCCTTTCACATTTTGAATTTCACAATTTTGACGATCACTAGATTCACTTTCACTTATGAATATGGGCAGATTTTCAGATTTTGAATTTATTTCAACACTGCGCTTCTTTTGACTTCCTTCGCACCCCTAAAATTCGGGCAATCCTAAAGCTTTATAATCCACGGTATCCATTCCAATTTTAAACAAGTCATCCGGACTATCAATTTTCAGTCGAAGTGTTTTGATTAACCCTTATAGGAGTTTTCTCCCCTTATGTATTTGAAATCAGTATTTCTCCACAACCAAACAAATGATTGACCTGGGGTCTTTTGATTTGAGATCACTGACCTATGACCTTGAAATTAAGGTCAATGTTAAAGGTCAATTTGACGTTCTAGATTTTAACCGTTGCTAAAAATTATTTCTAGTTCATTATAAAACAATTTTTAACAAGTCACAGTAAGTACGCTTACAGAAATCACGAGTGATCGATCGTCTGTGTGTTCTGTAACTTGTGAACGAGTTTTTAGAAAAAGTGTGGTAAAGAATTTGGACATTTGGAAAATTTTGTTTTTAATGATTCCAACTGTCAAAATTACAATGAACTATGTTTCAAACCAGGATTAATACATGCAATGCTTTGTGTGTCGCTCTGATGAGTCGTGTCATTATCAACTGATTTTCATAGTTTATTGTCGTGTCGTTACATGTACATCACGTTCCCAGGTTCACTGGGGTAAAGCTGATGACCGTAACTGCATTCACGGTCATCCCAAGATGTCGGATGAAAAATTAGGTCAGTTTCTGTATTGTCTGTTAAAGTGTTTCTATATCATTTTCTTTACAAATCATACATTGAAACGATGAAAAATAATAAAAGAATCACTCGGAAATCACTAATTACTTCCGAGAAATGTGCATGAAACGGGAAATTCGATTTGAAAAAATCGTGAAGATGACCGTAAATCATAATCAAAATATTTTCAAGATGACCGTAACATATAACAAGGATGACCGTGATTGGTAAAAAGATGACCGTAACTTGTAAAGGATGACCGTAATTTGTAAAGACTGACTGTAATTTATATAGGACGACCGTAACTTTTACAGGATGATCGTCAATTCTAAGAAATATCCGTATTTGTATTGAAAGCTTTTTGTTGAGTTTGTCGATCTCAATAGGGGCTCGGTTGGCGGATATAAATATGTTTAATAAATTTCTTTTATTAAACTATAATATAATTGGCCGTATTTGGGATTTATGACAATGATAGTAAATTGCATATTTCTCGTAAACAATGAAATATTTATTGATAACGACGTTAAAATTTTAACACAAATTGACAGCGATACGACAAAAATTTGAAGAAACATGAATGTGTCCCTGGTACACGGATGCCTCATCTACACTATCATTTTCTATGTATAGTGGACTATGAAAATGGGATAAAACTGTTATTTGGCATTAGAATTAAAAAGATCATACCAT
Organism: Mytilus edulis; assembly: GCA_019925275.1. NCBI lineage: Eukaryota > Metazoa > Mollusca > Bivalvia > Mytilida > Mytilidae > Mytilus > Mytilus edulis. The sequence goes on along the minus strand of CM034357.1, from coordinate 108,244 downwards.
AGGGAAAATGTGTACTAAGTTTCAAGTTGATTTAACTTGAAGCTGGACAAACGGACAAACAAATAGACGAACGGACGAACGTACGCACAGACCAGAAAAACATAATGCCAATTAATGGAGCATAAAAAACATTAATAATACATATGGATATTCGGTAATCGAGCCCATGTGTATGGTTCCAGAGCAAGCAGATTAAAATCTTAATTTGTCTTGATATATGCAGGCGGAAACACTCTTGAAATAGAACAAAAGAATCGAAGCTCTTTGTTAGAGAAGGCGATAAATGTTTACTGTAATGTTAACTGTAGTGACAAAATTTTTAAAAGTTAATAGAAAAAAATACAACGACAATTTTCTTCTCAATTTCGAAGTGTTTTATTTTAAAAACACCATTTGCATAAGTTTTCAATTTATCTATTACATAGTAATGCAAAACAATAAGGTATCAAGTCGACGACATGGGTATCTATAAGTTGGATGTAGAAAATGCTTAACCTCCGATTATTATTTTTTTAACGAGGGACGGAGAACATATAAATCTTTTAGTTCAGAAATTTTCGTGTCTGCCCTTCCATTATGTGAATCAAGAAAATATTCCCAAAAATAGGTAACGATTGTATCGAAAAGAGAAAATCGAGTGCACCTTTTTATGTTGGGGCATGTTTGAGGTGTATATTTTGTCTTTAAAACGTAAAAAGCAAGAGTATTTGATATAGCATCTCGCTTCAGATTCTATCATTTTTATATATCAAAGCTACAGGTTGACTTTGTAACGTAAAAAAATGACAAAAGATGAAAATTGAATATATGGGTCAAGTGAAATACCTATCTAATGAATCACAAAAACAGTAGGTGTGTTCGAATAGCTATTTTTTTTTCTAAAAGTTCTTGACGACAGTCTTTTAATTTGGATGATGAAAATGAATATCTTCGAAAAAATATGATTTTCTTGTGTGATAACTAGGGTTTATAATCTTCAACCACTGAAAATATTTAGTCTGCCCTTCCACGAAATATTTAATTAGAATTTTTTTTTAAATGCTTAAGAATTTTCGAAAATTCCACCTGACATCCGATCAGACAATATTTTTTAAAGTACAGACAAGATCATTAACTAATGCTCAATTGCTAGTAGATACATTTGTCTTTTTAAATACAACTGACATATAACGGATCATAATGGTGCTATGTGGATAAATTTGTCAGTTTTCAAGAGCAAAATTGGCAGAGCGTCATTCCTACAATGGCTTCAATTTCTACGATTGTCAGCATGAACTGGCGTAATGGGGAGATAATTTTGACGAAGTATAATCCTGACTGTATGAATAACATTTCTGTATATATACAAATTGACAACGTTCCGCCTTGTGATACGCTATTCGTACAAAACTATTTTAAGGATCTATTTTGCTGTAGCTCACCTTCACTAGTCGTATGATATTTTCAAAATATTTTCTGTGATTTTATTTGCACGACAAAATGGAAGACGATATAATATCAATGGGTGTACATGCATTGGCATTTTTAAAAATGTGTATTTATTATGATGCATTAAAAGGAATCCCAGAAATAAAAAAAAAATCTTTTGTCGTGCAGTTGGAGGCTGTGCACCGCATTTTTTTCATTATACTTATAAGGTGTCATTTTATCGCGCATTTGTAGCATGTTTTCCCTACCTGTTTATTTGCATGTCTTTTTGCAAATTCATTTTAAAAATTAAACCCTCTACCGTAAAAAGGATACATATGGTAAACTTTGCAATTTGAAGCACGTCTTATTTTCTTCTACCTATAGGACAATACTCTCATATTAATATGTTTATACCAACACGATTTATCATTTGATACAAAAAGGTAGTTATATAAATACGGATATTTCTTAGAATTGAGGGTCATCCTTTAAAAGTTACGGTCATCATTTACAAATTACGGTCATCTTAAAACCAATTACGGTCACCCTTGTTATGAATCGCTGTTTCTGTTACGGTCATCTCGATTGTGATTTACGGTCATCTTCACGATTTTTTCAAATCGAAATTCCCGTTTCATGCACATTTCTCGGAAGTTATTAGTGATTTTCGAGTGATTCTTTTATTAATTTTCATCGTTTCAATGTATGATTTGTAAAGAAAATGATGTAGAAACACTTAAACAGACAATACAGAAACTGACCTAATTTTTCATCCGACATCTTGGGATGACCGTGAATGCAGTTACGGTCATCAGCTTTACCCCAGTGAGGTTAAGAAAGGATTGAGCGCTCGATAACTTGTTTAAACCTGCAATATTCAGTATGAGTCTGTCTCAAGTCAGTAGCACGTAATTTAGTGCTCTGTCTATCTGATTTGTAATCCGTTTATAGTTTTATACTTAATTCAAGACGTCTTTTTTTTTGGTTTCAGATTGTTTTCCATTTTGTCTACCGGTATCTCATGTATTCTGAAATAGTAAGCAGATCCTGCCCCACATTTGTCATTCATCGGGTTTTTTTTTCATCTGAAAATTAAATTCGAGGAAAAAAGGACGGGGTTGTACATGTAGTGACGACAGTTGGAGCATATCCATTGTCATCTGTAAAACAGATATTCCACAACACTCAAACAACTGCTTACGGTGTCCGTATTTTTTTTTTCTTCAGAGGGATGCTTTGAACTGCATCACTTGGAACTCTGGGTTTTATAGCTTCCTTAAGCTTGTAAGTAGTCAGCCTCTATCAAGGAAATTATGAAAGGAAATGCAAGCTCTCGATTATCGTACTGACTGAGATATATATACTAAATATGCAGCTGACACTGCTGGAATGTTGCTACAAAGTAATGGAAAGTTAAAAACTCACAGTTGTAAAACTAATGCATCCCTTTCGTCGCTTAAAGCTAATATTCCACCGTATCGGTTTTTGTTATTGTTGAAGATCTTACGGCGACCTATACGCCATTTGATTTGTGTAATTTGTTGCATTGGGGATCATACCACCTCCTCTTATTTTACATATGTGCATGTAGTACATGGGGTGTATCTGATATTGAATTTGGCAATAAATTATCCCAATTTGTAATAAAATTGTAGAAAATTAGCATTTCAATCATTATTTTAAAAACAATCAAACATGCAGAATAATTTTAATGATAAAACATTGCTTAGAACACTTTAGACAATCCTACGTTGTCAAATCGAGATACTTGAGTTCACAAAATAGTTCGGTAAAAGGCGAGGGAAATCTAAATAGTAAAAATAAACATCTTTTTTTTCTTAAGCGATTTATTTGTTTTCATTTCTATTATCAATAAGCATCTTTATATTCATACACATCATAATGACATCAAAACTAAATATATAAGATATCTCTCTCAATTGATTATATGATTCTATATTTACGATTTTTTTTAAATAAACTAAATCAGAGGCATTATATGTAAAATATGATGTTTATTTTTCATTTGCATGCATTTCATTTTATCAATTGAAATAGATTTACACAAAATTAGGTACAATATTAACCATTAACAGCAATATTTAAAATGTGCTTAAGTTTCTATAAACAAATTGTCACTTCGGGCCAGTCACTTCCAAAACCAAACTTTAAACTTAAATATCCAATTATTTCTAAACTGTGGCGCATTTTTTTAAGAACTTTTAGTTTAAATTCAATCTTATGATAAATAAAGGCGATATAAGTATACTGCTGTTCATTAGTAAACAATCGATTTAACATATCTGGGACACAAGACAAAACAAAAAGGAAAATGCAGCAGCTATTAGAGGAAAACAACGAAACATATATATAAACGGACTAGAAACTGCCATATTCCTGATTTGGCACAGGACATTTAACGAAAAAAATGGTAGATTGAACCTGGTTTTATGGCTAGTCAAACCTCCAACTTACTCTTAATCAGGATTTATTTTTCTTTCTGTTTGATTCATATATTTACTTCAAAGTCGGGAACCAGATGTTTTTGAGACAATTAAAAACCATAATGCCAACTCAGAATTTAAAAATGGTCGTTCCAGATGTAACGAATAGCATGTGAAAAAAGGAGAAAAAAGAATTTTTAGGTTCGACCACTTCATGCTTTTAAGTTTGTTTTTTTTTTTGTAAGGGGGGGGGGGGTTGCTTAAAGACCTTAGTCTTTTGCAATATACTTGATTTTTTTAGGAGGAAAAAAAATTGTGATGCAAAAATATAATAACTTTATATTAAGATATAAATGCATAGCAATTCACTTATGAATATAATGATAATATTTAAATAATGATAACATAGCAAATATATTAACTGTATTGTTATAATCATTATGAAAAAACAAGTTCTATGATGATTGCAAATCTAAACTTTTACGAAACAACACAAATATTGATATAAGATGAAACGGCCTTTTCTATATAAAAATTATCAATTTATTGAAAATATTTACAACTGTAAAAATAATTAACTGCTTTTGCAGGTTATACATAAAGATTTCAAATGCAAATATTGTGCCGCTCTGAAATAAACACAGAGTATTTAAACTATTTCAGATATAAATACAGAGTAGTTAAACTATTTCAGTAATAAATACAGAGTAGTTAAATTATTAGATATAAATACTGCCAAAAATATAAGAGTAATTATGAACAAAAGGAGCAATCTTAATATCTTGACTGATACCGAAAAACAGACAGTCCTGAGAGCATGAGTCATTGTATTCACTTATATTTCCAATGTCGCAACCAAAGGTGTCAAAAGGAGAATAAAAGATGCAAAGTATAATCAATATCAAAGATTTGAATGGCATACATGTAGATTTTTAAAAAAATAACACTAAAACAGGAACTTTCTATACTTAGTATAGAAAATCCTTTACTGTTACAAGTATGGTAACACGCAAGTTATCAGTGAAAAAGTAAAAAATTAAAAAAAATAAAAACAAATTTGCTTAACTGTATTTAAGACAGACAGCTAAATACCATAAACATACTATGCATACACATGCCAGAGTCTGAGCTTGATTTGCTATATGATATAAAAACTAAACTTACGAAAAAAGGTCATTTATTCAAAATCATAAAATGCAAAAAATACATTTTGCAAATAAAACATTTGACATAAAAGTTCATATTTAATATGGAATGATAATACATAATTAATACGAAATTACATCAACTAATATCATATCAATTGAATAAATGACAAAGAATAGCAAAGGTGGGGAGAAAAATCTGCCCCATAAAAAAACATATATACATGGGTCATTATAAAAAAAAGTTCAAATTTCGACGAGGTAACATTTTGAAAAATGATGTCATTGTTTAAATCATTTAAATGTGTTCCGCTATTCTATAGTATGGTAGCAACGATATTCAGAAATATGCAATGGGAAAAATGAAGAGTAAATTGTTCCTTCAATTTTAACAATTTTAGGTCATGCTTTGATAGAATCGTGTCAATGGTGTTACCAATTTAAAGCATACATTTAGCTACTGAATATTATTGTTTAACATCAAACAACTGTTCCAATTTGTTGTTGAGGTTAAAATTACGACTTATTGACATTATTCATATAGCTGTGCATTCTATTCAAAAATAATTTCAGAATACATTGTCGTAAAAAAGTTGGCTGTCCTAATCATAGCCGTTGTAAATACTAAATTATGAACTTAAAATGAATATATGTGAATTGTGTAAGATTAAATGATAACAATATACCTAATCCTTCGTACATGACCTAAAAACACTTATATTTATGAATGAAAATTTAAAAAAATGTCGCATTTTATATAGTAACACCACTGACCCTTCAGTAACTCCACTGACACAAAAGTATCACCATTGATATCACATTTCAAATTTTCCCTTTATCAAGTACTGAACAAAAAACCAAGATCACCGGGCAAAAGAAAAAGATAAAAAAATAATTCTTAGGCTAAACTATCTCAAATTATATAACATAACATCAATAACTAAAATGTAAATAGTGTTACTAAATAGTTTCATTGGTGTTACCAGCATACATCAGTTTTTTGAAATCTTTGTATATGTAATACATGATATTGTTAAAACATTGTTAAATAAGTATTGTTTTTCGTAAATAATATGATGTTTCGCTTGTTAAGCATGAAAGAAACACAAAACAATGCTGATTGTCATGATATATTCAGTGGTGTTACTAAACTGGTCAATGGTGCTATTTTATCAAAATGGTCTTACCATTGACAGTGACACCAATGATTTAAGATGTATTTTAAGATTTAGTTACGAAATAAGTGCTCCATTCCCCTATTCTATATGTTGTTCCTGGTGCATGTTTCTATAATCAATATATTTCATAATTCAAAGTTCAGGAAATGTTTTCAAAAAAAGATTTGTATAAGGGTACACCATGGACACTATTTTCAATTATGATATAGCTTTTACTTACTTTTAAGATTTTTCCACTAAATTTTCAACATTATTGTTTTGGTTTTTATTGCAAAACATCCTTACAGGTAAAATTGCTAAGGGAGAAACTGTTGTAAATGCCAAAATCTTGCGAAAGATAACTCTTATCATACTAATTTGTCCTTTGGTTACACCATTGACTTTAAAAATGTAACATTTCCTTTTGGTGAAATGTTTTATTATAAAACCAACATACACCTCCTAAATCATTAAAAAATGTTTGTATGTATCAAAATGCAATAAAAAGTGATAAATCAAAACACAAATATGAATAATAGTCCTATTTCAAGTCTCAAAGGACTCTATAGTAAAAAAATAACCGTTAATTCTGGCTATCTCCAAGGGTTTAAGAAAACATTAAGGATGTTTTTATAACATTTCATACTAACATTTGCAAGTGGGATTTTGATATATTTTCATGTCTGTGACTTGAAAAGACCCGATAACATAGTTTTGCATGTTTTTTTGATAATTACCCACATATCTACTTCAAAAGATAACATTAAGGGAGGTATATGAGTGGGAATGTTGAACAATTTATTTGATAAGAATCACAAGTTAACACATCAAATGCTGATGATAAAAGGAAGTGACCACACTGCACTTACACGTGAACTCGTGCTGATCCGCAAGATCATTGACCAATAAGAAAGATGAAATCCAATCATACATTGGTCATAAGTGAAATTTCTCTGCACGTGAAAACATGTTATCTAATTTCAACAATTTGTCGTTCAATTAAGTAGGACACTCTGACCCTTTGACCAGACTAGAGACATCATACATTTAGAGTATTAATAGCTCACTCTTTTATTTAAGTCGGTTAGTAATAACCAATTGAAACAGAATTATCTTCTCTGCTGTCTTAATTTTTTTTATTCCGCTTAACTTTCAATTACTAGTAGCAAATAAAATTGGTTTTACAATAAATATGTTCACACTTAATGTCAGCAAAAAAGAAACCAACAATAAAGGGGTTACATGTCATAGTCTATGCTTTCGCACATAACAATCTACCAACCCATGATGCATCCAAATAGCAAGTTTTGTCAATCTTAGTTCTATAATTTTAAAAACAGTATTGTCCCAGACAGGAATCAGACAAAGTTTTACTATCGAAGGAGTCGAAGGTCAAAAGCACATAATAAAATTATATGTGACAATGCTTATTTTGGAGAAAAAAATATAGAAAGTACTTTTGCATTTTCACAAAACAAATTTAAAAGGAATTTAAAAACATCAATGATGTTACTATGTAACATGTTTTATAAAACATGATTGGGATTAACGTGTCATTCCATCAGTATCATCAGCAGAAGGAGTAAGAGCAGAATCGTTTATCAGCTGTTAAATTAAAAAAGGAACCGTGTTGACGATACTTTTTAACAGAAATATATTACAATGTATGTATACAAATTCGGAAGTAAAAAAATATTGACAATTTGCCATTGTAAATGAATGTTACTATGATCTCTTTCTACCAGTTCCCGTTTTATGTTTTACAAAACACCAGAAACTTAATCAAAAAACATTCTTTTACAATAAAAAAACAAATTTGATTTAATATGAACTATCGATCACATTATCAATTGTATTTTCGTTGTACAAAAGACTGATACGTAATGCACATTATTGAAATGTCATCTCAAAAACCGTAGCAAATTGACATGAAATCGAACCATCAATTAATCTAATGTTAGTTATTGTACTTCAGAGCAGATTCCATATAGCCAAGTAATACATAGCAAAAAAAGGGATATCGTGGAAAATCTCCAAAGCAAACCTGTAAATAATGTATATGCAAAACAACAACAGAATCAGTTCACTTTAAGTTGACAATTTTTGTTAATCTCACAAAAATGTAAGAAGCGATAATAAAAGAACATCACAATTATATTTGAAACTGATATGTATAGATTATCGGGTTTTCTACACATTGATATCGTAAAATATCAGCCGCGACCCACAATGTGAACCTTCTTTGGTAAGTGAACGTGGCGAACGAGCAAAGATCCTTCACATTGTGTCGAGCGGTTGATAATTTACGATATCTATACGAAGAAAGCACGATTATCTGTTTATCGTACTTTTACTGGCCGTTTTCGTCTCCCTTACAGAGTTTCATGTTTGACGGAAGTAAACTTTATAACGTCTCATCTCACACTGTGACGTGTGATAACTTCTCCTCTCACATTGTGTCGTCGGTGATGATGCCAGCTTTCTTCTCAAAGCTGGGATATGAGAATTACGGAGCTACTGAGCAGAGTGATATAGGCATAGGGAAGTACGATAACCTTAAATATACTGTTAAGTTTAAATGTAAACTGTTTTAGTGCTAGACCTCTGAGAAATATATCTGCATTGATAATGAAAGGTAGTATGATTGTTGAAAATATGGTATCTATATCCCTGCAGTTTAAGTATTTTAGTAATGAAAACGTACGTAACGGAAATGTTAGTAATGAAAATGTCCGTAGCAATCTGAGAGGTCACTGCATTCATGAGCAAATATAAGCAACTTAAAACTACACTCTTTAGATTTTAGACATGTTCATAGATGAAAACTAAGCTAGAGGCTCCTTCCTAAGAGCTTGTTACGCTTACCTTGGTCTATGTGCATATTAAACAAAGGACACAAATGGATTCATGACAAAATTGTGTTTTGGTGATGGTGATGTGTTTGAAGTTCTTACTTTACTGAACGTTCTTGCTACGTACAATTATCTCTAATTATCTATAATGCACTGTGCACAATAATAATAGAGGAAATTATTTTGAAGAAATTTACAAAAAATTACCAAATTAATGATTTTTTTTAAAATTGACTATAAAGGGCAATAACTCCTTAAGGGGTCAACTGACCATTTTGGTCATGTTGACTTATTTGTAGATCTTGTTTTGATGAACATTACTGCTGGTTACAGTTTATCTCTATCAATAATATTATTCAAGATAATAACCAAAAACGACAAAATTTCTTTAAAATTACCAATTGGGGTGCAGCAGCACAACAACCGGTTGTCAAATTCATCTGAACATTTCAGGGCAGATAGATATTTAACCCCTTTGTCAGATTTACTCTAAATGCTTTGGTTTCAGAGATATAAGCCGAAATCTATAGTTTACCCCTATGTTCTATTATTAGCCATGGTGGCCATCTTGGTTTGTTTGCTAGGTCACCGGACACATTTTTTAAACTAGATACCCCAATGATTATTGTGGCCAAGTTTGGATAAATTTGGCTCAGTAGTTTTAGAGGAGAAGATTTTTGTAAAAGATAACGACGACGGACGACGACGGACGAGAAGTCAAGTGATGAGAGAAGCTCACTTGGCCCTTTGGGCCAGGTGAGCTTAAAATACAGTTCAAACAACATAAACTTTACTCCAGTTCACACACAACCACATCACAGTAATGGGTCTGTTATTTGCTTATTCTTAATTGTCGTTATAATCAACAACGTTTCGTGATTTATTCCATGTAGAGTATGGCTCTTTTGCTATTTCTAAGTCAGGTCTTAAACTTTGTAGTTCCTTGGTGATGTCATCATTAAACTTAGCGCATACCAGAAAGGTTTCCAGCATGCTCTGTGTCTCTATATGAAAGTTATGGTCTTTACATTGCCTTTTAATGCGACAACGAATATAGTAGACACTTGACGTCAGTTCAAAATTTGAAATGGGGTCTGAAATTATTTTGAATTACCCTTATGTCTGGGAGTAGTAATTTGAATAATTCTTCAGCTAGTTCAAACTCTTCCACTTCAAAATAAAGTTTACCCAAAGATATCTGAAGTTTCCATTTATATGCGTTTTCTTGCATCCTTTCTATTTTTGTTTTAAGACTTTTACATTCTACCTTTACTCTGTCCAAACTTGACAAGTCATCGACTTTTGCTAGCTTGCTACTCAAACTTATTATGTATTCCATCCATGTAAAGGCGCTAAGTTCACATACTTTTGTATCTAGCTTTAAAACGCCAAGATAGCATGTGGTTTCATTCAGCCTCTCTTTGCACATATCAATATCCTGCTTGATTGAAATAACTGTTTCTGCTTTCTCTGGTATTTCTTTCCTTCCTATCTTTAGCAATAGCCTTTCAGTCAGAATAGTTGCTATACTGTTCAACTTAAACATCCTGTGCCTGGGGATTCTAGCCAAGAGGTATGCCATTTTTTCAACTATAAATTGAAAATAGTTTTGTCTCATATTTCTGTTGTTTTGTCTTTCCAAATGGTACATTTTCCCAGGTGTTATTTTAGTAGAAATTATGTATGCAACATTCAAGTACGCCTCCGTTGAATTTAATGACAAATAATATCCTGCACTCCGACAATGGGACTCTTTGACACATGAGTGCAGAATTGAAATGATCAATTCATACAGAAATAATGGTCCTATATCTGTTTTGGGTACAGCAAGACTATTTTTGGATAAAAATATGTACTCTGATTCTGACAATTGACTCCCTTTAATGAGATGCTGTTTGGAAAGAACTTTGCAAAGACATTTTCGATCCTGTCTGTTTCGATATTTATGCAATAGGTAATCAAGTCCAACTTTCTCAACTACAGTGAAATTACATTTATGACTTAAAAAGTTTTCTATATATATAAGAATGTTGTTTGCTACTGTGTGAAATCCAGAATTCCCCTCTGTATTTATAAGTTCAAACGGATCGGTCGTTCCTAATAAATTAAAAATCATTTTCAACACATTTTCACAATATGAACTTCTGTTCAGTTTCACGCTCTTCATGTAATTTATAACATCTGATACGTATATAAGATGCAAATCAAATTCCGTTCCTCTAATGGCGTTCTTCTCAGTTTCAGTTAATTTGTTTACAATATCAATCACCTTGCAGGCATGTGGTATAAGGGCTTCGTGACGACTAAGATCTTTTTCGCTGTTGCTGTCTTTGTCCATTGACAAGAAAAAAGACTTCATTAATATTTTTAGCAGTTTTACTTTCAATTGACTCTCATGAAATTCCTTCTTTTTTTTAGTAAAAATTTGTCTAATGCTACTACTACCATGTCGTGTACGGACAACATTCTGTCGTCGTCTGTCCCTTCTACTGTCCCAAACGATATGTCTTCAACTTCAGATACGAATTCGTTAACTTTTGAATTATCAAACACGGTACCAAACAGAATTACAGGTATCTTATGTTGCTCTTTAAGATATCGTAGCATTAACAACATTGTAAAAATGTAGTTAATGTTTTCGTAATTCTTTTCTAATTGACAAATAATTTGAACTAATGCTCTAAATGGTGTCTTTCTTTTGTAATCATCACGTATTACTTTACTTTTTTCTGTAGTATACCACTGGAAAGGACTTTGAAGGAATTCTGTCATCCCTTCAATTGTCAAATGCGCTTTAGACATGTAGGTTTTTCCCATATGCATCGCCTGAGGATTCAAACAGAACATTTGTGCAAGGATTTCACACTCATCTTCTAACTGTTTTGGACCAATTTGTAAGAAATAAGATGATTCAGTAGGAGATAATCCTTTTATGTCTAAAATTCCGGAATCGGTAATACTTACCATCAAACATGTCGTCATTATAATATTAATGTTGTCAACTTTCATGCAATTTTCCGAAAAGTTTTGAACACTTTCTCGCGATCTGTTGTGAACATCATCCAACAACAATAGATGGGATTCATGTTTTCGATTTGATAATTGTTTGAGTATATCATTTTCTACTTGCACTCTGTCAATCTCTTTGTAACAGCTCATTTCGACATTGCCTGTATTTAATAGATGATGCCGCAATTGATACATTGACTTATGCAATTCGTTCAAATCCGAGCAATGAAGTTTCCATACAACACTTGAAGGATTTTCTTCCTTGAAATTATAACAGTACTGTAGTGCTAGGCTAGTTTTGCCAGTCCCCATCAAACCTGGAAATATTATCTATAAGTGTATAAACAAAATCTGTTGTTAAGGGTTTATCTCACCATATGAATACAAATAGAAATACTTCTAATACAATTAGAGTGCACGTGGCCGGGTAGATCCCATAACAAAAAAGACAGCTCTCAGAGTACTTGCAGATGTATCTATGATGAGTTTATTGACTGACAGCTAGTAAAAAGTGCATGCATCTGAGACTTATTTATCAATCAATACACATCCAACATTCATTTGATTTAGTGTAAAAACGTCATAAATGTTAGAGAAAACATGACCAAAAGCAATGCCAAGATACAGGTTTCGACGCCATGGCGTTGTCATTTTATTTTCGATTTATAATTTTGAATTTCCCTCTGGTATCTTTCCTCCCTTTTTACAGTGATGAATTGGTAACACTTTCGAAAACGTTTATTTAAAGGATCGATAAGTTTACTAGGATCGTTTCTAAATATCCGGACATGGTAAACAACATCTCCGTAAAATAAGAATGGGATATTCCTTTTGAAAGAAGTTTTCAACAGGTACAAGTAGACTTCAGAACCAATTCTTTGTATCTGTGGAATATTGTAGTATTTTTTTTTCTTCATTGGCTAGAGGTATAGGGGGAGGGTTGAGATATCAAAAACTTGTTTAACCCCGCCGCTTTTTTGCGCTTGTCCTAAGTCAGGAAGGCTCCTGAATAGATTTTGTTTTTTTGTATTATTTTTTATTTTAGTTTCTTTTATATATTTCGGAGTTAAGTATGACGTCCAATATCACTAAACTGGTATACATTTTTGTTAAGGGGCCAGCTGAAGTACGCATAGGGGTGCGGAATTTACTAGCTGTATTGAGAACCAATTGGTGGCCTTCAGGTGACTTCTCTTATTTGTTGTCTCTTTTATTCATTCCCCATTTCCATTCTCATTTTTAAAAAGTAAGGGAAGGTTTTTAGAAATTTATGGTAACGAAAACCTGGACATAATGATATACCAGTTATATATAGATTACGTTTATTAAACTCTAAAACGTAACAACAGAAGAAGTCTGTTTTCTGTAAAGCCATTATTTTTTTTTATACTTTATTATTAAAATTGATCATCTTGATGATAGTTATACTGCAGTCATTTTGAATTGCTGTTTTCCGTTTTCACTTCATCACCGATTATTGTGGATTCTTTAAACATATAAGCTTCCAACCTCAATGTAGATTGCAAACAAATGCCACAATTTACAGTATATTACTTTTAATGCGCAAAATAAAAAATAAAATAAAATAGCGATTAAAGGTTGCGTTTCTGTAAATATTGACAATGCAATAACCCATAGGAAGTCCATTTACGGCTAAAACTGTACCACTTTTACTATGAAGTTTTGAAAAAAATCTTATCCTAGAATTGAAAGTTCATATGCACTACAATTTTTTCAAAGGTCAAACTATAGGGCTGTACGGCATATTTTCAACGTTTATATGCCCTGAAATTTTCAAAGTTTAAACTAAAACTAAATTTCCTTAACTATCCCTAACTCGAATGGAGGGTTGCCACAGATTTAAATGTAAGCAATATGCACATGTGTATTTACTGGTAACAACCCCAAGGTATGTATGTCTCTGTGAGATGGAACACAGAGAGCATAACTGGGAACCAGTATGTAAACAAAATTAATTTTCTATGAATATTCTAAATCTCCCCCAAAAGAGGCGTGGTTTGAGAAACAGCTGTATTTACAAAGTGCAACCTATACAAACATTTATTCAAATAGTAAAACTCTCTAAAATCAGTTTTTCTCACATTAAAACTCATTTATCAGAATAATAGCCTGTGCAACCTAAAAGTTATGCTCGTTAAGTACCTTTGATAATAACACATTTGTGTTTCGACATGAAATCTTTTAATTTCCCATCATTCTCAGTATATACCAAATTTGCATCTGTATCCCATATCTCTATATTGCATGGTTCTGAAAAAAATAATAAATAAACACACGACTTGCTATTTGACATATTATATATGTAGGACTCTAAAGTGCGATGGTACTCTAAAGTGCGATGGTCACGCTAAAGTGCGATGGTCACGCTAAAGTACGATGGCTGTTTGTTCGCTACAATACGTTGGTTTATCACGCTAAAGTGCGATGTACTAAAAGTGTAATGTTAAAGGGCTTAAAGTATAAAAGAACACGGATTTAAAAAATAGTCTTCTTGCGAAAGCTAGTACAAGGTTTTATGACATATTTGATAGGCTTTATAATTACCGGTAGTATTAAGAGATCATTGTTTTAAATTAAGAAGAACGACCACGTAATAATTGTTAAAATGGTAATTTAGGTGTGACAAAAATCTATATACATGTATCCTGTATATGTGTTTTTTAAATTCAGGCCGGTATCACATATTTGGATAATTGGTGTAGCTTGCCGTTCACACAGTATATCACTAATGTGAATATCTCCTCTCAAAGTCGTCATTGTAAATTACAAATACAAAATTCGTTCTAATTTTTCAGCAGACAATTTATGATTTACGCACGGAAACATGACGTACCTGTTACCGACTTCACTTTTCATTAAAATCAATATTTGAACGGGGACGGCAAAGTAAACTGCAACATAAACAATGATTTCAATGTATCCGTTAGCTTCAAATAGAAATAGGATAAAGGATATTTATGCGTATACTTTCGTATCTGTATAGTAAGATGGTCGACTGCAGGACAAAAGTCCTTCTTCTAGCACCGAAAAAAACCCACATTTGCTTCAGCCGACAAAACACAGTTATCATGTTTAAACTGAGTACGTCACGGACATTTGCTTTAAAGTTGTTAATCAAATATTCTACATTAATCTTTCGGCATGTTCATTTTTTGTTTGTATAAAAGACTATTCACGTCATAATCCATAGTACGTTTATTACGTCTATACTTTCGCGGACCATCGCACTTTTGCGTGTGTAGGCATCGTACTTTAGCGTAGACTATCGCACTTTAGCGTGACCATCGTACTTTAGCGTCCCAATCGTTAAAATCATTATATCTTAGAATGGAAAGTTTTTATGCACTACTATTTTTTTAAAGTTGTATTACAGCTGTATTTACAAAGCGCAACCTTTAGCAGCGGTATACTACTTTTTCTGCTCTTTGATACTGATACTAGAAGGACTGCTTCATACCTTGATCTTTTCCTCAATATTGACGTAGATGGACGACTTCACACGAAAATCTATGACAAACGGGACGATTTCAACTTCCCAATTATCAATTTTCCATTTCTCAGCAGCAACATACCATCTGCCCCTTCGTATGGTGTTTACATATCACAATTGATACGTTATTCACGTGCTTGTTCACACTATACGGACTTCATATACAGGAGTGTGCTTCTTACGCAGAAACTTCTCCAACAAAGTTATGAGGAGTACAGATTAAAATTGACACTCCGTAAATTTTATGGACACCATCACGAATTGGTGGATCCATACGATGTGTGTTAACCAAACTAGCTAAGGACATTTTTACCACATGGTAGATTGTGGTTTGTCATTATGTCGTCTAATCTTTTAATTACCAAACGTGACTTATTCCCGATTGTGACTGTTTTGCTGAGTGTGAATTCGCATTACTATAAGACGTGTTACGGTACTTGTCTATCCCAAATTCATGTATTTAGTTTAAATGTTTAATGTTATATTTGTAATTCTCATCGGATTTTGTCAAATGTGTTGACGTCTTTTCTATTATATTTATGTGTTATGGAAACAAAAATTAATCACCGCCGTCATTTATTAGATTTAATTTTGGTCAACATAATCTGTACGATAATTTACGTTTGAAGTTGGATTCATAACAAACTGCACATATATATATTATAGTTATTTGCTATTAATAAGTTTTGCAATATGCATTGTGTTTAAATGCAATATCAGTATTTAGTTTTATTTTAATCTTTAATCAATTCTAATTCTATCTTACTTTTGAGATATAGTTTTTCATATGTGACGTAATTTTTCTGCTGTTTCAGAAATTTCATATATTTAAATGTGACGTAATTTTTAATGCCTTTTCACCATCGTATGTGACGTAATTTTTAATGCCTTTTCACCATCGTATGTGACGTAATTTTTAATGCCTTTTCACCATCGTATGTGACGTCATTTTCATAATTTACTGCGTTGAGGCCTGGACTGAGTAGGGTGTGTCTATTCTGTGTTGGTCATTCATTATGTATTCATGTTTGTTTTATGTAATGAGTTAATACTTCAGTTTCATTATGTATATCTGTGATATTCATTGATAAAATTTACTGTTTGCAATAGTATTAATTGTTCTAGATAATAAGGATGTTCTTATCCCAAGCATAAATACTTAGCCGTATTTGACACAACCTTTTTCAACTTTTGATCTTCAGTGCTGTACAACTTTGTACCTTTTTTTTTCGCTTTCGATCTTTTATATCTGGGCGTCACTGGTGAGTCTTGTGTGGACGAGGCACGTTTTTGGCGTATTAAATTTTAAACCTGATGCTTTTTGTTATTCATTAATCATGTGTTTCTTTGTCTAATACGTTTTCCTTTTTATTTGTATTGTAGTCCTGTAATATTATGTTGTCATTTCTATGTTATATTTAACATTGCCATTAAAGTGCGAGGTTTGGCATGCCACAAAACCAGGTTCAACCCACCATTTTTTCCTTTAAAAATGTCCTGTACCAAGTCAGGAATATGGCCATTGTTATATTATAGTTCATTTCTGTGTGTGTTACAATTTAACGTTGCGTCGTTTGTTTTCTCTTATTTTTGAGTGTAAATTGACATTGCGATAAGACATGTCACGGTACTTGTCTATCCCAAATTCATGTATTTGGTTTTGATGTTATATTTGTTATTCTCGTGGGATTGTGTCTGATGCTTGTCCGTTTCTCTGTGTGTTAGTTACATTGTAGTGTTGTGTCGTTGTTCTCCTCTTATATTTATGCGTTTCCCTCAGTTTTAGTTTGTTACCCCGATTTTGTTTTTTGTCCACGGATTTATGAGTTTGAACAGCGGTATACTACTGTTGCCTTTATTTGATCATGTTAGACTCAGGGTCAATTACTTTTGAATATAATTAATTACATTCCATTACAATTAAAAATATTTGTTTTACCAATGTTATTTATTACTTTTCAATTACCTGCTATTTGTAATTAATTACCTTTGAAAGGCTAATTCAGATAGAATATTGAAGATATGTATTTACTCTATGATATGTACATATACTAATAACAAATGATATTTTATGTTTAATTCAGACAGTATCAAAAAGGGAGTTACGAGAATTAAGAAAAAGCAAACATAAACCTAGAGGGAATATAATAATTTGTCTATATGAAGTCATTAGGACTAGAGATTTGGTTCACTTAATGCTCAAAATAAGAAAAGCCTTATTCCAGATTTTGAATATATGTTTTAATTTTGTTTTACATACATTAAAATATTTTAAACAAAAGAGCGCCATAATTTGTATATTTTGAAATGATTTTATTCATTTTGATCACAACTTTTTTTCCAAAAAAAAAGATTTCGAAAGCCCCATTTTTATAAATATATATATATCAGTTTTAACCACTATTAATTGATTAAAAAAATCGTGTACCTAAGGGTATTCTTACAGAATTTATCTCGCTTATTGGCTAAACATTGAGAGGTTACAATCCTGGTACCTTTGATAACTATATGATATTCATTTATTGACCTTTAAAGTTGATTATATACATTTTGATCAACGTGTAACAATATATATCTGAAAATACATGTAGGTAACAAGCTTATGAAGATATAAGACAGTGACTTACTATAGGTTCTTTTCAACACACATTTTGGGTTGTTTCTACAATCTTTCTTTTTTTCGTTTTTGTTCATTCAATACAAAATAAAGAAGATTTCAAGGTTGAAAAAAAACAGAAAGTATATTGTTTAGGCTAACTACATATATCTTGGTCATGGCTTTTAATTTTTTTTTCTCAGAAAACACAAGATTCAAAGACATCAAAAAATGCAAATGTAATTGAGTTGTTATTGTCAATATCAGGCAATTTTGACTGTTTAATTCATTACTTTCAATTACTTGTTATTGAACAAATTATCAATTTCATATTACATTCAATTACCTGAGAAATTGTAATTAATTACGTCCAATTACAATTACATATTTCATTTACTCCATGTCTGCTCGGGTAGCTGTCTCTATGACATATTACCCGTTTCCATTCACAATTTTATGTTAACGCATTAATGAATATACGCAAGAAGAAAATAAACATACAAATAGTGATACGACGAAGCTTAGGCTAAAATACCATAAAATTTCAATCCTGGTATCTATGGCGAGTTTATTCATAGGCCTTCTATATCAAATTATGTACCAATTATATATCCCCTATTGACATAGATACAGATATGCGTAAGAACTATGATTACTACTTTATTTTTTTTAATTTCCTACCGGGCCCAAAGTAGTGGTTCTATACCTTAGCAGACACATTATTTGGCGTGCTGTTTTGAATGCATTAGATATATTTTTGACATTATTCTGAATGAGCAGTCGATGACACGCTTAGCCTAGCTTAGAAATACAATTAAAATATTAATATGATATTGAAATAATTTTGTTTTAAACATTTCAAAATATAGAGAATACTCTTTGATACCAGCTTAAAAAGTATGAATTGGTAGTAAACACAAATTGTTCTTATCGATGGACAAAATAAAACTGACTTCATTTAAAAAAAAAGTTATCTTAAATTGTAGTAGAGTAAATATTTATTGTTCTTCATCAAAGAAACAGGTAATTGATTTCTATTGATGTGGCTATGTAAGGACCTTTATGAATCTAGTGTGGTGTAATATTCGTAGGCGATTGATATAATGGTGCAATAAAGCGCTAAATCATTGTCTTTGAAATGTTTTAAAAGTACATTTGTTTCAAGAAACAACCTTTTTTAAACTTAAATAAAAAATTGTTAGACATCACGTTCGATAAATAAAAAGAAAAGTTTTCAAACTGACGTTTAAGCTTGGATGCAGGGGAATCCCACCTCGGCTTTAAAAAGTCAACTTTAGTTATTAACAATTATCTAGTTGGTAAAGAATCAAATGATAAAAACTTTTATTTGAAAATAGAAACTTAATAATGAAAGAAGAAATAGTTATCAAAAGTACCAGGATTATAATTTCATACGCTAGACGCGCGTTTCGTCTACATAAGACTCATCAGTGACGCTCAGATCAAAATATTTCAAAAAGCCAAATAAATACAAAGTTGAAGAGCATTGAGGACCCAAAATTCCAAAAAGTTGTGCCAAATACGGCTAAGGTAATCTACTCCTGGGGTAAGAAAATCCTTAGTTTTTCGAAAAAATCAAAGTTTTGTAAACAGAAAATTTATAAAAATGACCATATAATTGATATTCATGTCAACACCGAAGTGCTGACTACTGGGCTGGTGATACCCTCGGGGACGAAACGTCCACCAGCAGTGGCATCGACCCAGTGGTGTAAATAGTTATCAAAAGTACCAGGATTATAATTTCATACGCCAGACGCGCGTTTCGTCTACATAAGACTCATCAGTGACGCTCAGATCAAAATATTTCAAAAAGCCAAATAAACACAAAGTTGAAGAGCATTGAGGACCCAAAATTCCAAAAAGTTGTGCCAAATACGGCTAAGGTAATCTACTCCTGGGGTAAGAAAATCCTTAGTTTTTCGAAAAAATCAAAGTTTTGTAAACAGAAAATTTATAAAAATGACCATATAATTGATATTCATGTCAACACCGAAGTGCTGACTACTGGGCTGGTGATACCCTCGGGGACGAAACGTCCACCAGCAGTGGCATCGACCCAGTGGTGTAAATAGTTATCAAAAAAGTACCAGGATTATAATTTCATACGCCAGACGCGCGTTTCGTCTACATAAGACTCATCAGTGACGCTCAGATCAAAATATTTCAAAAAGCCAAATAAATACAAAGTTGAAGAGCATTGAGGACCCAAAATTCCAAAAAGTTGTGCCAAATACGGCTAAGGTAATCTACTCCTGGGGTAAGAAAATCCTTAGTTTTTCGAAAAAATCAAAGTTTTGTAAACAGAAAATTTATAAAAATGACCATATAATGATATTCATTCAACACCGAAGTGCTGACTACTGGCTGGTGATACCCTCGGGACGAAACGTCCACCAGCAGTGGCATCGACCCAGTGTGTAAATAGTTATCAAAAGTACCAGGATTATAATTTCATACGCCAGACGCGCGTTTCGTCTACATAAGACTCATCAGTGACGCTCAGATCAAAATATTTCAAAAAGCCAAATAAATACAAAGTTGAAGAGCATTGAGGACCCAAAATTCCAAAAAGTTGTGCCAAATACGGCTAAGGTAATCTACTCCTGGGTAAGAAAATCCTTAGTTTTTCGAAAAAATCAAAGTTTTGTAAACAGAAAATTTAAAAAATGACCATATAATTGATATTCATGTCAACACCGAAGTGCTGACTACTGGCTGGTGATACCCTCGGGGACGAAACGTCCACCAGCAGTGGCATCGACCCAGTGGTGTAAATAGTTATCAAAAGTACCAGGATTATAATTTCATACGCCAGACGCGCGTTTCGTCTACATAAGACTCATCAGTGACGCTCAGATCAAAATATTTCAAAAAGCCAAATAAATACAAAGTTGAAGAGCATTGAGGACCCAAAATTCCAAAAAGTTGTGCCAAATACGGCTAAGGTAATCTACTCCTGGGGTAAGAAAATCCTTAGTTTTTCGAAAAAATCAAGTTTTGTAAACAGAAAATTTATAAAAAGACCTATAATTGATATTCATGTCAACACCGAAGTGCTGACTACTGGGCTGGTGATACCTCGGGACGAAACGTCCACCAGCAGTGGCATCGACCCAGTGGTGTAAATAGTTATCAAAAGTACCAGGATTATAATTTCATACGCCAGACGCGCGTTTCGTCTACATAAGACTCATCAGTGACGCTCAGATCAAAATATTTCAAAAGCCAAATAAATACAAAGTTGAAGAGCATTGAGGACCCAAAATTCCAAAAAGTTGTGCCAAATACGGCTAAGTAATCTACTCCTGGGTAAGAAAATCCTTAGTTTTTCGAAAAAATCAAAGTTTTGTAAACAGAAAATTTATAAAAATGACCATATAATTGATATTCATGTCAACACCGAAGTGCTGACTACTGGCTGGTGATACCCTCGGGACGAAACGTCCACCAGCAGTGGCATCGACCCAAAGTTGTGCAAATACGGCTAAGGTAATCTACTCCTGGGGTAAGAAAATCCTTAGTTTTTCGAAAAAATCAAAGTTTTGTAAACAGAAAATTTATAAAAATGACCATATAATTGATATTCATGTCAACACCGAAGTGCTGACTACTGGGCTGGTGATACCCTCGGGGACGAAACGTCCACCAGCAGTGGCATCGACCCAGTGGTGTAAATAGTTATCAAAAGTACCAGGATTATAATTTCATACGCCAGACGCGCGTTTCGTCTACATAAGACTCATCAGTGACGCTCAGATCAAAATATTTCAAAAAGCCAAATAAATACAAAGTTGAAGAGCATTGAGGACCCAAAATTCCAAAAAGTTGTGCCAAATACGGCTAAGGTAATCTACTCCTGGGGTAAGAAAATCCTTAGTTTTTCGAAAAATCAAAGTTTGTAAACAGAAAATTTATAAAAATGACCATATAATTGATATTCATGTCAACACCGAAGTGCTGACTACTGGGCTGGTGATACCCTCGGGGACGAAACGTCCACCAGCAGTGGCATCGACCCAGTGGTGTAAATAGTTATCAAAAGTACCAGGATTATAATTTCATACGCCAGACGCGCGTTTCGTCTACATAAGATCTATCAGTGACGCTCAGATCAAAATATTTCAAAAAGCCAAATAAATACAAAGTTTGAAAGAGCATTGAGGACCCAAAATTCCAAAAAGTTGTGCCAAATACGGCTAAGGTAATCTACTCCTGGGGTAAGAAAATCCTTAGTTTTTCGAAAAATCAAAGTTTTGTAAACAGAAAATTTATAAAAATGACCATATAATTTGATATTCATGTCAACACCGAAGTGCTGACTACTGGGCTGGTGATACCCTCGGGGACGAAACGTCCACCAGCAGTGGCATCGACCCAGTGGTGTAAATAGTTATCAAAAGTACCAGGATTATAATTTCATACGCCGACGCGCGTTTCGTCACATAAACTCATCATGACGCTCAGATCAAATATTCAAAAAGCCAAATAATACAAAGTTGAAGATTGAGGACCAAAATTCCAAAAAGTTGTGCCAAAACGCTAAGTAATCTCTCCTGGGTAAGAAAATCCTTAGTTTTTCGAAAAAATCAAAGTTTTGTAAACAGAAAATTTATAAAAATGACCATATAATGATATTCATGTCAACACCGAAGTGGACTACTGGGCTGGTGATACCCTCGGGACGAAACGTCCACCAGCATGGCATCGACCCAGTGGTGTAAATATTTCAAAGTACCAGATATAATTTCATACGCCAGACGCGCGTTTCGTCTACATAAGACATCAGTGACGCTCAATCAAAATATTTCAAAGCCAAATAAATCAAAGTAGAGCATTGAGGACCCAAAATTCCAAAAAGTTGTGCCAAAACGGCTAGGTAATCTACTTGGTAGAAAATCTTAGTTTTCGAAAAAATCAAAGTTTTGAAACAGAAAATTTAAAAATGACCATATAATTGATATTCATGTCAAACGAAGTGCTGATATGGGCTGGTGATACCCTCGGGACGAAACGTCCACAGCAGTGGCATCGACCCAGTGGTGTAAATAGTTATCAAAAGTACCAGGTTATAATTTCATACGCAGACGCGCGTTTCGTCTACATAAGACTCATCAGTGACGCTCAGTCAAAATATTTCAAAAGCCAAATAAACAAGTTGAAGAATTGAGGACTAAAATTCCAAAAGTTTGCCAAATACGCTAAGGTAATCTACTCCTGGTAAGAAAATCCTTATTTTTCGAAAAATCAAAGTTTTGTAAACAGAAAATTTATAAAAATGACCTATAATGATATTCATGTCAAACCGAAGTGCGACTATGGGCTGGTGATACCTCGGACGAAACGTCCACCACATGCATCGACCCAGTGGTGTAAATATTATCAAAGTACAGGATTATAATTTCATACGCCAACGCGCGTTTCGTCTACATAAGACTCATCAGTGACGCTCAGATCAAAAATTTCAAAAGCAAATAAATACAAGTTGAAGAGCATTGAGGACCCAAAATTCCAAAAAGTTGTGCCAAATACGGCTCAGGTAATCTACTCCTGGGGTAAGAAAATCCTTAGTTTTTCGAAAAAATCAAAGTTTTGTAAACAAAAATTTATAAAAATGACCATATAATTGATATTCATGTCAACACCGAAGTGCTGACTACTGGGCTGGTGATACCCTCGGGGACGAAACGTCCACCAGCAGTGGCATCGACCCAGTGGTGTAAATAGTTATCAAAAGTACCAGGATTATAATTTCATACCAGACGCGCGTTTCGTCTACATAAGACTCATCAGTGACGCTCAGATCAAAATATTTCAAAAAGCCAAATAAATACAAAGTGAGAGCATTGAGGACCCAAATTCCAAAAAGTTGTGCCAAATACGCTCAGTAATCTACTCCTGGGGTAAGAAAATCTTAGTTTTTCGAAAAAATCAAAGTTTTGTAAACAGAAAATTTATAAAAATGACCATATAATTGATATTCATGTCAACACCGAAGTGCTGACTACTGGGCTGTGATACCTCGGACGAAACGTCCACCACAGTGCATCGACCCAGTGTGTAAATATTATCAAAAGTACCAGGATTATAATTTCTACAAAACGCGCGTTTCGTCTACAAAGACTCATCATGACGCCAATCAAAATATTCAAAAGCCAAATAAATACAAAGTTGAAGAGCATTGAGGACCCAAAATTCCAAAAATTGTTCCAAATACGGCTAGGTAATCTACTCCTGGGGTAAAAATCCTTAGTTTTTTCGAAAAAATCAAAGTTTTGTAAACAGAAAATTTATAAAAATGACCATATAATTGATATTCATGCAACACCGAAGTGCTGACTACTGGGTGGATACCCTCGGGGACGAAACGTCCACCAGCAGTGGCATCGACCCAGTGGTGTAAATAGTTATCAAAAGTACCAGGATTATAATTTCATACGCCAGACGCGCGTTTCGTCTACATAAGACTCATCAGTGACGCTCAGATCAAAATATTTCAAAAAGCCAAATAAATACAAAGTTGAAGAGCATTGAGGACCCAAAATTCCAAAAAGTTGTGCCAAATACGGCTAAGGTAATCTACTCCTGGGGTAAGAAAATCCTTAGCTTTTCGAAAAAATCAAAGTTTTGTAAACAGAAAATTTATAAAAATGACCATATAATTGATATTCATGTCAACACCGAAGTGCTGACTACTGGGCTGGTGATACCCTCGGGGACGAAACGTCCACCAGCAGTGGCATCGACCCAGTGGTGTAAATAGTTATCAAAAGTACCAGGATTATAATTTCATACGCCAGACGCGCGTTTCGTCTACATAAGACTCATCAGTGACGCTCAGATCAAAATATTTCAAAAAGCCAAATAAATACAAAGTTGAAGAGCATTGAGGACCCAAAATTCCAAAAAGTTGTGCCAAATACGGCTAAGGTAATCTACTCCTGGGGTAAGAAAATCCTTAGTTTTTCGAAAAAATCAAAGTTTTGTAAACAAAGAAAGTGTGGTTTGAACCAATTAGTTTTGTATAATCGTACGACCTTCAGAAATGAGAAAACCCAATACCGTTTATTCGACTAATAAAGGCCCCGACATGAAAAAAATGTAATAAAAACAAATTAAACAATTTTAAAGTAAAATATATCCCCTTAATTTAAAACAAAATAATTGCCGAAAAACAAATATAACAGACATGAACCAACAACAAACACTCATCAACATGCTCCTGTGAGCGTCTAACATCCCCAAAAAACATCTGATAGTGGTTTTACAGCAGAACATAAGAACAAACTGTAAAAAGCAGTTACAATTGGCTGACTCAAAAAATCGATACAACGTACAAAAATCACTAACATAAAAACAACAGAAACAAAGAATCAAATGAGAATATTCGCAGTTACTGTACGATTGTTCAATGCTAATTTGAACTTATACATAACTCTTCAGTCTCAAGTATGTTACATGTATACACTATCATGCTCAGCCTCAATTGAAAATTCAAACACAAATGTAAGTGAAAACTATATGTTTAGCATACCTCAAATAGAATATTATATGTTATTCAGGGAATATACTGTGACATTCCCGGCTAAGAGTTTAAATCTCCTGAGCCGAATGCGAAGGGGATATCAGCCCTATGCCGAGAATGTCACAGTATATACCCTGTCTGAGATCTGAATTACACATATATTAGGGATTGCCCCTGACTTAATGTTATTTTCCAGTGCAGGTATTTGTTGAACATTCACAATGCAGCATGTGTATTCTCTACATGTTTTTGTTTCTTTAATATTTTGAGAAATCCATTTAAAGCACCTTTTCTATCTAGACAATTTTTTTTCCGTTAAAAAATAGTTTCAATAAAGTTTTTTGATATCATATTTTGTGTGTGTATGTGTGTGTGGCTTGTTTTTTACAACATATATATTGGAAAAACCCAACCTGATATGTTCGGCATACATGACGGATTTTCTAATTTGTTGTGAACATAATTTTATCGTGTATGTAATAATTTATAATAACTTTCAACATTAAATTTAGGTATTAAAAGTGTAAATTGCGTGTTTTTGTAATAAAAAAAATGTATTATTGACTGAAGCACGTCATTATTTTCCCTCTGTGAGCCTCTGACATTCCTTAGTGTTCTGTATAGCTTTTGACTACGTCACATAGTAACCGGTGTTTTGATGATGTTTTTGAGGTTCCAATTGGGGATACAAACCGTCGTAATTACCCCGGCGGTTTCCTGAATATATACTGACATCTCTGTGTTGTTATCCAATCACAAACCTCGACACATTTGTAATCCGTAATATAATGTGTAGTGAATATTTCAGTCCTAGACCTTAACATTTTGCTGTTGCAATAAATACATTGATTGCTATATGACATTTGGGAGAGGGATTCGAAATCTGTGAATTTAAATTTATTTTGTGAATACCTAAAATTTGAAGTTTAATGGATGATGATCTGGATGGAATTGCAGACTACTATATTATCTATTTCAATATAAGACATTTTTTGTTTACATAACACTACACGTGATTAAATCACATTAAAGTTGCTTTCTTAATTTTCACCCGGTTTATTTTTGGGTAGGTGTGAACTTTTAATTTCTAAAACAACAGCCTCCCATAAATGTGACATTACAAGGGGAAAAATAATAAAATAGTTATTCGGAGACTTCTCAATGCAAATTAAACTAAGTCTTGTCTATTCTAATGTGAGACAAAAATAATTTTCCAAGTGCAAAAATAGTTTGATGTATTATTTCTAACCAATATAGATATAGGCATAAATTCAAAAAGTCCCTCCGCAACAACAAATGATAAGTAAAATTAAAAACAAATTGTTCAGAGAACAATTGAATGTTTTTCCACTCCTAGTATTCAATTTTAGTAAAAATATTTAATTCAGATAATAGCTTAATCTATGCGTTCTCCAAAAACGTATCTTTGCATATACGTTTGTTGAAATAAGGAAGATAAGAAGGTATTGCCGGTTATCAAAAAGATTATTCCGGATACATTTTAACATGATATACACTGATTACGAAAATATAGAGATCTGGTAAATTGTACATATAAAAATGCAACAAGAGTGCACACGCTGAAATGTCTCGCCTTCTATACTAATCATTGATATTATGTTGATAGTCCTAAGTATAAAGCTAAGCTTTATTACAACTGTCACATAAACTTAACATTAACCAAGATAACTAAACAAAGACCAATGAACCTTGAAAAAGAGGTCCAGGTCAGATGAACCATGCCAGGCAGACAGGTACAGCTAACAATGCTTCTATACAACATATATAGTTGACACATTACTTATAGTTTAAGAAAAGTAGACCAAAAACACAAAAACTTAACACTGTGCAATGAACCGTGAAAATGAGGTCACGGTTAAATAAAACCTGCTCGACTGACATAAAGATCATAAAATATTTCCATACACCAAATATAGTTGACCTATGGCATATAGCATTAGATAAAAAGACCAAAACTAAAAAACTTAACTTTGACCACTGAACCATGAAAATGAGGTCAAGGTCAAATGACATCTGCCCGCTAGACATGTACAATTAACAATCATTCCAGACAACAAATATACTAGCCCTATTGCTTATTGCATATGGTATGAGAAAAACAGACCAAAACACAAAAATTTAACTATAACCACTGAACCATGAAAATGAGGTCAAGGTCAGATGACACCTGCCAGTTGGACATGTACACCTTACACCTTACAGTCCTTCCATACACCGAATATACTAGCCCTATTGCTTATAGTATCTGAGATATGGACTTGACCACCAAAACTTAACCTTGTTCACTGATCCATAAAATGAGGTCGAGGTCAAGTGAAAACTGTCTGACAGACACGAGGACCTTGCAAGGTACGCACATATCAAATATAGTTATCCTATTACTTATAATAGAGAGAATTCAACATTACAAAAAATTTGAACTTTTTTTTCAAGTGGTCACTGAACCATGAAAATGAGGTCAAGGACATTGGACATGTGACTGACGGAAACTTCGTAACATGAAGCATCTATATACAAAGTATGAAGCATCCAGGTCTTCCACCTTCTAAAATATAAAGCTTTTAAGAAGTGAGCTAACGCCGCCGCCGTAGCCGCCGCAGTAGCCACCGCCGCCGCCGCCGCCGGATCACTATTCCTATGTTGAGCTTTCTGCAACAAAAGTTGCAGGCTCGACAAAAATGGCTTCTTCCAGTTTACAAAAGGTTATATCCGTTTCCAAATTTAAAAGTCCTTCTGACTTTATCTTGAACCAAAACGAATGAGGGGCAAAGGTCAAAATCTAGAACGTAAAATTAAACTTAGACTTGACCCCAATTTAAAGGTCATAAAAGTCACAAAACAAGGAACTTAAATCAAAAGGCATTAAGTTTCTTTCAAATATAGTTAATGAGTTATATCACCATCAGGCTAATTCAAAATATAAGAGGAGAGAAAACTCCCTTTAAATGTCTACGTTACCTTTCAACGAAAATTGTCGCAACTAACAATTCTGTAAAAATATTTTGTCGGTATCTTGTACGATTTTTTAAAATAAGTAATAACAAGCCAAAACCGGAATTTGGAAAATGACCCTGACCTTTACCCTAGACCTCATTTTCTTTATTTTAAACTAAGGACCTCAAATCAAAAGATCCTAGGTCATAATCATTTATGACTGTTTGACTGTTCCCCTGGTATCTTTCGTCCCTCGTTTATGTTTTGCCAGTTACAAACGAATAACTTTGAAAAATATATGTGTCAGTTTCTTATACGGTTGCGAAGCATTAGAAATAACCCAAAAAAACAGTGTTCAGGAGGAAAACGTTTACATGAACAGTATTCGATTAAGCGGTGTCAGTTTCAAAATGGTATAAAATGTTCCATATACCAAATATCTAACCGACATTTAACTAAAACAACTAAACAGCGAAGTAAAAACAATAGACATAATAAAAAAGAAAAACACAGACTAATTAGAACAAAAGCAATTGGCCTTCCATGGAAAAGGGGAAAGACCTTATTAAAAATGAATCTTTTGCGAACGCCTATTTTGACTATTACTATCTTTTTTTCCTTCTTCTGATGTACACCTACAACTTTGCCGTAACAGAGAAACAGATTATTCGATCATCAATAATTTAATATTTTCAATGCTGATTAAAAGTAGTTTTATTTTTAGAAAGAAATGAGAAAGTGCTTTATTATATTTGTTCATCAGACGAATCCATATGTATGGTACATTGTAACACACAAGTCGTTATTGTCTGAAACATCGTCGTTGTTGAACCCTTTTCATGAAGAATTTTTCTGAAGTTCTTAAGCGTCTTGGCCGTCTTCATAACGCGGTATAAACTATAAATTATAATTCCCTAATGACAGCACTGTTGATGTGCAATTATAGGAATTTAATTTGCCGAATACAATTGTGCAATATAGCATCATATTTTTCATGGTTTTTTTTTCCACCACTTGCTCAAAATGGAAAGGAAGTGATGATGCTGCTAAACGCATGAACGATGTTCACTAAAACTAAAGTTTTTGACAGAAATACAGCGAACACGAAAGATGACCTTCGTCTTTAATTTGTCAGTAATCGGGAAACGTTCTATCAATACCGTCCATAGTGCATTGGGGAGAAAGTGATCGACATCGTCCATTTTGAGACATTTTCTAACCTTGTAACCTATGACGTAAGCACAATCTCGTGAACGTCATGTTATTACAAATCGTGAATATGACAAGCGCTGGATGCTTTGACTTATACAAAACGCAGATTGATCACGTTTGACAAGCAAAATTGTACGAAGCTTGTTTTAAGACTAGTTTCTATTGATTTATTCAAACAAAACATCTCCTCAAAATGTTTTATCAATATGAATGTACAACAGTATTGTGAAATACCAATTCCCTAGCTACGAAACACTGATTACCACCGGTTTAAGACAGTGTTAGTACATTTCGGTGAACTGTTTTGTGAAATGTTGTTTGAAAACGATGTCGCGAAGATGTCGTTACGATGTTGTCAACATCATGATGTCGGCGATATCAACGAGGTAGACAGGAAAGAGTGACGATGTAGACGATGTCGTTGCGATGTTGTCAACATCGTGGTGTTGGCGATATCAACAATGTAGACATGAAAGGGGGCAATGAAGACGATGTTGTTAACATCACGATGTTGGCGATGTCAACGATGTAGTCAGGAAGGGAGGATATGAAAACGATGTCGTCACGATGTCAACGATGTAGACAAGAAAGGGAGACGATGTTAACGATGTCGTTACGATGCTGCGATGTTAACGATGTAGACAGGAAAGGAGGACGATGTAAATAATGTTGAAAGCAGGTATAAAATCATGAATGAAGTTGACAATATCGGAGATATCGTCACTTCATCGTGCAATGGACATACCTCCTTGTTTTTGACTTATTCCTCGATTTTGACATAAGCAGTCCTAATTCATAATATTCCGTATTTATTTCACAAATAATACACGATGGTCTTGAAGTATAGATTCTAGGTAGTGACGTTGTTTATAATCTTAATAAAGTGTAATAGTTTTCTTTATTTGTCTTTGTAAACTATTACGTTACCAGTTTGTTTATTTTGGGTAATATCCATTTGACATTTCTTGGTACTTATTCATCCTGTCATTGTGTTATTGTGCTATAGTAAATTTTTGTATTCTTGTCTTTCGTTTTTGCTTATGTATATAGATATAGGAAGATGTGGTGTGAGTGCCAATGAGATAACTCTCCATACAAATAACAATTTAAAAAGTAAACCATTATAGGTTAAAGTACGGCCTTCAACACGGAGCCTTGGCTCACACCGAACAACAAGCTTGTATATATACATTGTTTCTTGTGATTAAGATTATAACATAATGTTGACTGATGTACCCCAAGTTTTAACTTTTTAACCCATTATGTCTGTTTATATAAAAAAGAAGATGTGGTATGATTGCCTATGAGACAATTCTCTACAAGAGACAATAAAGGGCTGCGCTTCAGCGCATGATACGCCCGTTGCTCTTTTAACTTGTCTTTTATGCTTTAAATGAATTTATATGATCAACTTGAAGTATATATACAAATCAAAAGGGATGTTACATTAATATATTCACCAAAGTTTCATAAAATCCCCCTTTTTTAAGTATAAAAATTCATCACTTATAAGAAAAGGTAAAATCTTAAATTTATAAAAATGGAAAGGGAGCTTATGTCAATAGATATAAACAATTTATCAAAGTTGCATAAAATTTTGTGAAAGTGTTATGTTATTGTCCCAAAATTGGAAAATCCCCCCTTTTTTAAGCATAAAAATTCATAACACTGAAATGTAAAATCTGAAATATATAAAAATTGAAAGGGAGCTTACATCAATAGATATAAACAATTCACCAAAGTTTCATGGACATTGGTGAAAGCCTTTTTGAGTTATTGTCCGAAGTGTTGAAAATCCCCCTTTATTTATGAATAAAGCCCCATAAATCCAAAACTTAAAATCTGAAATTTATAAAAATTGAAAGGGAGCTTACATCAATAGATATAAACAATTTACCAAAGTTTCATGGACATTGGTGAAAGCCTTTTTGAGTTATTGTCCGAAGTGTTGAAAATCCCCTTTTTTTATGAATAAAGCCCCATAAATCCAAAACTTAAAATCTGAAATTTATAAAAATTGAAAGGGAGCTTACATCAATAGATATAAACAATTTACCAAAGTTTCATGGACATTGGTGAAAGCCTTTTTGAGTTATTGTCCGAAGTGTTGAAAATCCCCCTTTTTTATGAATAAAGCCCCATAAATCCAAAACTTAAAATCTGAAATTAAAAAAAACGAAAGGGAGCTTACGTCAATAGATATAAACAATTCACTTAAGTTTCATGGAAATTGGTGAAAGTGTTTTTGAGTTATTGTCCGAAGTGTGGACGACGGACGGACAGACGGACGGCCGGACGGACGGACAACGGTATACCATAATACGCCCCATCTAAAAGACGACGGGCGTATAAAAATGACACAAATTAACAATTACATATGTCGTTTACGCATCGTTGTCAATATAATATAATTTGATGCAACTGTCGTACAAGTGAGAGGTTAAGCGGTATAAAACAGTTTCAATCCACCATTTTCTTCATTAGAAAATGACTGTACGGAGTCAGGAATATGACAGTTGTTATCCATTCGTTTGATTTGTTTGCGATTTTGATTTAGCAATTTGATTTGGGACTTTCCGTTTTGAATTTTCCTTGGAGTTCAGTATTTTTGTGTTTTTACTTTTTGCTTATCTTTGTTGACATATTTGCTTGTTTTCATAGTGATTAAGATTACAACACAATATATACTTAAGATTACAACACAATAAATACTGCTGTAACCCTATTTCTGACGTTTTACCTATTACGTATGTTTGTTTTGTTCACACATCGTTGTAAATATAATATTTGCGACTGTCATACAAGTAAGAGACCTAGTTAGCTATAAAACCAGGTTTAATCCCCCATGTTCTATAGAATAGTTCGGTAATTTTGTTATTTCTTCTTTTCGTCGTTTCTAATTGCATTTCCAAAAAAGATTTTTTATGAAAAATACGGCATTAATATTTCAATGTGCGTTTGACAAGTGATTACTCACTTCTAAAAAGATATAACAGATGATGTTTTCGAATGATAATGATTCTGTCCCATATCAGTTGGGTGCATTTAAATAGAATTGTATGGTTGATGTCACTCTTCAGTAATTCAAGAATGATTGGATATGTGTGATTAAGACAATAACAATCAAAACCAAGGAGTAAACAAAGACTCACAAAAGCAAAGGACATTTTCATCAATAGTTATAAATAATAATTAAGAAACAACACGATATATCCAGAAGGAAAAAAAATGTATCTAGAAGATTGGTATGTAACAAACAATTCAAGATTTTTCAATTTCATTTTCTAGAAGGACATTTTGATGAAGTATCTGTGTTACCAATGGAACATGCGAACACTAGTTTCTACGTAACTAAATTGATTTAGATATTCAAAATTTTTATTACATTTAGTATGGAGAAATTTGTATAAATTGGTAAGCAACCACATGAGAAAAGTATTCTTATACTGGTACAGTTGGGACATTTTAAAGACATACAATATCTTTTTTGTTTATAAACTCAAAATATACACATACATTGATCATTGTGATTAACTTTTCATGTAGATATCTATAACAACTATACTTATATAAGCATTTGATATTTTCATTATTTCTCCACAGCCACAAAAATTTAGCAAAAATCATCTTCAGAAACACTTACCTGTTCGTACTTTTCTCATAGCTTCCTTCCATCGATGGAACTTGTATTGTTTTATACGACCATCTTCTTTTGCATAATAAGATTCTGGACATGCAGTAAGAACACCCCGGGAATTTTTGCAACCCTTATGACAATTATATTTCTATCCTCCTATAAA
The DNA here is from genome assembly GCA_019925275.1 of Mytilus edulis. Classification (NCBI taxonomy): domain Eukaryota; kingdom Metazoa; phylum Mollusca; class Bivalvia; order Mytilida; family Mytilidae; genus Mytilus; species Mytilus edulis. The sequence continues at coordinate 74,607 of CM034357.1, read as the reverse complement.
AATAAGAAAAATGTTTAGTGATTATAAAAGGAATTAATGAACAACCATTAATAATTGTTTTAATAGAATGTTGTATATATTTTTAATTAGATGGCTGGTTTTCTATTTCTATTTCCCCTGGTTTTTTTAAAGCTTACTTTACTGTATGTATTGAAGGCCGTACTGTGACTTGCAGTCATTCATATTCTTGTTCTGTGGTCCTTTGCCTCTGGGGTAGTTATCAAAGTAACAGTCTTTCAAATCACCGCCTTTCTATGTCAACAGAAGAGTTTTTATTATTAGTTCGTTTCTGTGTGTGTTACATTTTAATGTTGTGTTTCTTTTGTGTCATTTGTTTCCTCTTATATTTGAGTGTGAATTCACATTATTATAAGACGTGTCACGGTACTTTTCTATCCTAAATTCATGTATTTAGTTTTGATGTTATATTTGTTATTCTCATCGGATTTTGTCTAATGCCTAGTTCGTTTCTGTGTGTGTTACATTTTAATGTTGTGCCGTCATTCTCTTGTATTTTTAATGCGTTTCCCTCGGGTTTGGTTTGTTACCCGCATTTTTTGTTTTTTCGAGTTAGCACATTCCAGCAATCCGTTATCCTTTGTTGATGGTTGAAACATTTTTAATGATACTCTAGATAAATAATTGGTCTTCCTAGTTCATAAACGCTTCATTTATATCAGTATGAAAGACGGTGTTGACTAATTAAACCGAAAGGATATCTATATATGTCAAGCCTTCTTAATGAACTTGAAATTTAGTTGAATGGTTATAGCTTTAATAGATTACAAGAATTATACATGTCTTTGCGTTTTCGAATTGATCCAGTACAATGAATGAGTATTCTTGGATATGAATTTGTACATGTACATGTATTAGGTTAAATACGTATTTCATTTATCATTACTAATAATTAAAGGGGAAACACTCTAATAACATCGAGAAATTTCTTCATCGGGAGTATCACCAACCCAACAGGATGAAACCAAGGAGGCATCTATGACTTATACTTTAAAGAAAAACTAACAACAAAACACTTTTAAGACTCAAGCACACGAACCCTAATATAAAACTTGGGTTGATACCAGATCTTGATTCATTAGTGGGAATTCGGTAAACTGAAGATATTACAAGCACCGTGAAAAAGGGACAGGATTGTTGTCACGTTAATTGAAACATATTTGTGGTACAGATATTGAATACAAAAGTAGATGAGTTAAACATAGTCACCAAACTTTGAATTATTAGTGAGACGACACCATGTTTAAATAATATTGAATGGCAAGTTGAAAAATAATGCTTCTTTGAAACTTTTGTGTAAAGTTTGCCGCCTATTAATAATTGAACAAGTCGGAAAGAAGCGGACAACAGTTTGTTCTCATACGAACACCGACTGTTTGTTTAAGACACGTCTTCCAAACATAACAAATATATTTTCAACAAAGAAACATGCAGCTTCATCTTTTCCAAACAAGATTTAAGTATCTCCATCCTGTACCAAGTCAGGAATATGACAGTTGTTGTCCATCCGTTTGATGTGTTTTATTATTCGATTTTGCCATTTGATTTTTAACTTTCCGTTTTGAGTTTTCCTCGGCGTTCAGTATTTTTTTGATTTTAACCTTTTTTGATGATTACTGTTTCCCATTTCATTAAACATTCCAAGATGTCTATCATGCATTGAAGAACAAAAAATCAGGTAAAAACACGTATTGTAGAATAAATCTGGCAAATAAATTTTACTTATACTGTAAAAAATGCAGAATTTCACTGTTTATTCATAAGTTGATTCATATAAATTCTAAATACATGTGTGCATTAAAACATGTTATTAGAATCCGTTATGGGAACTACTTTTGAATAGGGCAAATAATTCGAGCGTACTAAATACATATGTCAATAAAAGAACTGACAGAAATACGAACATTTGCGTATCTGATATGCTAAAATTACAAGATGTGCAATTTATAATATTTTTTTAAATGTTATTCTTTTGTAACTAAACACAAACCAGCAGTTATTGTTAATTGTAACAAACACACATACTCATATAATTTTTCAGTAATACTAAAATAAGTTGTATAAATTTGAATTGTTAAATACCGTGTCGATCGTCTGATCTCCTTTCTGTGGGTTTTTCCCGATAAGTAACTGAATAATAAAAACAAATGTGGTGAATAGAATGAAACAGAAAGATCTTCGAGTTTAATTAAACAGTTCAACATAAACAGCAAAGTTAATTGTAAGTTATCACACTGTGTTGTTTCAAATATATGTTTAATTGTTTTCTTTAAATTTTTTACCATTGCATTTGTTCAATTTTCTTTTTAAACCACTGCGAACTTTTTGTTTGCATTACAACTATATATCTTAAGTCATTTATTTCAATTATGTTTAATTATCTTTTATGTTCTTCATCATTACACAAAAGTTTAATTATTTTGTTCTGGTACGGATTGCTTACAAAAATAGCAAATACATGTAAACAGTTGTGTAATCTAGCCTCTTCGCGTAGAGTTAAACATTATTCTTGGCGTGAAATTCCCTTAATCTGGGACAGTGGTGTAACAGTTCAACGTAAAAAAGATTTTAAACTCAGTTGAAAAATGCTTTACTCATCAGATCAATACAAAGCAGAAAAACAACTAACAAAACAAAACCGGACGTGTCAGAGAATTTATACATCCCTATAACTATAGCTAGGACTAAAATCAATACACATCTTATGTATTCAGTTGGAAGACGTCATTATAATCAGAGAAATGCACGACCTTGAGCAATGCCAAAATATAGATATCGTCAGATTGTAGAACCGTGAATATGCAAAAAGTAAAATAAAAAAAATAGCTTTGCAATTTAATTAGGGACTTTTCGTTTTGAATTTTCCTTGGAGTTCAGTATTTTTGTGATTTTACTTTCTATTGATGAGATTTTAATTATCAATTAACTTTTTTTATCTACAAATTACCTTTTTTAAATGAGTCTGAGGCACGGTGGTTTCCTTTTTGTCAATTGATTTCATTTGGAACCAAACGGATTTATCTGAATCTTCTTTGAGTACTCGTACTTGTTCGAGCACTTCACCTTTTTCGTAGGAAATCTGAGGCTGTTTTCCTTTGCCTGGTGCAGGTGTTTGGGAATTATATTTGAACCATTCTCCATCTTTCTACATTTTTTATATAAATAAATAACAAATTCAGACTTAATCATTTAAAACAGAATAGGAAAATTTGGAACAACTAAATGATTCATTTTTACAGAATATGCAAACAACTTATTTTAACATATGCAGGTATTGGTTTGAAGATACATGAGGCTATCAAATGATTTTTATGTGTATGTTGAAATATTCAAGAAAGATTCACAGAAATATTTCAGAAGATTCCATAGCAGCAATAAAAAACATAAGTTATGGGAAGACGAACATGATATCAAATTGACAGTATCTTACCCGAGCTATAAATTTCCACGGTATTTTTTCTTCAGAACCATTTGCTTTCATACACAAAACAAAGCCAGCTTTGTCTGCAACATCTGAGAACGAAGTAACTACTTCTCCTTGTTCGATAGATTTATAAGGACTGTCCGCTTTATATCTGAAACACTAAGTAGGCAAGACAGATGATCTCATCTGTATAAAGAAATATTCAACAAAGAATCAAGATTTCAGAAGGTTCCATTGCAGCAATAAAAGTCAAAAGTAATGGGAAGACGAAAACGATAACAAATTGACAGTATCTTACCCTAGCTATAAATTTCATCGGTATTTTTTTCTTCCGAATACAAGACATAGAATCGTATAATAACTATTTTATAAATGCAAACAACAAGTATCACATATAACGATAGCAGAATGAAAAGCATACCAGACCCACACACACAATAACGTTTTTTTTTAGAATTGTAGCAAGATGTAGACGAATTTAGTGTGGCGGAAATCAAATCCGGTATTTGAAGTAATCTTAGGAATCCGATGATACTATTTTTCAAAATTTGAAATTTTATATCACAAATATTTTACTCTTATTTCTTAATTTGTCATTTGATATGGTATTCTATGGTCTTTGTTTCCAAAATTGGTCTAATGAAAACAGATTTCTCTTTTCCGCCTTATTTTGATGTTAAGTTCATCTTTTATTTCGCAAAATATCGAAAATAATTTTGCCACATATCGAACAGTTATTACGCTTTTGCAGTTGACCTTGTGTAATCGTACTGTAACGTGTAACCAGGCGTTTATATCTCAAACGTCCGTTCCAGTTAATACTTGGATCCAAGTTGTCCACAAACAATACTGTAATACTAAAAACTACAACTTTCTATATTATGCACAATGAACCAAAATATATACACTGGCTCTTTGCCGATACAAAGTAAGCATGAACCAAAATATATACAAGTTTATACAATATAACAGCCTGTCCTCCTAATGGAACGTTATGTCACTATAAGACAATGTGGCTGGTACAGCTTGTCCTCCGAATGGGACTGTCTGTTACTACTAGACAGTGCAGCCTGGTACAACTTGTCCTCCGAGTGGGACAGTCTATCACTATACCAGACAGTGCGGCCTGGTACAACTTGTCCCCCGAGTGGGACAGTCTGTCACTACCAGACAGTGCGGGCTGGTACAGCCTGTCCTCCGAGTGGGACAGTCTGCTATGTCAATCCTGTCAACGTGTACGTTCACTTTGTACCCAGTACAAAGTGTCCTCTGAATATCAATGCTCTTCTAGCACTTAATATATCCGACGTACGCTCGGTTAAAGGATGCCAGCTCATCGACAGCCAACCGACAGCCTCGAGTGCCGTTTATCACTCTCTTATATACCCGTGGTCGTTACCACTATTTACTTGACAGGGGTGTTCTCTAAATGTTAACCCTTACGGAGCATAGAGAGTCCCTTACGATCACCCTATAACTTTCGACCTGGCCACTAATTTTCCCGCCAAACGTCTAAATCTGTCTAACTCTTTCTCTCTAGCGTAAACCATGCATTTCTACACTAAGATTCTACTCGACTGTAACCTTATCGACCAATAAACATTACATAACCCACGCCTCAATCTACATGCATGTTATATTTTAAATTACAAAATTTAATTCAACAACATTTATACATAATCCGATTTTACTTATTTACATTATCAGCCATACAGGCTGGTCTCTTACTCTCGTGACGACCATTATCCTCTAATCTCCACGAGACACGTTTCCTTGTCATTGGGCGTTTTCTCCTAGTACACTGATTGCAACCAGCAACATACGTCTAACGTCGGATTGCAAACCAGGCCAATAGAAAGACTGACGTAGTTTCTCTATAGTTTTATGTATACCTAGGTGACCTGCACATTTTGTCTCATGACAGCATTGTAAAACTTGCTTACGCTCAGACATTGGAATTACCGCTTGTAATTTTACAACGTTCAGTTCACGGTTCATGTGGCGTCTAACTACTACATCACCATGAACTTCTAAACAACCAAACTGACTCCATAATGACCTTAGAGAATATCCTTTATTTGATACCTCATTGTAATGTGGCCTTTGACCCTCCGTCAGCCACCCTTAACACGTTTAAGGTCCGAGTCATTCGATTGTAACTTATTTAAAGTCAAGTCTTTACCTATGTCCGGCATCTTACTTGTAACTATATTCACCTGACTTTGTTCTCTCTTAGAACACTCACGGTCCGTTTTTGACCGTCTGTCTGATGTGAACCTACACAGTTTTCTGTTTCTAATCTGAATACCTTGAAAAAGTAAAGGGACCTTTAAGTTATCGATGTGTCATATGCTAGCTGACACGTCAATCAGACACTGATTTTTCTTCAAAAAGTCTAAACCTAGAATACCATCGACTTGTAGGTCAGCTACAACGTCCTCTGAAGTAAGTTTCTCTTGACCAAAATCAAGTATAAAATTACCTTTACCCCGAGGACTTAAATACTTGTCACTGACTGACTTAATCTCTGACCTGATTTCACTTAAATGTGGCCTACCCAAGTGAGGAATTGAATCATACACTCTTGTAGAAACTAACGTTAGTGTAGCTCCAGTATCCACCACAAACTTGGCTTGAACATCTTGAATGTTTAACTCGACAAACATTCCTGCATCCGCTGATGCTGAAACAACAGCCACTTTGTCATTATTTGAAGACTTCAGTTCAGACTTCAGTGTTTTAACTGTACCGTCCATATCAAAATTGTTCTTACGTGTTCCCTCCGTACTTGGTATCTGAATATTATGGAGACAATCTCTCGCAAAATGTCCTATTTCTCTACAACTAAAACAGGGACAACACCTTTTTCCTTTACTTTGTGTGCCATTTATCTTCCCCGCGGCTGGAACTTTCTCGTGTACTTTAAATCCTTAAGTTCTTTTGTTAAGTAGTGCAAATTCTTTTCAATCGTCTGCATCCACGTTGCCATTTGTCCCATAGAAACAGCCGTGTCAGGACTATCTGGTGTTTTTGTCCGTTCGTCACTAGTTGTCTGTCCTAAATGACCCATACTGTTCAGTGTTTTGCTCTCAGCCGTGTTATACGCTTCAAGCGCAACTGCCAACCGTATATCATCATGAAGACCTTTTGAACGGGACTGTTTAATTCTCAGTCTCATTTCGGAGTCTACTAACGCATCTATAAATTGTTCTTTAGCAAGCATTTCCCTTGATTCTACCGGTGCAGTCGCGTAGGCCATATTTGAAAGTCTTCGTACTGACTGACCTAACCCCGGCAAAGTATCGCTTGCATTTTGTCGACATTCCTTGAATTGAACACGATATAGTTCCATTTGACTAGAGGGAGCAAAGCGTTCCTCTAGTGCGTTTACTAGGTCTGAAAATATTTGTCTCTTTTCCTTTGGTAAATCACCAAGGACTGCTTGAGCCTGTCCAATCAGTGAAACGGCCAAGTTCAAACCTTTCTGGTGTTCAGACCACATATTGACTAGGGTACACATCTCAAAGTGTGCTAAGTAGTCGATCCAAGAAGTATTGCCATCATATTTTGATGGTTTGATTTTAACATCATTCGACCCAGAGCAAATAGTATGTGCAGTTATTTGATTTATTGTTAATTCCGGCTTAGGATGAAAATATCGATCTTTATCTTCAACAACCATCGGACGTACACCCTGCTCTTTAGGTGTAGATGATATAAAACCTTGCCCATGTTGTATTGTGCTTTCACTTAGAGACTGTATTTGCCTACTAATTTCAGCAATCTGATCTTCAATATTTGACATATTTATTGCCTTAAAGTGTTATCAAAATAAAACAATTTTTATTAAATAATACACTCGTGTTACAACCCAGCCGTGACTTCCAACTATGCCTCACGGTTCATTCACTTTAATCTTTAAAGTAAACACTAATATCAACTGACAATAAATTAAATGACAATCAATCAATCAATCAAATAGTATGTAGACCACTTGAATCTTAACCGCTAGCCACCAAATATGTAACGTGTAACCAGGCGTTTATATCTCAAACGTCCGTTCCAGTTAATACTTGGATCCAAGTTGTCCACAACCAATACTGTAATACTAACAAGAGAATCGCTCACCTGGTAAACAATGCCTTCTGCCATGTTTTTTGACGAAATAGAAAATAAAACACAAACTTTATTTTATACACCCTACTGATCATTCAAATGAAGTTTGGTTGAATTTGGTTGAGTAGTTTTAGAGGAGAAGATTTTTTAAAGTTAGCAAATATGATGAACAAATTGTGAAAAATTGTCATTAAAGGACAATAACCCCTTAATGGGTCAATTGACAATTTTGGTCATATTAACTTATTTGTAGATCTTACTTTGCTGATCATTTTTGCTGTTTACAGTTTATCTTTATCTTTATATAATAATATTCAAGATAATGACCAAAAACTGCAAAATTTCCTTTAAATTACCAATTAAGTGGCAGCAACCCAACAATGGGTTGTTTGATTCATCTGAAAATTTCAGGGCTGATAGATCTTGACCTGATAAACAAATTAACCCCATGTCAGATTTGCTCTAAATGCTTTGGTTTTTGAGTTATAAGCCAAAAACTGCATTATACCCCTATGTTCTATTTTTAGCCATGGCGGCCATTTTTGTTGGTTGGCCAGGTCACCGGACACAATTTTCAAACTAGATACCCCAATGATGGTTGTGGCCAAGTTTAGTTCAATATGGCCCAGTAGTTTCAGAGGAGAAGATTTTTGTAAAAGATAACTAAGATTTATGAAAAATGGTTAAAAATTGACTATAAAGGGCAATAACTCCTAAAGGGGTCAACTGACCATTTCAATAATGTTGACTTATTTTTAGGTCTTACTTTGCTGAACATTTTTGCTGTTTACAGTTTATCTCTACCTATAATAATATTCATGATAATAACCAAAAACAGCAAAATTTCCTTAAAATTTCCAATTCAGGGGCAGCAACCAAACAACGGGTTGTCCGATTCATCTGAAAATTTCAGGGCAGATAGAGATCTTGACCTGATAATCAATTTTACCCCTTGTCAGATTTGCTCTAAATGCTTCGGTTTTTGAGTTATAAGCCAAAAACTGCATTTGACCCTATGTTCTATTTTTAGCAATGGCGACCATGTTTGTTGATAGATCAAAACTTCGGATACAATTTTAAACTAGATACCCTAAGGAACATTCAGTTAAAGTTTGGAAGTATTTGGCCTAGTAGTTTCAGAGGGGAAGATTTTTGTAAAAGATAACTAAGATTTATAAAAAATGGTTAAAAATTTACTATAAAGGGCAATAACTTCTAAAGGGGTCAACTGACCATTTCAGTCATGTTGACTTATTTTTAGGTCTTACTTTGCTGAACATTTTTGCTGTTTACAGTTTATCTCTACCTATAATAATATTCATGATAATAACAAAAAACAGCAAAATTTCCTTAAAATTTCCAATTCAGGGGTAGCAACCCAACAACGGGTTGTCCGATTCATCTGAAAATTTCAGGGCAGATATTTATTATTTTATTGTAAAACTTCGGATACAATTTATAAACTAGATACCTTAAGGAACATTCAGTTAAAGTTTGGAAGTATTTGGCCTAGTAGTTTCAGAGGAGAAGATTCTTGAAATAGTTTACGACGACAGACGACGACAGACGACGGACGACGACGGACGCCAAGTGATGGCATAAGCTCACTTGGCCCTTCGGGCCATGTGAGCTAAAAACTACAACTATCTATATTATGCACAATGAACCAAAATATATACACTGGCTCTTTGCCGATACAAAGTAAGCATGAACTCTTATATATACAAGTTTATACAATATAACAGCCTGTCCTCCTAATGGGACGTTATGTCACTATTAGACAATGTGGCTGGTACAGCTTGTCCTCCGAATGGGACAGTCTGTTACTAATAGACAGTGCAGCCTGGTACAACTTGTCCTCTGAGTGGGACAGTCTGTCACTATACCAGACAGTGCGGCCTGGTACAACTTGTCCTCCGAGTGGGACAGTCTGTCACTACCAGACAGTGCGGGCTGGTACAGCCTGTCCTCCGAGTGGGACAGTCTGCTATGTCAATCCTGTCAACGTGTACGTTCACTTTGTACCCAGTACAAAGTGTCCTCTGAATATCAAGGCTCTTCTAGCACTTAATATATCCGACGTACGCTCGGTTGAAGGATGCCAGCTCATCGACAGCCAACCGACAGCCTCGAGTGCCGTTTCTCACTCTCTTATATACCCTTGGTCGTTACCACTATTTACTTGACAGGGGTGTTCTCTAAATGTTAACCATTACGGAGCATAGAGAGTCCCTTACGATATCCCCTATAATTTTCGACCTGGCCACTAATTTTCCCGCCAAACGTCTAAATCTGTCTAACTCTTTCTCTAGCGTAAACCATGAATTTCTACACTAAGATTCTACTCGACTGTAACCTTAACGACCAATAAACATTACAGTACATCTGTCTTCTGTCAGGCATATCTGCCCATACACTTTTGCCACTTCTATCCTGAAGCAGTAAAATAAATCAATGTACTGTTTGTTATAAATTATTACTTACATCCTGAAATTATTCTGTCTTTTTTAACCAAAGCTCTCTGTTGACCATTTTAAGATATTTTCCTTTTTGAATGTGACCTAATTGATGTGTCGATGTAAATGATGAGTCGTAAGTTTTAGTAATTGAAAGTCAATTGATATGACATTCTTCCCATTAGCTAGAAATTTAGATCGGTTTCTTGTGCTTAATTTTAAACTATGGTTTAATCCTTGCTGCATGAAAACCTATATAGATATCGAATTTTTGATAATCGAAATCTTAGATGTCACATGTCATAACTGAAAAATTAACACACACACTTTTTATTCATAAAGTGCTTTCGAAATCACGAAATCTCATAGAAGATTAACACTAATGGAAATTTCCTGAATATGGGTATTGAGTGCAAACATTTAGTCTTATCTAAGGTATCATACTATGTTAAATTTTTATGCTAACATTGGAGGAACAAAAAAAAAGTTAAAATCTTACTTCTGATACAGAAGATACGTGTACGAATCCAATATCCTGATCAGTTTTCTTGAATGTCCCCAATCCTTTTCCATCTAGTGATAGTCTTTCTAATATATCGCCAGATTTACATTTCAAGTATTTAGATTTGTACTTAGCTACATACCATTTACTTGTGTCATCAGCCTAAAATATATATTATATTACTATCAAGTTAATTGTAATGGAAATAATTTTCCAGTTTCATTTTTATGTATAAATTCCAAGGTACGTGTAATGAAAATGTGGTGACATGTGGAGACGGATCTTCTGCACCCTTCGGAGCACCTACGATCCCCCGGTTTTGGTGGGGTTTCCTGTTGCTCTGTCTTTCGTTTTCTATGTTGTGTTTTGTGTACTGTTGTTTTTTAATGTTTTTTTTTCGTTTTAGCCATGATGTTGTCGGGCTATTTTCGATTTTTGAGTGAATATCCCGTTGGTATTTATTGCTCTTCCATTCGATGGTACTGTTAGAAGACTTTCAATTTGCTATAGTTTTCTGTGTGAATAATTATTGCACGATTTTGCCTTTCGTGTTTTGGACGCCATGGTGCTTAGCTAGAAAGGATCGAGTTTTACATGATGTCCATACTAAAAATCTTTTTTTGTCTGTCATCATGTAAATATGTTCTTTCGAAAACTTTAAGTTAAAGACTTAACTTTTAAACGGAGAAAACTATATATTTCGTAGGCAGTTGCATACAGTGCTACAAATACAGAAATAGATATCCAGACGTCAAAATACGATTTCAACAAACACGTTATTACTACATTCTTATACCTATAATACATTCTTCTAAATATCCATGAATCTGGATAGATCGTGATATCAATTAATGGTTAAAAACAAAATCAGGTATTTACATTATTTCATTCTCGAAACGAAAAACCTCCAAAATGAACCACTTTACTTTGTGATATATTGACAATGTCCTGTGAGTCAATAACCCACATTACAGCTAATGTGTGCATCTAATTTATATCAAGGAACTTAAGGAAACGAAGGTGCTACAGATGGACTGTTTCAAACTAAAATATCGAGAATATCGATTGGAAATTTCCAATTGTCAACTTCCAATTTTTTAGCAGTTATATATCCTCTGCACATAATTGCATTTATATATCGATACGAAATACTCGTGCTTATTCACATTTTACGGACTTCATTAATAGATATTGTACCTTACACAAAATCTGCATCATTGGAGAGAGCAAGAACAGCTTAACATTTCCTATCATGATTTTCTTGCTGCTCACAAGGAAGCAATTAAACCTAGAGTTCCAAATGGAAAAGTTGAAACCATCCCTTCGTAATTTTTACGGACGCCATCAAGAGTTTGTTGACCGTTATGGAATAACCGTTTCTCAAATGATATCGGATATGTTCCTTACGTCGTAACTACAATCCCCTTCCATTTCATGAGTGTGATCTACCGAATTAGTCTTTTTACCGGATATGTTATGATATGAGCAACACGACGGTTGCCACATGCGGAGCACATAAGATCACCCTTAGTTTTTGGTGAAGTTCGTGTTGCTTATTCTTTAGTTTTCTATGTTGTGTCATGTGTACTATTGTTTGTCTGTATGTCTTTTTCATTTTTAGCCATGGCGTTGTCAGATTATTTTCGATTTGTGAGTCTGACTGTCCCTCTGGTATCTTTCGTTCCTCTTTTAAAGCAATACTGATCAACATGTACCTTCACAAATTGGTTGAGAGATACGAGGCGTCTTTGTCACGACTTACTAAAAACTTCTTTTTTTTCTCTCAGATATAACGACATAAGAATAGTCGTCTAATCTTTAAATTTGTCGATTCTATCATGTTTCGAGTTTAGACACTTTGACTGAGTGTGAATCCTTTTATGATTTCGTTCTATTCCCTTAGTTTTTGTGTGTTACACTGGTTAGTTTTACTAAAATACTGCTGCCTTACTTTGACAACTTATAGGTGACTCCACTTGTAGAGAATTTGGTTATATAATCCAAAAAAAAAATACATTTAATTATGTTCATCATTTGCGGTTTAACAAAAAAATAAATTAAATTGATTTTACATACAGGACCTAATTTGGCACGACAGACGGACGTTTCGTTTACAGAAAAGTGTTCATCTGCTGTCGACTCAAAACAGTAAGAAAGCCAAATCAAAGGCAAACATAGAACCCTCCATCGGAAATAATATTGTGTTGTGATACGTCTGTCGTATTTCATCCCTTACAGGGGTAGTAACAAGACATGAGTGGTAAGAATAGTTCAATAGTTATTACAAAAAAGATTTACCGAAGTAGGCTGTATCAATGACAAGTCATGTCGACTATTTTTCTTGACTCCTGTGCTGGTGATATCCTCTTTGACAAAACGTCAACCACCAGTAGCACCGACTTTATTATTGATATCAATAGATATCAGCCTGTTGTAGGCATCACCTTTATATTAGACTCGTCGGTGGCTCTCGAACAAAAACATTAAAACCCATGTTCAATTAGCACACGAATTCCAAAATATAGAAGGATGTAAACAACAAATTGATGAAAGGTAAACTTCAAGGCAAAAGACTGGTTTTTTTTCTCTTTACTTTCTTAGGAATTTAATTATTATGTAATTCATCATAAAAACAAATCAAAATTCGTTATTACAGATTAAATCCTGTCCAACGGATTGTTCTCTTTTATACAAATCTATAATACTAATTACGAGGTCCAATTTGTCAGCCGTCATCACGTAAAAACGATGAATCAAAGAATTCAACTTTATATATAACTAATATAGTACAATGGTGTTGATTAAAAATTACACCACTCTAGACCCGTTTGTTTTCAACGTAATTAATATTGCCAATAATTAAGAAGTTCCGGATCGAGTCCGACACCGATACCAATAGTACCTGTTACCTATTACCTTATCTGTACGTTCCGCATCTGACAGGCGCACCACAAAACAGTGTTTTTAGAATTTTGCTGTATACTGTTGAGTAAAACATACTCCATTCCAGGCCCTTTTGTTTTCCAAATTATTAATATTACCAATAATTGATAGGTTCCAGGCCGACGGGTTCAAACAGAAAGATTTTGAAAGCAGAGAAAACTGTGCACCTTATACATATTATAATCGGCATGACTTTATCAGATGACAATTACCAATACTAAAATAAGGCATACGCATAGTTATATATCAGTCACGGACCCGCGATATCACGGGTGTGTTCTAGTGTCAATTAAAAATGCAGAATTTCCTTTATTTTATTAACAAACTAGGTGCTCCGCAGGACGCAGCTTTATACGACCGCAGAGGTCGAACCCTGAACAGCTGGGGCAAGTATGGACAAAACATTCAAGCGTGATACAGCTCTGAAATTGGATTGTGATCAAATTTTTGACATTACATGTTTTTTTTTACACAAAACAAATGTCAAGATTTTACAAATCAATTAAAGATTTCTTCTTCAAACTTATTTAAATCTAAAATTAAATAGTTGACACAGCATAGGTTTCTGTCACAGAATGAATGTGGTCTAATGAACTTAAAAATTTGTTTTGCCTTTGAGCAATTCACTATGCTGTTGAATATTAATCCTCTCAAAAAAATGTTTGAAGAAATTTTCTTTTTATTTATGAAATCTGAAATGAGAAAAATTTTTGTTAAAATCAAACTTAGTTTAATTTTGGACCCTTTGGACCTTAATGTAGACCAATTTGAAAACTGGACCAAAAATTAAGAATCTACATACACAGTTAGATTTGGCATATCAAAGAACCCATTTATTTAATTTTTGATGAAATCAAACAAAGTTTAATTTTGGACCCTCATTTGGACCAACTTGAAAACTAGGCCAATAATTAAAAATCTAAGTACATTTTTAAATTCAGCATATCAAAGAACCCCAAGGATTCAATTTTTGTTAAAAAAAAGCTAAGTTTAATTTTGGACCCTTTGGACCTTAATGTAGACCAATTTGAAAACGGGACCAAAAATTAAGAATCTACATACATAGTTAGATTCGGCATATCAAAGAACCCCAATTATTCAATTTTTTATGAAATCACACAAAGTTCAATTTTGGACCCTTTGGGCCCCTTATTCCTAAACTGTTGGGACCAAAACTCCCAAAATCAAACCCAACCTTCCTTTTATGGTCATAAACCTTGTGTTTAAATTTCATAGATTTCTATTTACTTATATTAAAGTTATGGTGCAAAAACCAAAAATAATGCTTATTTGGGCCCCTTTTTGGCCCCTAATTCATAAACTATTGTGACCTCAACTCCAAAAATCAATCCCAACCTTCCTTTTGTGGTCATAAACTTTGTGTTTAAATTTCATTGATTTCTATTTACTTATACTGAAGTTATTGTGCGAAAACCAAGAATAATGCTTATTTGGGCCCTTTTTTGGCCCTTAATTCCTAAACTGTTGGAAACAAAACTCCCAAAATCAATCCCAACCGTCCTTTTGTGGTCATAAACCTTGTGTCAAAATTTCATAGATTTCTATTCACTTAAACTAAAGTTAAAGTGCGAAAACCAAGAAAATGCTTATTTGGGCCCTTTTTGGCCCCTAATTCCTAAAATGTTGGGACCAAAACTCCCAAAATCAATCCCAACCTTCCTTTTGTGGTCATAAACCTTGTGTTAAAATTTCATTGATTTCTATTCACTTTTACTAAAGTTAGAGTGCGAAAACTAAAAGTATTCGGACGACGACGACGACGACGACGACGCCAACGTGATAGCAATATACGACCAAAAAATTAAAATTTTTGCGGTCGTATAAAAAGTAGTTGAATCAATCATTTCACATTCTCGAATTCTCGAACGCATATTTCATACTCATACAAGCTCATACAGTTATGTTTTATACACGGTTTCGCAAAGGTTTGTGATGATCAGCCACAAATTTCTGTAAATCGTTTTGTTACAAGTAACTGTTATTTGGGGTCCTGTTATTTTTCTCCTTCGCGCTTCATGTAGTCAAATATGGATTATCCTCTTTATATTATTGTTCTGTTACAATTCTTTTGGACGATAAAGAACCGCAGGATCCAATTCATGCTAAACAATTAATGGGTTATTGATATTTTTAGCTCCAAAATGACCTTGACCTTTGACCTTTTGAACTTTACATGCCATAGATATCAGAGTTTATTCTAATTATAAGTTTATATGAAATATGGTGAATTTTCTTAAAGATTTACACGAATTATATCAAAAAACATTAGAACTGTAATATCAAGTCTCTGTTTAGTAACTATAACCTTGACATTATAAATCAAAATTTCTCGAAATCGGTACGGTAAAAGTTTCTAATTATTTTTTTTTTTAAATGGAACAAAATATAAAGTTAAATCAAATTCTTTTTCTTTTGAACTGGTGAAGATTAACAAATTTTAGACTTTCTCCTTTTTCTATTATTAGAAGGGGGATATAAAAAATATCAAGTCGGATAGATAATAGGAGGCGGAGTGCACTCTTGGTGGAAAGTTTGTAAATCGTTTTGAGAAGACTAATTATAGAAAGAGGGGATGCACTCCTGTTGAAAAGATTGTAAATATATTGCTTAAATCAGCATATCAAAGAACCCAAGAAATTTTAATTTTTGATGAAATAATTCTTACTTAAACCATTTGTGTTCAAATGGAAATAACTCAAAATGTATTTCCACGAACCAATAATGTTAATATAAAATTAAATATGATTTAACCATAAACTCTAAAATTAGCTATGATGTAAAGAGATATGATGTTATATTTATTTTTAAATTATAATTAAATATAATTAATAGTTTTCTAATAAATCTGTCACTCAAATTATAATCAGGTGATTGTATTGACAATTAACAGATGTGGCTATTATCATATCACTTAGTGTACAAATCAAAATCGAACTGTATATATATAGCTGATAGTTCCCAATATTTTGCAACGTATCTTATCATAATTTTAACTTTTTAACTTATTAATAATAGATAATTATCTAATGAATTTTAAAATCTGGAACCCTAAACTGGATCAAGTAAAAATTGAAACTAACAGACACAAAAAAAACTATATATATATATATATATATATATCACTCAGAAAATTAGTTTTTACAGAAAAAAAACCACCATAAAATGCCTCAAACAATTTACCAAAGAAAAGAAAAATTTATAATAAATATTAAACTTGCAAATCTGAAGGGTTATTTCCCTTTGAACAGAACTACATATACGGTTTAATATAGTACTATTACTTTACATCTACATGTATAATTATAAGTAATGTAAATAAACTCATCATAGATACCAGGACTAAATTGTGTATATGTTACAGTGAATTTGTATAATCAGGGATTATGTAGAATCCCTGATTTTTCAGGGAATATGTAGAATCACTAAAATCATTAGTGATTATATATAATCCATGAAAATGACCAGTGATTTTACATAATCACTGAACATTTTAATAATTATTCTACAAATTCCCTAATATTTTTTTCAGGGATTATGAATAACTTAAGGATCCTTTGTTTGATAAAAAAGAATAATACATATAGACTAATCATCTTTTTTTACCTTCATAGTTTAGTTTAAACATATTTTATTTGCTGAATTAAAGCAAAATGGATTAGACACAAGTAAATCATACTTTCATATTCCTTGTAGATGAAATAATTTTGCTTTTAAACACAGAGGATGTTATTTGTGGTACATGGAAAACAACTGGTGAAGACGATTATGGAACATCTGTTTTTGTTTTGTTTTTTGTTTTTGTTCAAATGAACAAGAAATTTAAACAGAGAGAACTTACGCATCTAAATGTATAGAAAAACTAAGGATTGACAATTAGAACAAAAGTTTAGAGGAAGCTGGCATTTGGTGTAATATTCTCTTAGCATGATTCCACAGGGTAAAAAAGGAAAGGGGATACCAAAAAAAATTAATGATAATTGTTCATCAAAAATCTGAAAAAGGATATCGCCTGGCCAAAAAACATGGTTTCTTGCTCGAACCAGTTCGATGTTGCTAATTCCCTTTTTGGGTGGTACCTACAGTTGTTTTTACTGAACATTTAATTTCTCTTAAGCGGGTCATACAATCTGATTCGATATGTGAATGAAAATGTTTTCTAAAATGTGGATATTGTGGTAATAACAGATGTGAGGCATTTATTTAATATATTGCGTTTAACATTTTAATATATTGTGCCTAACATTTAAAAAAAAAAGGTTTGTCATTTTGATATTTTGTGCTTAACATTTTACAGTTTATGTTTATACAGTGGAATGCTGTTTTATAATGATCATTTATAGCATAAATTATTTGACTTTTATTCATTTTCTTTATGCTGTATTCTTATTTTGTATTGTGAAATACATATTTGATAAGTATATAAAACTTAATAAAAATGGAAACTTCAAAACTTTAATGTTTGGTGTTCTTTTCACCACATACAAATGCATAATCTGATTGTCCGGATTCTTATCAAAGCAGGAGAACAACTTATAATTTAGTCCTAGAATATTCAGTCTTCAGACTTGTCAGAAATAGTCTTGAGTCTATATTTTTCCAAGTCGTTGGAATTTAGAGATCAAAATTTTGTTTTCTGTTGGGTTAGTCACCCCTGGCTCGCTACAGTATATTCAAAGCCATGGGACCACGTGCATGGGACATTTGCAGGTCTTTTCAACATAATTAAGGCACCACTACTATTTGTCATATATATGAAATACCATGTATTTTAAAAAGGAATCTGTATTTGCTTAAAGAGGACACAATGATATATGCTACTGTAATGCGGTTCATTTTCCTATTTTTCATGTGATAAAGCAAATTCACCTGAGTGTTACATGAAAGTTAATGATTTTGAATCGTTTTTTTTAGATAGTTTTACATGTTGAGAATATTCTATTTTTAGCATTAGTATTTTCAGAATCGTTTATAAATAGCCTATAAATAGAATATGCATAATTCATGAATTGTTACGTAGGGCGGTCTACGGGATCCCTTCTTCCGCTTATTCTTAATAATGTAATTAACTTCAAAATGTTTAATGATATAGCATAAAATCATCACCACTTAATAAATAGAACATTTTTAAATAAATCTGTCACTTCTATACTCGTTGGTTATTAACCATATGCTTTACATTAGTCATAGTATGATAACAAGAGAAAAATATATAAAAATACCACATTTGGATATCAAACATGGCGATACCTCAAACAGAGAAATCCTAAAATCGTGAAAATTAACTTGACCTTTATTTAGGCACAGGAAACAACATATTGAAATTTGAAAAACATTTGTCAAAGCGTTTTCAAGTTAATGTGGAGACACTGTTTGTGCAGCCGCCCGCCGTACATCAATAGCAAATCAATAACCGACATTTTCTTCGAAAATCCGGATAAATAATTGTTGCAGTTTACATTTGGTTACACAGAATATAATTTATTATACGACTTTGGTTATTTGTTAGATAAAACTTTCAAAATATACATAGTAGTTATTTGGATTGTCATTGTTGAAAAAACACTAAGTACCTCGATATGATTGTAGTCAATCTCCCAGTGAACGCCTCTTTCCAGTGTTTTCCCTTCACCAGTAGCCATTATCATATGGGAAAATTTGTTTTTTATACTTTTCTCTGCAAAAAAAAAATCCATGATTTAAAAAACGTTCATTTTTTTTCATTTCTTTCAAACATCGAATGATATTTTTATACGCCCTTTTTACTTGTTTATAGGAGATGCTCACCCTAACGAAGAACATTTTCATTCTATCTTAAATGTCAGTCTTTAAAATTAAGAAGGTGTGGTATGAGTGCCAATTAAACAACTCTCCATCCGAGTCACAGTGTGTTAAAAATAAACAATACTAAGTCAAAGTACGGCAACAACACGGAGCATTTGCTTACTCTGAACATAATAACAACATAGAAAAGAAACACTATAAAATTGAAAAAAAATGGCTTCAGTTAATTAGATCAAAACGACATATAGACAAAAGCAATCAAACATACATGGAACGTGTAAATAGGATCCATTACATAATATAAATACAGTATTAACAAACAAAAGATTTAACATATGTTGCAATCTCATGGGCCAACTTTTCGTTTTTAGGATGCTCTATTATTAAAGTACCGTAGAGTGCATTACAAAATTCAATATAGAAAATAAATGAATTTTTCAGGTGACGCACATTATATTTCGAAAAAAAATATTTACAATTTTCTCAAAAGGAAAGGGGATGGTTCATTATATATATTACTGTTGTGTTGGTATTCCTGAATTGTATTTCTTTTTTATTACATAAATATTATAAACACTTAAACATACTCACCTATTTCTGTAATCATTGTCGTATTAACACCTACTACCCTGCCATTATTGTCTTCTATACCAAAATAAATACTACCGCCATCCTTATTAGCAAACGCAGAAATGAATTTGAAATGGTTCGTTATACCTTTGCCAACGTCTTCCTTCGTCACTGTCTTGAACTGTACATCAACATTTTCTAATCGCAAAATTTCGACAATCTCATGCATTTGAAAAATTCCCTTTTTAACGGGCTCAGGTAACTGTCCCGGCTCTCCCTTGTGCATAAGAATGGCAACTGCATCATCTGCATATGCTTCAAATACGCTAGATGCAGTTGGTATATATAAGTAGGTATGAAGGCTACACAGAACTGTCGACTTTTTTACAATAAGTTGCAACTGATTTGAATCACAATCTCCTTTTCTTGTGATGAAATCACTGATCGGTTTCGAAAAAAATTGCATTAACTTAGTTTCAAACTCTCTATACCAATTGTCAAATATTTTTGATGTAGATTTTTCAAGAATATTGAAAACTAGTTTTGTTTCGTGTTTTCTTCTTTGTTTTGAATTCAGACATGCACAAACTCTTATCACCATAGCCTTTATCTCGTTATTTTTCGTTGGAAATACATCTATCGGATAATTTATGTTGTTATTCTCATTACTTTCCACTGTAAATATATTCAATGAATGTTTAAAACAAAGTTCTTTTATTATGCAACTGACATAAAAAAAAAAGTATGGTATGAGTCTCCACAAGAAACAAAATGACAAAGAAATAAGTAATTATAGGTAACCGTACGACTGTTAACACAAAGTCAGCGATAATAGGCCCGAAGTATCTTAATAAACTTCTTTCATTGCAAGAAACTTTTCCAAAGACAAACACTTAAAATATTTGCAACCGATTTAACGTTCGGTCACCGAATAACAAAAATATGACAATACGTTTGCAACAAAATGTATAGACTGCCAAAACTGGTCGCTCTTTATATCGATGACATTTTGATGTAGCTTTTCAACAGATAGAACGAGCGGTTTAGCGTTGATAAAGTTGTGTATCGATTAGTTTATCTATATTTTCATGAATTACTACCTTTTGACATTTTGAATAAAGCCAAGTCTACATAGCATTAAGATATGTTTTGTTTTATGAGGTGCAAGATTTCAGATTAAATCAATCTGTTTTGAATAAACCTATATGAGTCAGCTTAATTCACACATAAACACTAATTGTATTGCTTTTTATAAAGTGACATCAAAACGGTTATTTATTAAGCCAAAATGTTTACCTATACGATGTTATTACATCATGTACGTATAGTACTATCATTGTTCAGAATAGTAACACACATTATCAGATATTTAATTGTTTTACTATTCATGCAGTATAGCCTATTCTATATGGATATTTGAAAATGAAAAAAGTCAGAATAAAAGCACATTCATCCATCTTAAAGATTGCCTATATATATTTCCTGAAGTTTCGTCCTTCCCAGTGCCTAGTCGTAGTCGATAGTCGATATATTACTCCAAGGCCTGTATTGCATATCATCTCATATCTTTGATATTGTGTTGATGCTCACACGGAAGCTTTGAAAACAAAAGTTCTAAGTTATGAAATTGAAATCATCTTATCGTAATTTGTTTCAGATGCCATCACGAGTTGGTTGACCGTTATGGAATATTTGTTTCACGGAAAACGATGTATATGTTTCAATTGCCGTAACCTCAATTCCATTCTCTTTTCCACGAATGTGTTGTACTTAATTAGACTTATCATCGGTTTTATATTGACCTGACTAGGGATGTTTGGTTTTGGGTTTTTTTTGGGGGGGGGTTGTTTTTTTTTTTTTGTGTTTGTACTTTTTTACAGGATCAACACTAGTACAGCAGCTGTATGGAGTTTTAACATACCGAAACAAAAGTCTTAAAACCCTATTCTCATGATCCTTTATAATTACCATAACTAATTCTAAAGATATACACAGAAAACAGGGACAAAACCAATCATTGTCTAACGGAATGCCGAGCGCACACACAAAAATGTAAGCATGTAAAACATATACACTCGATCAAGCAAAAGCTGTTCACCGATTTTTTTTGCTCATTCTTCTTGTAAAGGCAGATATTTCTATAAATAGAAAGCAAATTGAAAGGTTTTAGAACTATTTGTTGTGATTTTTAATGAATTTAAAAGAATAAAATGGCGTTGATGTGTTTATAATATTGTTGACAGACTCAATATTACGGTCACTACACCCTCCCTACAACCTCCCTAACCCTTGTATGTTGACATGTTTTACATGTACATTGCAGGAAATATTGCCTGCATTCAATATGAAGGACAAATCAGTCAGCTTTTATGAGAAAAAAAAAGAAATTAGCTTTGATCCTCTCCTTGCTGACTTGTTCCTTTATTCATATGAGGCATACTTTATTCAGGAATTTCTGGGAAAGAATGCAGGGAAGCTTACACTATATTTTTACTTTACGTTCCGCTATTTAAATGACGCCTCTCACTAAATGATTCAAAATTTTGTGTAATGCGGCGTAAAGCAACCAACAATCAATCAATCAATCAAAATTTTGTGACTATGTTGAACGCATTGATCAAATCGAACTTGTATTACATGATACTTAGTCTGCCTTGTTTCTTGACAAACATCACAATTATGTTCTGTTAGGAACAACAATTTACGCCAGAAGAGATGACTTCTGCTGTCCATATTAAAAACTTTATAACAATATATAAGAGCATTCTAGCAGCTCCTTTATAGTGAGTAAAGCTTTCCTTGATAAAAGGTTTCGGCTTAAAAATAAATTATTGAAGCGAGGGTTTAAATTGTTAAAGTTGAAGTCATCCCTTTAAAACGTTTAACGGACGCAATCACCAGTTTGTCGACCCTTATTGAATATCTACGTTGCAGATTACAACGGATTTGTTCAAACTGTCATAGCTACATGTACAATCCCATTTTTTTTTCGATTGTGACGTCATCAAATGAGACTTATCTCCGGAGGTGGTCTTAAATTAGCAACATGAAGGATGGCATAAGTAGATCAAAAACGCTTTATCCTTCTGGAGTTCTTTGTTGTATTTTGTTCAAGTAAACAAATTTATCCACGGTTTGGGGATTAGTGACCAAGCCAACAAATTTTCAACTTTAATGGACCACCGTAATTGCATGCAAATTATGAATTTTCGTTTCAAGAAATGTTTAAACTTTATGTTTTGCCTGGTCGTAGAATCGAATGATAATGCAAAGTATTAAAATTTAAGACCAAAGTTCGGAAGTTGAGTATTTCATAAGGGTAAGAATAAATCAACTGACATGAATTATCATTGATAGGGTCATATTTTTAAATTGAATGTTTACAAAACTTTGAGTTTTTGTAATACATAGGCTTTTCTACCTCAGGAATATATTACCTTAGCTGTTTTGGGTAAAATAAATGAAATTTTGGTCCTCAGTATTCTCCAACCTCGTACTTTATTTGGCCCTTTTAACTTTTTTGGATTCGAGGGTCACTGATGAGTCTTTTGTAGACAAAACGCGCGTCTGGCTTAAATACAAAATTTAAATTCTGGTATCTATGATGAGTTTATCAAAAGGGCTTGTAAAAAATGTGAAACCGGAAAGACAGTTCTCCTTTAACGAAAAAATAAACAAAAGCAGTTCACTTTCGAGTCAACTAGAAAAAAAAATATGTTTTTTTATTTGATACTGACTCCGAGGAAAATTCAAGACGGAAAGTCCCTAATCAAATTGCAAAATCAAAATTTCATACACATCAAACGAATGGATAAAAAGTGTCATATACCTGACTTCGTACATGCATTTTCTTATGTAGAAAATGGTTGATTGAACGTGGTTTTATAGCGCCGAACCTCTCAATTGTACGACAGTTGCATCAGATTCCATTATATTGACAACGAAGCGTAAACAAAACAAACAGACATGATGGGTCCAATATGAGAGACAAGAATACAAAGAAAAATAATAGAACAATAAAACAATGGCGGGATGTTTAAGAAGGGAGCCAAGTCGTATGTATCAATGAAACACAAAAAGTCACACAAAGAAAGTAAGCAAACATGACGGCAATACAAACAACACAATGTCAGTATGCATAAATACAGAGCTACAAAAATTTATATCACCAAAAAAACCAGATCTAGCGGGAAAAGTAATATTAATAAAGACAAATACTATAACACGTTAATAGGATGATAAACAATATCAGTACGCAGAATCAATACTATAAGAACATTGTGTAATATATATTAACAAGTTCCTTGTGCCTTCCGATGAACTTTTGTAGATAAAAGGACGAGACGTTCTTTGATATACCCTGGTTAATCAACATTCTGCTCAGACACTGGTGCGTTGTACAAAGTCTGAGTAGGCTGCAAGCTCTTAAATACCGAATAAGTTGGGAAATGAATATCCCATATGCTAGTGATGTTTCGGTACAACTTTTTGAAATTTTGGGTCCCTTATGCTGTTCAACTTTATACTTGTTTTGCAATTTTGCAATTTTGATCTGAGCGTCACTGATGAGTCTAATGTAGACATAACGTATGTCTGGTGTATCAAATTATAAGACTTTAACTAGTGTTGTATTTTGCTACAAAGGAGGGAGAAATTGATAATAAAAATAATAAAATCTCCTCGTTTGTCATAGATTATGGTACTGAAATGACTGTGTATGTCAAATTCGAGGTACAAGTCTTAAAATGAGGTGGAGGAAGCCGTGTCTGTTGTTTCTTTAATTTCTAGTTCTTGGGGATGTATTAATGGAATCCATTCAGAAAAGATCGGATTGTTAATGGAAAGAACATTATCAATATATCTGAAAGTAAAATTAAATGACCTGGTTTCTTAAATATTCTTATTTTTGAAAACTGTCTGAAAAACTTCGATTCGTATGGGGAAAATAAGGTCGACAAGGAGAGGCAAACAATTCATTCCCATTTGAATGCTGAAAATTTGTTGAAAAAATCGCTCGGTACTTAAACATCCTATGATTGTGTTCATTTGCTATGTTTCGTTTTTGAATTCGTGTCTTTCATTTTTGCTAGCATGCTTTGTCTATATGCCTCTTCGTTTGTCTTTGTTATTTTTATAGTGATTAAAATTATAACACAATGTTGACTGCTGTACCCCTGTATTTGACATATTTACTTATTTTGACTGTTTATTTGCTCAAATACTGTTGTCAATACAAGTAAGATGTTTGGATACTTTAAAACCATGTTAGGTCCACCGTTTCTACGTTAGAAGATGCCTGTACTAAGTGAAGAATATAAGCTTTTGATTTTGTCATTTAATAAGGGCATTTTTGTTTTTAGTTTTCCTTGAAGATCGGGGGTTTTTTTTATTTTACTTTGGCTATTGATGTAGCGGGAAATTTGGACACAATCTTTGTGATGAGCTTATTTATCGTGCAAAACAAAGCAAGGGGTGATCTTGATTCATACTATTTCGAAAATTTTGGAAACATAACGTACTCTGAAAAACCGTCATTTTTTTATCTTCAGAAAAGCTGTGGCGCAATATGTGTTTTTGTTTTTTTATTTTATTCACATCCATGTTGTTGAAATTTCAGAATTTTAGTCTTAGGTGCATGATTTTTTTATTAGTTGTTAGTGGCTTTGAACTAGCTGTCAGATAACTGCGAGTACTCTCAGATCTGTTCCTACTGTCTTTTTGTTGTCGGGATGTATAAGTACCCGGCCACGTCTACTTGTATTTTTGTCCATCTGATGAGTTAAGCCTTTTTCAACTGATTTTTATAGTTCGTTCTTATGTTGTACTGTTATACCACTGTCCCAGGTTAGGGGGAGGGTTGGGATCCCGCTAACATGCTTAACCCCGCCACATTATTTATGGATGTGCCTGTCCCAAGTCAGGAGCCTGTAATTCAGTGGTTGTCGTTTGTTTATGTGTTACATATTTGTTTTTCGTTCATTTTTTTATATAAAAAAGGCCGTTAGTTTTCTCGTTTGAATTGTTTTACAATGTCATATCGGGGTCTTTTATAGCTGACTATGCGGTATGGTCTTTGCTCATTGTTGAAGGCCGTACGGTGACCTATAGTTGTTAATGTATGTGACATTTTGGTCTCTTGTGGACAGTTGTCCCATTGGCAATCATACCACATCTTCTTTTTTTATATTAATATAGTGAAAACGAAGAACTCCCCAAAAGCTATTATTGTCGCCTATTTAAATAATAACTTCATTTTTACCTTTTACTTTTTTCAACTTTGAAGGAGATTTTCTATTTGGATATATTATGCATAATTACTCTAAATATCAAAAGAATGTTAATTCTGCAAAATTTTGTTTTTCCCTTGCCTGGATACGAACTCGTGCTATTGGGATATCGTGACAACACCGCCTTCAATGTGTTCGGAGTTTTAGACCACTCGGCCACCTAGACTGAACTTAAAATTCGGTTTTCGGTGGCCTAGTCTTATCTGTCCTTGTCAGTAGAATCTAGAGTTGTAACACAGTACTTCATATATTAGGAATAAAGATAGCAATTATTGCAGATAAGCTAAATCATCTGTTGTAAGGGATGCAGTCACAGAAATAGTTATTTGATAAGTATCCTACCGTAGTCTAAGATCGTTCATCTTGTCAGTTCGTTAGGTATTTGTGTTTGAACTTAACACACGGGGAAACTCCGCATTGATGTCACTACGGTACTTCTGGCGTAGAAAAACAGTGCAAAATAAGTTTTATCTGCACTTTTGAATAAAAAAAACATTTCTAAAGGTAAGTTTTCATTGTTGTTCTCAATTATTGCCAAAAAATGCCCATTTTCTAATGCCCGTTTCAATCCCAACTTCCGAATATTTAAAAACATTCTAGAACTTCACAAAATCCCATTTCCGGCCTCCATTGCTTTGTGTACATTCCATTCAGCGTCATCAATCTTGTGGCAGGCAATACAGGTCAAGCAAATCGTATTTTTAGGAATTTAAAAATGACATGCTCCTTACCTCTTTCTCGATTTTCCCGCGAAAAAAGCCCAACCAAAATCAAAGGAAAACTATGTGAAAAAACGATGTCCATGCCATAATTTTGAAGAGGCATATAGAGTTGGTTAATAAGAAACAATTTACATTTATTTTTCATAGAATTTTCTTTTTATTCATTATAAAAAGATCGATATTCTGACCATCATGACTGTAGGTAAATATTCATACAATATTCCCTTGATGTCAAAAGGCATGGCTAAAAAAGAGTTTTCCTGTTGTATAAAACCCAGAACTATTGCAAACTATTTTGAAGCAATATCCCAGAAAGAAATAACGTAATTGCCGTAGACTGAAAAATCCCCTAATTGACAGTAGAGCAATTTGATTGGATATAACGAATTGACATCACGTGATTTTGACGCCATTGAAATTTTAATGTAAACAAACAAGGTCAGAAGGTTCCGTATGGGACATCATCGTACATTTAGTTACTGACAAACAATTACGAGTTATCAAGCTTGCCAATGCATGGTTATAAAAAATTAAAGCATAGTCTACAGAAAAAATAAGAAAAAAATAGCCTTAGTATAACGACTTATCATTACACCTGGATACGCCTAAACAAATGACAACTCTACGACATATCTATCCATTGGATCATTCTTGAAGGTTGAAAACACATTGTAGTAGGAAATGAGATCAAATTCTAAAGATGATTTCAGTAAAAAACAGAAAATTGATGAAAATCAGAACTCCAAATAAATGTGACTTACCGTCTGCTTCATCCATTTTCAGTCTTCTGTTTTTCGACAATTTTTGTCTCCCCTATGTTGACAGTGACATCTCTGCGGCCGCAATCTACAAATAATTTTGTCGACTGAATATTAGACAACGACCATTTATTACGATTATAAAAAAAAATCAATCACACTCAACCAAATGTTCTGAATATTTTACCGAATGTTTCCTGTCAAGTTGTAATTTAGGATGCATAACTTTCTCCAGTCATTACTTATATTACTTTTGATATAGCCAATTTGGTGAATATGTCTTTTCTTCTCCCTAATTTCAGTTTGGCTCAACAAAAATTTTGAATCTCACCCACAAGGCTTATTTCCATCGAACACAAATCGAGTTCAAATGAGTTAATTCGTTACGGGCCACATTTTCCCATTTTTCTACTTCAAGTTCAATGTTTAAAGATAAAAAAAAATGTTCTAAGCTGATAAAAAGATATGTGAGGAAGTAAACTTGATTGTCCCAGTTTCTTTCTGAAGCGTTAATTTTACATCAAAATAGGACAAACAAAGAGAATTTTGAGATTTGTGACACAATTGTCCGGATTTTAAACAAATTAAGGCCTATTAAACATAGAATGCATGCATCGATAAATCAAATATCCAAATCAGATATGTAAAAAGATCTTTTATGTCGACACAAGTGCTCTTTATTTCCTATCCAAGAGATCAATGGAAATTAACCCGTTTTCATTAAATTTTCGCTGAAATCAAAATAAGTATTATTTGTGACGCCATGAAATGAACGAAAAAACGTGAAATATCAACCCAACCAAACATTTTCTACCTAGTCTAGATTTATCTACGATTCATAATGATATAGTTACAAAAATGCTAATTTGAAATTTAAGCTGGAAAAACGGGTTATTTTAAGTCCATATTGAACTTACTCCTTCTTGGCAAAATAGAAAATTCAAAAAAAGGTTTGCTAATTAAAAAAAATATACATGATATATGGTGTCCAATAATTTTGTTTGAAATAAGGGATATTAAATTAATATTTGTTACTTTTGGTCTGAACAATGTCATTTCCAGTATTATTTTATAATTAATTTGACACTACTTTCAAAAATATATTGATCAACATACTCTTACATGAAATAAGAACAAAAAAGTAGCCGCTTCCTGGATACACAAGGTCACTTCAGGTTTTATTTTTAATGGTTATATTGCTGATAACCTAATACATGATGTCCCATAACTTTATGATGTATAAATATGAATTTGAAGCTCAGGTCAATATCTCGGTCTGTGAAATGTATTGTAAATGAATTAGATCACACATTCTAAATATGAGGTTGGGGCGACAACTCCCATTTTACGTTTCCACACCCTTTCAACAAAAGTTACGACTTGTCACAATTGACTATTAAATAAAAATATGCTGTTGGCATCTTGTACGGATTTTGAAAAGAAGTAAGGGACGGTGCATTATTTATCAAGCAGGGGGGACCGGTGCAAATGGTAAGGGGACATGTACTTTTTTCAACGTGCAAAGTAGTGGGACCTGATGATTTTTCATTATCTTAATGCATGGGACATACACTTTTTTCAAATGCTTAAGTAGTAAACATTTTATTTTAATTAGCCCAAAAATACACACAAGAAACATTCAAACAGAAACAGAATATGATAAACAATTTTAGTTTTGACTGGCGTAAATCAGCCCATCTAACTAAATTAAATATTGATCTTACAAAATTCAAGCTTATTAGGCAGTTTGATTTATTGCTGTGAAATGAAAGAATTTAATTTTACAATAGGTAAAAATAAAAATTATTATATAAATTCAGATAGGCATCTTTAATTTTTTTTATAACTTTTTCAAATCAACTTGGATTTTCATCAAACTATGCAGCTATCTTAGATATATATTAAGCTTACTGAATCCCATGTCATTTTGTTTTTTGTTGTATTGCTGTCAAATTCACGAATTAAATTAATCTAGGTAAAAAAAAGGTAGAATTTGCATTTCGAACAAAATAGAGATAGTACACTTTAATTATTTTAATAACTTTTTCAAATCAACTTGGATTTTCATCAAACTATGCAGCTATCTTAGATATATATTAAGCTTACTGAATCCCAGGTCATTTAGTTTTTTGTTGTATTGCTGTCAAATTTAACAATTAAATTAATCTTGGTCAAAAAAGGTAGAATTTGTAGTTCGAACAAAATACAGATAGTACACTTTAATTATTTTAATAACTTTTTCAAATCAACTTGGATTATCATCAAACTAAGCAGCTATCTTAGATATATATTAAGCTTACTGAATCCTAGGTCATTTTGTTTTTTGTTGTTTTGCTGTCAAATTTATCAATTAAATTGTAAAGTGTACTATCTCTATTTCGTTCGAACTGCAAATTCTAGCTTTTTTGACCTAGATTTATCTAATTCTTAAATTTGACAGCAATACAACAAAAAACAAAATGACCTAAGATTCAGTAAGCTTAATATATCTCTAAGATAGCTGCATATTTTCATGCAAATCCAAGTTGATTTAAAAAAGTTATTAAAAAAATTTAAAAAAAGATGCCTATCTTAATTGCAAATCCTAGCTTTTTTTTACCAAGATTACTTTAATTCTTAAATTTTACAGCAATATAACAAAAAACTAAATGACATGTGATTCAGTAAGCTTAATATATATCTAAGATAGCTGCATAGTTTGATGAAAATCCAAGTTGATTTGAAAAAGTTATAAAAAAAATTAAAGATGCCTATCTGAATTTATATATAAATAATTTTTATTTTTACCTATTGTAAAATCAAATTCTTTCATTTCACAGCAATAAATCAAACTACCTAATAAGCTTGAATTTTGTAAGATCAATATTTAATTTAGTTAGATGGGCTGATTTACACCAGTCAAAACTAAATTTGAAGGTCAAGACTAGTCGAAAATGTTAAAATGATTGTCGAAAACATTTATATCACAATAAATATTGTTGCTTCACGTTATTTAAGGTACAGATTGTGTTTTTATTCACTCAATATATTCATGATATTCATGGGACACATACTTTTTTAATGAATAGAGGTCATGGGACATAACTTTTTTTCCTATCACATCAGCATGGGACAATACTTTTTTCCAAACAGGTTTTGCGATTTGCACCGGTCCCCCCTGCTTGATAAATATTGCACCGTCCCTAAGAATAAACCAAAATAAAATTTTGAATAAGATCTTGACCTTGACTTTGACCTAATTTTCAATTTATGGTACCATTGACCTAAAATCCAAAGACTTAAGGTCTGTTTCACTTATGGTTTACAAGTTATATATGCAAATAACTTACATCAAATGCATTAATTGAAATGACTCTCATATGCAGTCTTGCCACATGCCACTTCGGTGAAAATTGGACAAAGCATCATAAGGATATAACGAGCAATTTGGAAAAATAAATTGTCGATTTCTTTTATGGTTGAGAAGAAACACAGTGTTCAGAAAAATAACTCTTACAAAGCAAATTGTTCGGCTTAGCAGGGTGAAATTTAAAAGCGCATAAACTGTTCCACAACATTTAGCAAATATCAAAGCAACATTTTGCGAAACCAAAGTTTATCCCAAGAACAAAGTAAGGGGGAAAAGGATAGTTTCTATGTATTTTTCAATGAAACAGGTAAACAAATAGCTATTTCCGGTTTACTCAAGGTAACTTCCGGTTGAAATTGTCAAGAGTTTGCTAAGTAACCTATAGCTTTATTATGTACCCAGTTTGAGTAATAATAAACTAATCTTAAATTTAATCATTTCCGGGACCACAACTTCGATATGATGTCATTGGATTGTTTCAGCCCAAATGTATCATATCTTCCTCACAATAAAGCCAACATTTAGCACTTGTTCTTGTTTATATAACTTTAAAAGTATAAGAGAAAATGTAAAACCAGCATATTTCAAAACATAGAACATGACCTTATTTTCTAAGTTATGATCTGTGGACCTTTAAAATAAAACTTTTACCATACGGCTTAGGGTTTAAGAGTTAAAAAAAGTAATGACAAATTTATCTGGTAATATAAAAAAGAAGATGTGGTATGATTGCCAATGAGACAACTATCCACAAAAGACCAAAATGACAAACTTAGAACACTTTCAAAATTTAACCAGATCACTTAAATCCAAATCAGCAAAAAATTCCTGTGGATGTAACGAACAATTTAAAAAAAATCATTTTGTCGACATCTTTTACTTCAGAAGAAGCACACACAAGAAACACAGGAAATCGAAAGATAACTCTTAAAAAGAAAATTGTTCGGCTTTTCAACGCGCATAAACTCTACGATACAATATTATAAATATATAAGAGGCATATTGCGAAACAAATTTTAAACGCCAGAACAAATTTGGCGGAAAAAAATTAATAATAAAAAATCTTTGAAGGTCTTGTCATATCAATTTTCAAAGTCATTGAAAAGAAGCAAGCTCCGGTTTACTCAAAGTTAAAATTGGCATCTTTCATAAGTTTCTTTATACTGATGTGATAAATAAATGGTCTCTATTTACTTTTGAGTTAAATAAGTGAGATAATGTGCTACTTCCGGTGAACTGAATGTCTCATATGATAGCTTCTTTCACACTGATTCCCAAAATATATAGTTTCTATATACGTTTGTCTGTAAAGCAGTACATAATTGTCCACTTCCGGTTTATCGAAAGTCACTTCTGGTCTTTAATGATAAGTTTGTGTATTTATATTACAAAATATATGGATTCTGAGTATAATTCCATGAATAAAGCGCAAAAATGGCTACTTCCGGTTTTCTCAAGGTGAATTTTTTTTAGGTCATATATCACCCAGCCTTTGTAAAAGGTCATATGGCTTTATAAAGAAACCAAGTCGGAGTAATAATCAATTAATCTTATATTAAGGATGTTTGCTTGTCATGTTTTGGAATTTTTGTCAGATTTTCGAAATCCTCTGAATTTATCAATTTGAATGCATTAAAAAATTTTGCCCATGGACCCCCATTCTTGTTATAAATCTTTTACATATATAATTATAAGCCATTTGTAAAAGTCTTATAAAATCTTATTTATATTTTAATAGTTTTTGAGAACTTTAACCGGTTAATATTAAAGCTATGAAAAATCAAGAGAGAACATTTTCCTGCCAAAATGTCAATGGCTAATATCTCGAAAACAAGCACATAGACCCCTATAATTTTTTTTTTTTTTTTTTTTTTGCTTTTTTGATTCCTCAATAATCCCCTATCAATATATACTAGTTTTATGGAAAGTTATTTATTTTGAAGCTGAGCAGCAAACTTCCTTACGACATTTCATGGTCACTTCTCTTAACTCTTACAAGAAAAACAGTGAATAAGGAGATAACTCTTACAAGAAAAACAGTGAATAAGGAGATAACTCTTACAAAGAAAAATATTCAGCTTAACAGGGTGAAATTTAAAAGTACATAAACTTTAAAATACAATATGAGAAATATCTAAGCGACATATTGCAAAACAAAAATTTATCTCAAGAACAAAATTTGGCAGAAGAAAAAAAAAGGGATAATAATAATAATTATTAAAAACCAACGGTCCAGAGAACATTTGAAGGTCTTTCCGCATCTCAAAGTTATTGAAAAAAAGCTATTTCTGTTAACTCAAAGTTAAATTTGGCATCCATCCAATCACAAGTGTCTTCATACGGATGCGAAAAATAAGTGGTTCTATATACCAAAACAATCACAAATACAATAGGTCTTTCCACAGAAAATTGAAAAGACCTGATAATAATTAGAACAAATACAATAGGTCTTTCCACAGAAAATTGAAAAGACCTGATAATAATTAGAACAAATACAATAGGTCTTTCCACATCTGGATTTTTCAATGTCACATGGCTCGCAACCTAATGACAAAGTCCCGTGCCTTTAGCACGTATAAATAAGAAGTAGAAACAAAGGTCAAAATCTGGAACGTCAAATTAACTTTCATGTTTGAGGGCACTTTCAAAGAAAAGTATTTGGTAAAGCGGTGTCAGTTTGAAAGCGCATAAACTGTTCGATTTCATATACCAAATATCAAAATTGACACCTTGTGAAACAACAAAACAGCGAAAGAAAAAAAATGGCTGAAGAAGAAAATAAAATCAAAACATTATCAATAGATCTATCCACGGAAAAGTGGAAAGATCTAAAATAATGATAATCAAAAACCTATTGTTCAGAGAACAACTGAAGTTATTTCAACACCAATTTCCTTTAAATAAGTAAGAAGACTTCCGGTTTACTCAAAGCTACTTTTTGCGTCCAATCATAGGTTTATTCATAATGATTCAATAGATACATTGTTTCTATATACATTTGCCTGAAATAAGGGTGAAATTGTCAAGTTCCGGTTATTAAAATGTCACTTCCGGTCTCATATGATAGTTTTATACTTACTGATTCCAAAATTTTATAGTTTTATTATACTTATGCCTGAAATAAGGAAGATAATTTGCTACTTCCAGCTATAGAATGTTTCTTCCAGTCTTAAATAATAGCCTAATGACTGATCATTTAAAAAATAAAAGGTTACTAGATACTTTTTCATGAAATAAGTGCAAAACTAACTTCCGGTTCATTCAAGGTCACTTCCTGTTGATATTTTTCAAGATCACATTGTGTAAAAGACCGTGTTGCTAAAATTATATACCAATCAGAAGTAAAAATCAATTTACCTTAAAATAAAACATTTGAGAGGCAATAAATCCCATACGATATCACTAGATTTTTTTCAGACGAATGTATCATCTCTTTATGACAATATACCAAATATTTCGCACAAGTTCTTTTATATATAACGTTGAAAATATCAGAGAAAATGCAAAAACAAGCAGAAGACAAATTACAAGTATGACCTTGGCAATTTATTTTCGCGTCTATCGCGAGTAGAAAAATAACGCGAATTTAAATCGTCGCGAATATGTATAAATTTAATCTTTCCTCATTAAACTACTAGTTTATAACGCGAAATGAAGTATCCACGAAAATAATTTGGTTTACAATATTCCACCAGAAAGGTTCATACAGACGTCAGTGTATTGTTTGGTTAACTGCAATAAAACAAAAACCAATAACGTCAGTGGGTATGAATAGAACATATTAACATCAATTCTCTATATGCATCAACCAACAGCTGGCCACATAAAAAAAATAATGTAATAGAAAAACTACCTCTAACATCAAAGTTAGTTGCATTATTCATAAAAATCAGTTTAAAATCTTAATCATCCCAGTCCTTCTTGTCGGTTGCTAAGGCACATAAATTTCCTTAGCAACCAAGGGAAAATTTACCTCAAAATGACAAAATTTCAGTTATGAACAGCTCATTTATTATGGCAGATAGCTTTACATAGTTTATCATTAAATGAACAACAGAATATGCTTTATGAAAATATATTTATTAAAGTAAATCATATACGGTAAAATACAGAATAAAATATCAGAGCTAATAGCTATTTTAGGTACTGTGGATCTTAAGCAAAAAGAGTAAAATTCGACCAAATTTGGTCCCTAAAACATTTCTTTTTTTGCAGAAATATAGCCAAAACATGACTCACTACACTTAAAGATTAGGTATTTATCTAATCATTAATGAAAAAATATCTCTGGGTAAACATATTTTAAATCAATGGCGGATAATTCAAATTGGGTCATATTAGGGGTGTAAACTGTTCATGTAGGCCAATTTTTCATATGTTTGCTATCATACCAGACAATTTCAACCATATAAACCAGCTTACATGTTATATTGATGTTGGTGTTTGTTGAATATGTTTGTTTAAATGACTGACCTATGGTTGACAATAAAAAACCTTCGAGAAAACTTTTAAAAAAAGAGGGGGGGAGGTAGTGACATAATGGTTTTTTTGTTGTTTTTTTGCACACAAAAAATAGAAATAGAGAGGCACTAAAATCAAAGAATTTTGGTATGGATACTTCAAATGATTTCCTTTAAATACAGAGATAAACAAAATGGGTTCATTACTAGGTTCATTATATTTATGGAAAATTTGGGTTTTATGTTAAAAATTGGGGATTTTGAGAATCAATTTTATTTTACAGGGTATAATTTGAGTAATTAAGTAAAAACTCTTTTGAATCAAGACTGAACATATGACTTGTTAATTTGTTTTCTTCAATTCAATTTAAAGTAAAGGTTAGAGGACAAAATACTACATCTTTGTTGAAAAACCGTAATTTTGGGATGAAGTGTACTTTAGGCAGATGCTAATTTGCTACTGGTGTTCTTTCGTATTCATACTTGAATTATTTTTAAAAGAAAAAAGGTTTTGGTATTTTCTTTTAAGTGTTTTTTTTTGTTTTTTTGTTATATATATAGACAATTGATAATTGCCTTTATAGATACTTATCGTCTTTGGCCCAACATGATAAGTTCCGCATGTATTCAAGTTATTTTTAATAAATGTGTTAACTTTAAATTGCTTGAACTTTAAATCATTTTGTATTGAAGGTTTGAGTCAATACCCATTTAGTTTCACATCAATATATGTATCATACACATGATACAGTTGTAAAAATATTTTTAAACAATATATTTTATAAATAAGAATAAGAACTAGAGGCTCTTAAGAGACTGTGTCGCTCACCTTGTGTACATATCAAACAAAGGACACGGATGGATTCATGACGAAATTGTGTTTTGGTGATGATGATGTGTTTGTAGATCTTACTTTACTGAACATTCTTGCTAGTTACAATTGTCTCTATCTATAATAAACTTGGCCCAGAGAAAATATTTTGTAAAAATTTACAAAAAGAGGTAGGGCCAATTTGTCCGGTTTTTTTTCACAGGAGGGCAAGAAAGTGCCAACAGAATAAAATTGACTATAAAAACAAAAAATAAAAATGCTTTTTGATCAATATCTCGATTTACATATATTATGATATGTGTGATAAATATTTAATTTAACCCTCAAAAAGGATGAAAGTTCAATATGCGGAATTTAGGGTGTTTTTAGGTGGGAAAAACAGGGAATCCGCCTAGAAGGACAATTCAAACCAAAACAAGAGGCTGTCACAACGACAGCAAACCGGATTCATTAACATTTATTTGTGTCCTGGCAATATCACAAGAACCATTACTAATGAATGGTGAAAGTGAAAATCGTCAATATCAAATTTGACCTCCATTTTGTCATCAGTATCAACATATTAAAATTTGAAAAGCTTAGATTGAAAGGTTCATGAGAAAATGCAACAACGTGAATGGAAACGCCATTTTACGATCTTTCAAGAACCATAACTCCTGAACGGTAAAAGTCAAAATCGTCATTATTGAACTTGACTTCTATTTTGTTATCAGTAACAATATATTAAAATTTCAAAAGCTTTGGTTGAATGGTTCATGAGAAAATGCACGGACACGACTGGAAACTCCATTTTTCAATCTTTCAAGAACCATAACTCCTGAACGGTAAAAGTCAAAATCGTCATTATTGACCTTGACCTCCATTCTGTCATCAGTAACAACATATTAAAATTTGGGAAGCTTTGGTAGAACAATTCATGCGTAAATGCACGGACACGACTGGAAACTCCATTTTTCAATCTTTCAAGAACCATAACTCCTGAACGGTAAAAGTCAAAATCGCCATTATTGAACTTGACCTTCGTATAGTTGTCAGTAATAACATATTAAAATTTTAAAAGCTTTGGTTGAACAGTTCATGAGTTTATGCACAGACAACATTTGATTGCCGCCCGCCCGCCCGTCTGCCCGCCCGCCCGACCGGCCGCCCGCCCCCGTACATCCCAAAATCAATAACCGACATTTTTGTCACAAAAATCCGGTTAAAAACAGTTATGTTTTTCGTGACTGTGGCAATTTATACTACATTTTCTCTCAAACATAAAATTGGTTTAGTGTGTCCTTATTATAAAAAAAACCCAACTTTTTAAAGGAAAAAAAATGTAACCTCTCTAAATTGTACCGATATAGCTCCTTATTAAGAATATTATGGTCAAGTATCGCGGTGGCTCAATCAGCAGAGCATAGAACATGGCTGCAAAAATCTGCCTTTAAAGTGCGTATGTGAAGCAGTTGACGTAAATGGTAATTCTAATGGTGGAAATAAGGATGAGGTACATGTAGGAGCCAACGATTTCTTTGACAAAGATGATAGACAAGGTTTTGGGAGACCCCCCAAAAAAGATACAAACAATCAAGGTCATGAGAATGATTGTCCATACTGTGGGCATTTGGTATGTATTTGTGAGTGCACCAGCTGTGGTAATGCTGAATGCACTTGCCCTTGTGGAAAATGTGAAAAATTTCCATGTCAATGTAGTAATGTTTGTTATCATTGTAATAATGATCCATGTGTATGTCCATGTCCAGATTGTAAACATGCTCCTTGTGAGTGTGTATGTGAAAAATGTAAACAAACTGTTTGTAATTGTATAAACTCTGATGAAAACGAAGACACAGAAGTAGCATTTAAAAATGATGAAACTGTTGAAAATATCACTGAACCTATGAATGAACAAAATGAATTATGTAAAAATGATGTATCTTTGAATGTTGTTATTGAAAATCATAACTCTGAAAATGTAGACAGTAGAAAAAGGAAAATTGTAATTTCTGATGAAAATTGTAATGATGATAATGTTGAGGCTGTTTGTCAGACAGAGATGAATGATGTCATCTCTCTGTGTGAAGTAAATGACACAGGGAGAGATGAGCATATAGACAATAAAAAGGTTAGAAGAGAAGCCTCTCCTTCTGGTGAAAAAATGGATACAGGGGGAGAGGACAGTAACACTTGTGGTGATTATGCCTCGGGTTGTGATGAGGTCACAGCCGGGGTAGATAATGTAGACTCCTCCGTCTGTGATGGAGATGAAAGCTCGGACGGAGGAGGTTTTGTTAAGAATAATGAGATAGAGGTAATTTCAAAAAACACAAAGGCATTAACTGCCAAACAATTAAGAAGAGTTCGTAAAAAAGCAAGAAGGAATGAAAGGGTAAAGTCAAAATTAGATGGGAAACATGATGCTGGTAAGAAGGCCTCAGATACTTAAAATGATGGCAATGTTTAAATTTATATTACTGTTCTTACTTTTAAAAATGGTATTAATATGTACACATAATTGTAATGGTCTGAAAAATGTAAATAATTTTCAGAATTATGTATCTGTATTATACGATAGGCATATAAGCTTTTCCCTGTTACAGGAAACATTTTGGGATGATGACTATGTTAATGGAATAAGACATATGTATGAAGGTGTAATATATGAAAGTAATGGTAAAAATTGTCGACAAGGTGTAGCTATTATGATAAGTAATAACTATAAAGAAAGTTCTAAGTTAGTTTTTAAAGATGACAATGGTCGTTTTATACATGTTACATATGATTATCTAGGAAAAGTGTATAATTTAGTATCTTTATATGCTCCAAATAATTATTCAGAAAGAAAAGATTTTTTTATGTTTGTTAGAGAATATATATCAAGTTTAGAAAACCTCATTGTTGGAGGTGATTTTAATACCACTTTAAGTAGTTTAGATAGAGGTGGTTTATCAAAACATGTCTGTGATGAAGCTTATAAAGAGTTATTTGAAATAATTCATTCATGTAATGTATATGATGTATGGAGAAGTAGAAATGAAAATAAAAAGATATTTTCTTGGAAAAGAATTACAAATGGTATGTTACAACAAAGTCGTATTGACTATTTTCTTATTAGTCGAATGTTGTCATCTAATGTACAAAATGTGTTTTATAACGAAACTAGTTTTAGTGACCATACTTATGTTATAATGAATTTCAATTTTTGTACTGTTGAAAAAGGACCTGGATTATGGGTTTTAAATAACACCTTATTACATAATGATGAATATGTTCAAAAAGTAAGAAATATAATTAATGAAGCTGTTCAAAGTTCATTGTATACGGTTGAACCTCTTGTATGGTGGGATAATCTTAAGTTTAGAATCAAAAAGTTCTCACAAGTTTTTTCAGTTAATTTAGCAAAAGAAAAAAAGAAAGATTTTTTTAAATTGCAAAATAAAATCCAAAGAATATGTGCCATGCAAGCAGACGGTATTGCTATAGATGTAACGAAATTAGAAAACTTAAAGCTTGAGTTAAATAATTATGAGTTAGAAAAATGCAAAGGAGCAGTTCTACGATCCAAAGCAACATGGGCTTCTGAAAGTGATAAGAATACTAAAAAAATTTTAAATTTAGAAAAATACAAGCAAGAAAATAATGCTGTAAAAGAGCTTATAAATGACAAAGGTGATGTCATTGGTGATACTGATGGTATACTAGATATTGAATATTCTTTTTATAAAAATTTATATTCTTGTGTTAATGTAGATAATGTGAAAATGGAAGAATTCATTAGTTCTATTGATGTAAAAATAAATCAAAATGATAAAGATATGTGTGATGCAGAAATATTATATGATGAAATTACTGAAGCTTTGATGGCTATGTCAAAAAACAAAAGTCCTGGTACAGATGGGCTTACAACAGAGTTTTACTGTAAATTTTATGATTGTTTAAGAAATATATTATGTCATGTTTATAATAGTATTTATGATGAAAATATTTTGTCAAGGTCTATGAGAGCAGGAGTTTTAAGCTTAATTTATAAGAAAAAAGGTGATAGAAGAATTTTGAAAAATTATAGACCAATATCTTTGTTACAAGTTGACTATAAAATATTGGCAAGAATAATGGCAAATAGATTTAAAAAGGTATTACCAACTATTATATCAGAAAACCAAACTTGCTGTATTATTGGTAGAGATATTAGTAATAATATTGCTAATGTAAGAGATATAATTACTTTAGTTGAAAATGATGAACTTGAAGGCTATATTGTTAAAATTGACCAAGAGAAAGCTTTTGACAGAGAAAGTCATGAGTTTATTTTTAAAACATTAAAGAAATTTGGGTTTGGTGATGTATTAATCAAGTGGATAGAGATTTTCTATACAAGAATTAATAGCTGTGTAAAATGCAATGGATTTTTGACACCCTATTTTTGTGTTGATAATGGGATAAGACAAGGGTGTACAATAAGTGCTCTTCTCTATGTTTTAGCAGCTGAAACTTTACAATGTAATATAAGGAAAAATGTAAATATATCTGGTATTAAAATTCCAAATACCACTGATGAAGCTCTTATTTTTCAGCACGCAGATGACACTACTTTAACTGTGTCTGACAAAAGTTCTATTGATGAAATTTTTAAAGTTTTTGAAATGTATGAAGCCAGTTCAGGCGCCAAAATAAATAGACAAAAATCAGAAATTTTGCCAATTGGCAAAGGTAGAATAGCTGATAATGAAAAAAACAAATATAATTTACAAGTTTGTGAAAACTATATTTTATTGTTAGGAGTGTATGTTGGCAAAGACAAAACTGTTTGTGATCATTTAAATTGGAGTGGCAAAGTTAGTAAAATTAAGTCCTTATTGAATATGTGGATGCAGAGGCAATTGACAATACAGGGTAGAGTGAATGTTATTTCCTCATTATTTATGTCAAGATTATGGTATTCTTTGTTTGTAACATCGATGCCAGATCATGTTTTACGAGATATTAAAACTGCATGTGTTAGTTTTGTGTGGAATAATGGTGCACACTTAGTAAAATATAACACCATCATTGATCAAAAGTGTAATGGAGGTTTACAGTTACCTGATATTGAATCAAAGATGTATGCATTTAGATTAAAAATTTTAGCCAGGTTTTTAGACAAGAATTATAAAGTGCTATGGAAGTCTACATTTAAATATTTTATTTCAAAAATTTTAAATATGAACTTATCAGAAGAAATATTATTCATGTCTTTACCAGAAAATTTGAAGTGTATTCCTAATGTTTACAAAGAAATGTTTAAAGGTTTTGATCTCTTAAGAGATGATATTGAATTTGATCTTAGCACTGAAAATGTATATGATCAACCCTTATTTTGTAATCCAAATGTGTTGTTCGATGGAAAAACTGTTATATGGTATGATTTTATAAATGCTGGAATTGTTCAAGTAAAAGATATATGTTATGAAGTTATAGAGGGTTTTTTACCAGAAATGGCTATAGTTGAGATGATACAAAATGTAACTAATCATTGTGATATTAACAGTATTGTAAAAAGATATAATACTTTAAAAGTTGTATTGCCTAAAGAATGGACAGAAATTATTCATAAAAATATTCATAGGAGAAATGTTTCTCGCTCTATAAATATTAATGTCATTTTCAAAGATAAATTGTCAGAGTTTTCTATGTGTTCGACAAAAGAACTGTATTTGTTACTTACTAGTAAACTATGTCAGCATCCTATTTGCTATAAAAAGTGGACGGAAGTTTTTGAGATTGAAGAGAATGATCTTTGTAAAGTATGGAAAAACGTTAATTTCTATTGGAAACCATCTATATTAATGGATCTAGATTTCAAAATAGCTCATTATTGTATTTTCACAAATTCTAAACTTATGACTATGAAACTTATAAATTACAATGTATGTGATGTATGTGAAAAGGAAGTAGAAAATATCACTCATTTATTTCTATTATGTTCTGAATTAGTAGAATTTCATCTGTTTATGCAACAAAAGTTGTCAGTTTTATTTGATAATGTTGATTCTGACAAAATTGATAATTTAGTGTATGAAGAGGTATTTATGTTTGGTTTATTTGGATCTATCAAAGGCGTAAATGTAAGTTTTGTCAATTTCATGTTATCTGTAGCGAGATATTGTATCTTCAGAAGAAGGAATTTACTTAAAAATTTAAACAGTAATGTTGATCTTATTAGACTATTTAAATACACTGTAAAACATTATATAACTTACCTGTATGAATATTTGTGTGATGCAAGATGTATGAGAAATATTTTTGAGAAACACTTTTTAAAGAATAATATTCTGGTACAAGAAACCGAAGGTGTAATAACATTTAATTTCTAAATATTGTGCTGATTATATATGCAATACTTAAAAACATTGCCTTGTGATATTTTGTGTAATATGTAATATATCTGTTGTTATATTATGTTGAAGAATTGAATAAAGATAAAAAAAAAAAAAAAAAGCAGAGCATAGAACTACAAATGAAAGATTGATTTCAAGCTAGTGTTCGAATCTCGCTAAGACATTTTGCATTTTTGTGTTGTTATATTAGATTTTAATGTTTCTATCATATTTTTCGGGTGTTTGTTTTTAATTTATAGATGCATTCTGGTTCATTTTGACTATATAGTATAAATCATTTTATTACAAAACATACTGTATTGCTTATTGCGTGCATTCCTATGACTGTCCATACTCTTGACTTAATTTATATTCATGTGTTTACATTGATGTGACCAGCCACGACATATCCAGGCTTATGGAGGTAGAACGTCATTGTGAGAAAAACGCCGTTAACTATATGTGACTAGCCATTTCCAGTCTTAGGAGGGTACATTGTCTAAAATTTGATTTTTGTATATTTATCTAGAATATTCCGAAACAAAACTCGCTGTCATGTTATTATGACATATTTGTTGTAATAGCAATGAAACGAGACATTTCGAATACCGGTATGAAAATGAGACTGTTCTATGACGACTTTTACTTATCGAAGCTCAAGGCACTAATTTATAAAACACAAAATTATTGTATTTATTGGCTCTTAGTGATGTTTAATAGCGTTTTTGAATAAAATTTTAAAGACTTAAATTTACTACAATGCAAACAATTCTTATCTCTATTTTAGAACATGTAATTTAAACTTGTTGAAATAAAATTAGTTTAAAATTTGTCAAAGTAAGCTTTAAGAATTCCTTTTTTTAATTTAGATTTATTATGCATGTCTCTAAACATAGTATGCGACGCGTAACAGTTTATAAGTAAGTGTTCTCATATATTAATTTGATACGGTGCATTTATTATAAATATATTTCAGACTTCATTTATGAAAAAAATCTATAGAGCAGAGCATTATTTGTTTGTTTGTGGCTCTATTTTAGAACATGTAATTTAAACTTGTTGAAATAAAATTAGTTTAAAATTTGTCAAAGTAAGCTTTAAGAATTCCTTTTTTTAATTTATTATGCAAAAGATGTCTCTAAACATAGTATGCGACGCGTAACAGTTTATAAGTAGGTGTTCTCTTATATTCATTTGATACGGTACATTTATCATGGATATATTTCAGACTTCATTTATGAAAGGAAATCTATAGAGCAGAAATTTGATTTTTTTTTGTATCAGTTTAAAATGTAGATTCAAATATTTTTCACTTCAAACGATAAAGTAAAACTTCTTAAAAACTTATGTATGATGTATAGTTCGGCGTCCGCAAAAGAGAAGCAAAGGAAAGTGTTTATCTCTTCTTCACAAATACGCGTATTTCATTGAATCTCGATATTTATCATGTTTATAAATTTTCTAACAATGACGTTCTACCTCCATAAGCCTGCAAATGTCATGGCGGGTCACATATATGCAGGGAACAACTGTCGTC
Organism: Mytilus edulis; assembly: GCA_019925275.1. Taxonomy (NCBI): domain Eukaryota; kingdom Metazoa; phylum Mollusca; class Bivalvia; order Mytilida; family Mytilidae; genus Mytilus; species Mytilus edulis. Next base: position 30,490 of record CM034357.1, on the reverse strand, counting down.
AAACTGAAGTAGTACCTGTGCCTGTACATCACCAATAACACAAGAATTGATTCTATAGCAATAAATCCCCAATGTTGGGTGTGAAATATACACATAACATATTAAAATAAGGCCATTGTATACAAGTTTCAAAACAACACAAACAATTTTGAAACTTTTTTTGAACATGGTATGATATGTAACAAATGCAGTCAACAGCAATCAGTTTTGTCGCAAATCACTAACTGTGTAGATAGTAGTACTGAAATTCTTACTACCGTCCCTACACCGATACCTAAGTCATCAGAAAATACGACAACACCACAGAGCAAATCAATTACACTACAAATTGTGTTTGAAGGTAAAACACCAAGAAGCTGTTGCATCTGTATCACAACGAAGGGCCGATTTGTTAAAATGCCAGAAAAGGCCATATCACATGTGTTAGTAACACAAGGTGTTCTATGGTCAGCTGATGTAAGATGTTCTCCGGTTAAAATATATATTATCTTATCTTATCTTATCTTATCGACGATAAAACCTTAAAAGACCAGGTCAAATACAGATATACATATATATTCAAAATGAGAATAACAACATCCCATTTGAATTTGTTCAATATTATTTGGCGTCTTGGCAAGTTATGTGGTATGGTACCTTATGCGCATGTAGGGTGTTAACAATTAGATAAAATCAATATAAAAAAATCAGTAGTCTCGGCCTTGTTTTTTGTAGGAATACCTGTTCAAGGTATAAAAATAGATGATGTGACGTATTTTAATGTACTATAATTAGCATCTATCGGGCTAGTTAAAACATAATTTACTTATGAATTGAGGGGAAATTGGCCATACCTCTTTACCAAATTAATGAAAATTATTAAAAAATTGAATATAAAGGGCAATAACTCCTAAAGGGGTCAACTGACCATTTTGGTCATGTTGACTCATTTTTTGTAGATCTTACTCTGCTGAACATTATTGCTTTTTACAGTTTATCTTTATCTATTTTAGTATTCAATTTAACCACAAACGGCAAAATTTCTTTAATCAAAGAGCTGAAAAGCTCTGAGGGGAAAGACGGCCCTTGTTTCTATTTCATGGGGTTTTTTTTTTGGGGGGGGTATCTTTTGATAGTCTTCATATAAAGAATGGAAAAAAACAACAGCTAGAACATGTGGAAGGTTGACACTATTGGAATCAATTGTTGTTTAATGTAATTTCGTTTCTTTAGTTTAGGATTCAATTTAGACCAATGGAAGAGATCTGCATCTTCTAAATCTAAACATTCCATTAAAGTTGATAGTTAATTATCTTAAATTCAACTAGTTGAATTCTGTCATTTAACAACAACTACAATTATTTTTGAAATCTTAATAGTGTATGACTGAACTGCAGGCTAGGGCCATTTTCCTTTTTTTGTGACAGTACAGATTTTTAATTTATTTCTTAAGAAAGTTAGGACTAAAAAATCTATTCAGTTTTAAATTTCCATTGATGAAGTTCCCAGTTACATCTCTCATCACAGGGATACAGGTACTAATAAAAATAGCAATATGATTGATGTAAACTGTGTGAAGCTTGTTTTCAAATCCTACATTTTGAAATATTTGTAAAATTTCATGAATAAATAGGTTTAAACTACAAAATGCAACATTTGTAATTTTTTTTGTAACTATTACAATGATTATGTTGGTACACAAAATTTAGTTTTAATGGAAGACTACTTATCATATACTAAATGTCACATTTTAAGTGTTTATTTTAATGGATAATTAGCTCAAAAATTGAGGTGCTCCTGAATTGGAGGAAGATTCTCAAAACAGAGTTTTACAGAAAAAAATGGAAAAGATCGTTTCTCTCCCCGATCTCATGTAGCCCCTCGGACTTCCTGTTTACTTTGAAAGTTGTTGACCTACAAATAGAAGTATTGCATGTTGATGTTTGAATCGTCTACAGCAAACATCATTATGTTTAAATTTAACAAATACTATTTTTTAATAAGTGCACAATCTTTGAGAATGATTTAAATAACCAGTGAAGGATATCCCTGCTTATGCGTAGTGTGGCATTCCAAGAATGACGTCACTATAAAATATAATGTAGGTTGGATATATTTAGAATATCTCGTCATACTGATTTTTCCGGATTGTAAAAGAAACGTAAATAGTGTAAAGGAGAGCTCAATATACGATAATTTTGAGAGAAACAGAAGGGAAATGTGTAAAAAAAGTGTTTAAAGTCAATTTATTCATTTGTGTCTCCCCATCTCATCATTCTCAGTAAGATTTGTTGGGGGGTTTTTCACACTATAAAAACAAAATGAATGATGTGAGGGAATGTCACTCTGGTCAAGCCCATTGGGGATTGACGGCTTGAAGCCGTCTTCCCCAAAAATTACAAATTGGGCTGGTGGGGGTGGGGGCAGCAACCCAACAACCAGTTAACCAATTCATCTGAAAATTTCAGGGCAGAAAAAAATTCACTTGACAAACAATTTAACCCTCTGTCAGGTTTGCTCTAATTGCTTTAGTTTCAGAGTTATAAGCCAAAAACTACACTTTATCCCTATGTTCTATTTTTAGCCATGTCGGCCATCTTGGTTGGTTGGATGGGTCACCGCACACATTTTTTTAACTAGATACCCTAATAATTATTGTGGCTTAGATTGGTTAAATTTAGCCCATTAGTTTTAGAGGAGAAGAATTTTGTATAAGGTTACAAAAATTTACGAAAAATTGGTAAAAAATGACTATAAAGGGCAATAACTCCTTAAGGGGTCAACTGACCATTTTAGTCATTTTGACTTATTTTTAGATCTTACATTGCTGAACATTATTGCTTTTTACAGATTATCTCTATCTATAATAATATTCAAGATAATAACCAAAAACGGCAAAATTTCCGAAAAATTACCAATTCAGGGGCAGCAACCCAACAACCGGTTATCCAATTCATCTGAAAATTTCTGGGCAGATAGCTCTTGATATTTCAGTGTAATAAATGTCACAAATCATGTCCAAAAATTGTTTTAAAATGGACAGGTAACATTTATAATTAGTATGTCACTATGTGTGGAATATATTTTTTTTCTATCTCTTGAACGAAGATTTTCAAAAAGGGGAAATAACCCATTTTTTCAAAATTACATCCAGATTAGTTTGAGCATGAAATTTTCAATTGCTGGAATATGTCATATGATATAATTACCCTCAACACATCTAAAAATATTATTTTTCATAAGAAAGGACTATTTTATCATGAAAATTTTCATATGACATATTTATTTACAAATAGAGCCTAAAAAAAGGGGGAATTTCGGGGTAAATTACAATGACTAGAATTCCTCTATTGTCAACTTTCTGCAACATTTACCCAAGAATTTTTTTGCACCATTTTGTTGACAAAACATCCATAATTTTATATTTTATAGTCTTATGTGAGGATTTCTGCGTTTTCGGTAAAATTAGATGTAAAAAATGCCAAAAATCGGCAAAAATCATGCCGATTTTTGTGTTAATTGGACCATCTTATGCATCAAAAACTGTTTTTATTCGAAAATGTGTCAGTTAGCAGTTTAAATGATTGAAATCGTCTCTTATACAAATGAAAATAACAAAAAATGTTATGCTTTTTCTCATTTATACCATAAAATACAAAGTTAGCCATTTCTCCTTGCTATACTAATATATATACGTATGATGTCACGTTGTTTCCATGGCAACCAGACTATACAGATTTTTTTTATTGATTTTTTTTTCAATTTGACTGTTAGTTTGGACCATTTCAACTTAAAAAAAAGTAATCGAAAAAAAATAATCTGGCCAAAATTTTTCATATTTGGTCTATTATTACAGAGAATTGATGTGAAAGTCTATATGCAAATATTATTTAAATCAATCAAATGAAAACGAGAGTAAAATTTACATTTTATATCTCGGATATAAATAACTTACAGTTTGTATGCATTCAATAAATCACTTATCCGAATTAACGGAGTTAAACTGATTAAATTATCAGTTTATAAATTAATAAAACGTACTTGATTTGTCTCGATTTCATCAGAAAATTAAATGTCCTCCATATGCACATTACAGGTGTAGAAATATTGAAGCAGACGGTGTCACAGAAATTAAGGCAATAAATACGGTGATGTAAGAAATCGGTCCAGTACGATTTGTTCCGGATGATAATGAAAACATATAGTTAACATTGAATGCGAAACAGAATAGTTTATGGCAAATTTATTTCATTTTTTTTTTTTTCATTATTAAAATTTCACCGGATAACTTCGTTCCGAATTAGCCAAGAATTCCTGATCATTTAACGTACAAATATGAAAAGGATTTTGTCGTTATCTCCTTTGTTTACGGAGGATATAGTCTAACAAACAAAAAATTATTTTAGGGAGATAACACTTACAATAAAAAAAGTCTTCGCTTGAAAGAGATAAGTTTTAAAAGTGAAATAACTGATATAATATCCAAAATATTTTAACGAAATCTTGCGAAACAACTTTAAACCACAATAAAAAGGTTTGGCAGAATACGAAAATATAATAATAATTATTAAAAATCAACTGTGCAGAGATCAGTTGAAGGCCTTTCCACCTGTAAGGTCTTTTTGGATATGAAAATTCGATTTCAAATGTCATTTCCAGCATCAAATGATAGGTTTTTTGTACACTGATTCCAAAAAATATGGTTTCTATACATTGTTTTGTAAACGAGGAAGATAGTTTGTTACTTCTGGTTTGAAAAAAAATCCCTTCCGGTATAATTTGATAGTTTACTTAACACTGATTCTAAAAAATTATGGTTCAATACACTTAAACATTTAATAAGTACAAGGCAAAAGCTAATTCCGGTTTACACAAGGTCACTTCCAGTTGGCTTTTCCACGATCAAGTGGCTTCCAACCTAATGCAAATAAATAAACATATGACCTTGAGCTGAATTTCAATGTCATAAACGAAGAACCTCATCAAAAGACCCTCGGTCTTAATTACATATGGTTTAGGAGTTATATCAGCATCAGCGTAATTCTAAATATAAGAGGGGACAAAACTCCAATTTAATGTAAGTATGCCCTTTCAAACAATACGTATGCGTTATGACATGTCGCATCTAACAATCTATGAAGTATATGTTGTCGGTATCTTATACGCATTTTGAAAAAAAAAGTGAAAATGAGCCTAGTTTGAAATTTAAAATATGACCTTGACCTCTGACCTTGACCTTTTTTCTTTTTCTTTTCTTTTTAGGACCAACAAGGTCATCAAATCAAAAGACACTAGTTCTCTATCACTTATGGTTTACCAGTTACAAATGCGTATTCCTTTCATCAAATGCATAAAGGGAAATTACTCTCACATTGAGTCTCCAGATAGTTTCGGTCAAATAAGTTAATCATAGATACTTCAAATCCTGAGGTAAAACCAGCAAAATGGTGAAATATTTTTTTCGTATTCTTTTATGGTTGCAAAGGGGAATACATTAAAATAAGTTTTTTAAGAAGTAACTCTTACAATAAAAAGTGTATGGTTAAAAAGGGTTAGTCTTAAAAACGCAATAACTGTTCGGTATCAGATTAAAAAATATCTAAGCGACATACATGACATACTGTGAATTTTTTTTATCGAAATAACAAAGATTGGCGGAAGAAAAGAAAAATAAAAATAATAGTAATCAGAACAAATACAATAGGTCTAGCTTTGAAGAAGAAGAAGAAGAAGAAGAAGAAGAAGAAGAAGAAGAAGAAGAAGAAGAAGAAGAAGAAGAAGAAGAAGAAGAAGAAGAAGAAGAATTTCTAATGCAATTATTGTGTATCATTGGTTCTAATTGGATGACAGTAAGCGTAAAATTCTGTCTGTAACTAAGGAAGCCGACATTTTCAATTGCGGCATTTATTGACATGTACTTTCTACAATAAAAAGCAATACAACTCTCATGTTTCACCTAAACTCTTGGTACCTTTGATAAATAATTGCACCTAAACTCTTCTTTTTGTCAAATTTTATTACATTCTGAAGTGACCAAGAAGCCAGAAAACACTCGGTGTTTACATTTGACGCCGGAAGCATACTTATGACGTCACCTAGTCTAGGGACCAAAGAAGATAACATCATTTCGCTAAATTTTCTTAAATGAAAATTTTACACTGAAATATTGATTGAAATTTAATAATGAATTTGTTTTGCATTAGAAAAGAGATAACTGTATTGTATTTGAAGCTTTGCATACCTCCGTCGGTAGTTTTACTGTCGCAAATACCAGTTTACCTGTCCCCGCTTCGTATCGCAAGGTAAACTACATTTGCAACAGTAAAACTATCGATGGACGTCCACAAAGCTTCAAATACAATACACTTATGTCTTAAATACTCTCTTCTCTCCATGAAAATCACGTATTAGAATAACCGAATACATTCTTGCCTCTCAATTATGAATAAGCGCCCAATTAAAAGAAAACGTAAATTGAAGAATAACAAGCTTGACATTGTCTTTATCTAAAAGAGGTATGTATATTAAAAGGAAAAAATATTGTAAGTTGAAGAAGTAAAAGTAGATTGTACGTTTGAACTTACCTTATCAAGATAACGACGATAAAACAACAATTGATACTATGTGGGTGTTTTGACAGTTCAATATTTATACAATAAAATCACATGTTTGTATTCTTTATCGCCTATCAAGTTTTGAATTTATTCGTTGTAACATTTTTCAATTGGTTGACACTAACATCCCTTATGGAAATCCTCCGTTTTAATCTTTACATTTTACTTGTTTGGGATTTTGTTATTAATTTTTAGGTCAATATCGTACAATTTCTTCTTGTAAGTGGCGAGGAAGTAACAAACTGTATTTACTGATATTGTTAGTAGGAATGGAAATATAATGATATAAATGCAAAGTATAAATTGTTTAGATAACGTAAATAGAAATAAATAATTCATTAAAATCAATAATTTGGTAGATAAATAAACCAAGTTGAACATAAAATGACATTTCAGGTTCATTAAGATAAAACATGCGGATATTCTGTTTTGAAGGTGCTAGGAATGCAACAAATAATATAGATTGAAGAAGTGGTTTCTGGCCATAAGTCAGACCATTTTGAGTGTTATACATTTTTTTTATCAATGTTACCAAGGTTTTACACTAGTATTTCTTATCTTATACTTGTGTCCTATTCCCGATTGTTACATATATATTGGGTGCATTCATAGCAAATAAACACATCATAGATACCAGGATTAAATTTCGTATTTACGCCAGACGCTCGTTGGTCTACAAAAGACTCATCAGTGACGCTCGAATTCAACAAAGTTAAATAGGCCAAATATAGTTCTAAGTTGAAGAGCATTGAGGACCAAAGTTCCTAAATGTTTTGCAGCTAAGGTAATCTATTCCAGAGGTAGAAAAGCCTTAGTATTTAAAAATTTAAAAAGTTTTGTAAACAGTAAAGGAGTAGGTTCAGTAAGACCCCTTTTTGGCCCCAAAATATAGCAGTTTTACAAAATTATGAAAATGTCATCTTTCAGCTATTTACTGGAAAGTAGAATGCTTCTGCTACATAAATATGGGCTGATTTTGACAATACAATGCACATACATCGGGTACTAGCATCATTAAGTCATACTAAATTACTGGAATCTTCACAATTTTAGCATTTTAGTGAAATTTTAGACGGTTTCCGGATGCGGCCACTTTCATTTTTGACAAAAAAACGTCTGAAAAGTGACGTTTATTAGCATATTTGATAGATTTTTCATATTTTAGCTTGAATCGGAGCGTTTAAGTGTTTAAAAAGTGTCCAAAATCTTTCGTTAGATGAACATGAAATTTGAGGCCAAAATTGGCCCTTCCCGTACCTACTCCTTTATAATTATGACCATATCAATGATAATTCATGTCAGCAAAGAAGTGCTGACTACTGGTCTGATGAAACCCTCGGGGAATTAAAATTCTACCAGCAGTGGCATCGACCCAGTTGTTGTTAACAAACTCATCATACATGTCATATATACCAGGATTACATTTTGTATTAACCCCAGACGCGCGTTTCGTCTACAAAAGACTCATCAGTTACGCTCGAATCCAAAAAAGTTAAAAAGGCCAAATAAAGTACTAAGTTGGAGAGCATTGAGGACCAAAGTTCCTAATAGTTTTGCCAAATACAGTTAAGGTTATCTATTCCTGAGGTAGAAAAGCCTTAGTATTTCAAAAATTCAAAGTTTTGTAAACAGTAAATTTTTAAATATGACCATATCAATGATAATCCATGTCAGCACAGAAGTGCTGACTACTGGGCTGGTGTTACCCTCAGGGAATTAAAACTCGACCAGCAGTGGCATCGACCCAGTGCTTGTAAATAAACTCTTCATAGATACCAGGATTAAATTTTATATTTACGCCAGACGCGCATTTAGTCTATAAAGACTCAGCGAGACGCATACTACCAATCAACGCATCCGGTCCTGTGGGTTTTTTTTCTTGATGTCTTTCCATTAGTTTTGTTTTTTACAATGAGTTTTGTATAACTAATTGATTTGAAAGATTTGAACATCGCTAAATTATAAGCGAATCAATTTTAGAAGTGACAATAGTCTTTGTAATTTACCACTGTTTCTCTAAAATTAAAATCATCTAGATCAATGATTTAATTCATTCCCAATAAAATGATTTCGTTGACGTAAACAGATTTTTTACCGACAGTCGTTCCTAGTATGGTGCTCAACTATGGTACTCTCTTTGTCGAGTTTTTCCTTTATTCACATAAGAAGCTCTTCCTGCAAGCGTTTCTCATGGAGAATAAAAAGGCTATCATTATCCTCTAACTTAACGTTTTGTTATACAGAAGATGTCCTCATACATTTTTTAACTTCCTTGTTTAACAATTATTGAAAAGACATTTACTTATCCGTTATTTGTATCCTTGGATATTTTCTTGTGGATATTTTTTGAATAGGCAACCACGACCAAACTCCCTGTCCTGAGCAAAGCCTCTTAAATTATAAACCGGCTATCTAAAAACAAGCTGCAGATGTCAAATCGTGTATCCTTTCATTTTTTTATTCTTTCTTTTTTTTTATTATAATAAGTATTATTTTTGCAAAATTTTTTAAATGACGCGATTTCGAGGATTAAAGCTTTTTGTGTTAGTGTATTTCTATTATGAAATGACGTGGTTAAAAGTGTCAAGTGAGATATACTCATTACTTGCTGCCGGTCTTCGATTTTCGTTTTCCTTGTTATCATTTAATTTTACAAAATTCTCTTTTTCTGAAATGACTTGCACAGTTAGAATTAAACTTGTCAAAATTATCATTTGGGGTTTTTTTTTCTTCAAAACAATCCGATTATTCCTCCTTCTAACCAACATGGCTGATATGGCTACAGATAGAGGCTAAAAGTGTAAAATGCAAGTTGTATCCTTCATCTTGAAACCGCTTAAAATGTGACAACGATAGAAATGTTCAGAATATGGTAACTACCTACTTACTTTCTATTTACTCCAAACTGACAGACAACTCCTTAAATAAGTTATTGCCTTTATGTAACGATTTGTTTTACATTATGTTTTTTTGTCTTTTATCTTCAAAACTTTAAAGAATAGAGAGAGATGTTAAATTACAAAAATTATCAAAATGTACAAATACACCACTTAATCGAAATCGTTGACCGACTTCTTATAGCATTTATTGTCCCTAAGAGACAATTTTACAAATATATTAATATTGGGCCAAAAACAAAATATAAAAAGAAAAGCATTAAACAGTTCTAAATTCAAAATTCGTCGGTTGACTCCTTATAGGAGTTATTGCTGTTTTATGATGAAGTTTACCGAATTGTTACATATTTGGTCAAACCATTATTGATAAAGAAAGGTCAAATAAATTTCTGTCCGACTTAAAGCAATAAGTTGTTGTGTAGGACGATTAACTTCCTTTTACCCTTCCGAAGCACTTGAGATCAACCCCAGTTTTTGGTTGGGTTCGTGTTGCTTAGTCTTTAGTTTTCGATGATGTGACTTGTGTACTATAAATTGTCTGTTTATCTTTTTCTTTTTTAGTCATGGCATTTTCAATTTGCTTTCGATCTGTGAGTTTGAATGTCCCTCTGGTATCTTTCACCCCTCTTTTAGTAAGTAAATAACTCAATAATCAGCAATGCAAGGGCTGCTAAGTTTCAAATTGCCAAAATTTTAGTTGAATCGCTATAGGAGCTATGGTCTTTTAATCACGATTTTTACAAATTTAATGTAAAAACAGAAATAGTTAAAAAAAAAAAATAACTGTTAATGCAAAAATTATAAGGAAGACACTATCTACAAATAAGTCAGCATTGTCGAAATTTCAAGTTGACTCCTTTTACGAGTTATACCCAATTTACCCTTTATGTGTATTAGGTAAAATATAACGACATATTGGGAAAAGCTATAAAAAGGAAAAATGACCAGCAATATAACATGTATAAGATCTACAGAAATGGTCAATAAAGCCAAAATAATAATAAATGTAGTAAATAAGAAGGTATGTTTGCCATTAAAACAGACTCAAAATAACAATATTTTGAGCAATTATATTACGTTTTATAAAAAGGAAGATGTGGTATGATTGCCAATGCGACAACTCTCCACAAGAGACCAAAATGACACAGAAATTAACAGCTATAGTTCACCGTACGGCCTTCAACAATGAGCAAAGCCCATAACGCATAGTCAGACAATATCTACAAATAAGTCAGCATTGCGATATTTCAATTTGACTCCTTTTACGAGTTATACCTAATTTACCCTTTATGTGTATTAGGTAAAATATAACGTCATATTGGGAAAAGCTATAAAAATTCGCAAGGGTTCCGCGGAACCCAGTGTCTCGCCTAATTTTGCTGTAAATCGCAGGCTCAACAAAAAAGAGGAAAAAATACTCTCAATAAAAATATTCCTCTTGATACTATATTTTGATTGTAAGAAGCTTCTGTCCAAGTTCGGTAAAAATCCAGGAAAGTATATGAATCAAATAAATGTTTTAAAAACTTTAACTGCAGACTGTATGTTATGTTAACTGGAAGAAAAACTAAGTCCATTTATAATTAAAATACAGATACACAGGTACAAAATATTAACAAAATTTCCTTCTAGATACTAGCTTTTGATCATAAAAAAGTCCATTTTAAAGTAAAATACGGAAAAAATGGATTTTTTTTCTAAATTTACTTCTGGATACTATCTTACGTTCATAAACAAGCTTCTGTCCAAGTTTGAAACAAACCCAGGATAGTTTAAGAAAGTTATTAAAATTTTAAAAACTGTAGCCACAGAGTGAATGTGTTGTGTCCTGGCAGAAAATCTAAGTTCATTTAAAAGTAAAATACGGAAAAATGGATTTATATTTTTTTACAAAATTTATTTCTGGATACTAGCTTTTGATCATAAACAAGCTTCTGTCCAAGTTAGATACAAACTCAGTTAAATTTGAGAAAGTAATTTAAATTTTAAAAACATGAACCACAGAGTGAATGTAATGTTTCCCCGCAGAAAAACTAAGTCCCTTTATAAATAAAAAACAGAAAAAATGGAATTTTATTTTTTACAAAATTTGCTGCTGGATACTATCTTATGATCATAAACAAGCTTCTGTCCAAGTTTGAAAGTTATTAAAATTTCAAAAACTTAAACCACAGAGTGAATATTTGTGGACGCCGCCGCCGACGACGACACCGACGACGACGGAATGTAGGATCGCTTAGTCTCGCTTTTTTTACAAAAGTCGAAGGCTCGACGAAAATGAAAAATGACCAGCAATATAAAATCTACAGAAATGGTCAATAAAGCCACAATAATAATAAATCTAGTAAATAAGAAGGTATGATTGTCATTAAAACATACTCAAAATAACAAGATTTTGAGCAATTATATTAAATGCGCATATCATATTTATAGGCTGCTGTGAAAGGAACAGACATTGAACAATTGATACAAAAAACAACTGATTTATAACAAAACAAAAATTAATGAAACAAAGACAGTCCATAACAGAAAGGTATTATTCTTAAATGACACATTGTTGTATTAAGACAAATTTATAGAATACTGCATGAGAAAAACTTAAATCAGACAAAAACATTAGCACATATGTTCAACAAAACAGAGATCTTTTTCATGATTAATGTTTTATTATTATTAACATCAGATATAATGCAACAAAAGCGCAACAAAAAGTATGCAAAGAAAAGAAAACAACGGTAATACTTACATTATCTATTCTGATAATTACCGACTGTCCAATCTGGTCTAAGAAACCTAAACATCAATCAATAAAATTAACTAAAGTATTACATAGTTATATAAATAAAATTTCATATTATTTGTACATGATGATACTTTTGTAGATAGATGTTTTCAGGTACATTAACACAAGTTATGTAACACGGTAATGAAATCGTTTGGTAAACGAATGACTTTGTGTTCTAGAACTTGTTAAATCACAATAACGCAATGTGAACAAATACAGCTATATAGACATTGGTTAATATGTAATTTGTTGTATACTCTTCCTTACGAGAACATAACAGAGATACCAAAATACTTTCTAACATCGTATAGGTACTCTCTGTTTTTATCATACATGTGTTACAGTTTGTATGTTACCATCGTTGTACGCGCATGGTTTGCATGCTTGCGCTACTGTTATGTACTCGTATTTCTATATTGTATACATTGTTTAATATGTAAACATCTTATAACTTGTATAAGATCAGAAAACATCTTAAAGTTTATATTTAAAGTTAGAACAAACATGCCATACGAACATATACGGCTAGCGGAAACTTTAACTAAACTAGGCACATTTGGGAAAAAAGCTAATAAAATAAAAATAAAAAAACTGAAAGTCCCAGAAAAATATATTTATATGAACAACAACTGTGTATGTGTGAAGACGAAACAATGCCTATTTTTATCTTCACTTAATACATAAACCACCTAAGATTAGAATCAAAATAATAAATAACTTTAAAATTTTAATGAATGGCACTACAAGTAATCCAACAGCTTTAAACAACTTTACCATCATGTTGTCACGTGTTACACCTTTGGAATTTATCAACAAAGAAAGTAATTACGAGCCAATCAAGCGTACTTGAAATAAAATAAATAACAATTTTTTTTAAAAAAATTAAAAAAAATCAATATGATAAAAGACATCCATATATGTACGCTTTATGTTAAAGGACTCAGAGATAAAGAGAAAAGAACAAGATTTTTTTATCAATGAATAAAAATATTTAAAAAGTCTTGTAACTTTTATACAAGAAAATCACTTTGATGAAAATCTTGAAAAAAACAATTATACACTGAAACTAGTAACGTTATCTATTTTAGTCATGGTACAACCCAAAGTAAAGGGGTAGCCATTATAATTGATAATAAGTTAGAATGTAAAGTAATTAATGTAAACAAAGACAAAGACGGTAGAATACTAATGTTAAACATAGAAATAAAAATATAATGTATTCGCTCATTAACATATATGCACCAAACATAGAAACGGAACGAAACAAGTTCTTTAAAAATCTGTCTGATTTCATAAGTAATTATGCAATTGGAACGGTAATAATAGGAGGTGACATGAACGATGCACTGCCAAACTTAGATAGAAAACTTACAAATGGAAAACGCAAAAATATAAAACCAGTAAATAGTTTAAAATCCTTATTTAAAACACACAATCTAATAGATATGTGGCGATATTTAAATCCCAAAAAAATACAGTTTACTTGGATAAGACAAAACTTCAGTCAAGCAAGTCGAATTGATTACTTTTTAATTAATAAAGATGTTGTGCTCAATACAAAATCAAGCGACATAAGACCCGCATTAATAAAAAGTACAGACCACCAAGGCATTTCTCTCAAATTACAAAGCGTAACAGCCGAAAGTAGAGGTCCAGGATACTGGACATTAAATAATTCTATTTTAGAAGAAAATGACTATTGTAAAGAAATAGAAATAATAACTGCAAAATACAAAACCATCGTGCAAGACACAACTACGGATGTGCACATTCTTTGGGACGTGATTAAACTTGATAGTAAACTTTTTAAAATAAATTATTGTAAAAGTAGAGCTAACAATAAAATAATGAAATAAAGCAAATAGAAAATTTTTTAACAATCTCACCGTCTAGAACGACACATGCGGGGTGTCGGCTATGTTTGACACGGGGTGGCAATTTCGAAGTGAAGAAAAACTATCAAAGTAAGTTCATGTATCAAAATTTATTTTTTTAGAATTCTAAGTACCATATAATGTATTGCATAGAAGGAACTGCAACACAATCTATTTCCAGCAAGCAGTTGCAGTCGATTTCAGTGCTCTGTTTTCTCAAACACCTCTCCCTAGTTTTCCATGTTGCAGATTTTAAGGCTTCAAATGCAAATTTCTGGATAAAAAAGTACTTTAGACGACTTCCCCCCGTATTATTTATATAGGATTGAATTCATATCATGGAATTTAATCAAATACCAGCTTTTTACTTAAAATTAATTGGCTTTTCGTCAAAATATAAAGTGTCGTGCGGGGTGTTGGATTTTGCATCTCAAGGGGTAGAGGCTTTTAGTAAAAAAAGAACAGATTTGCATATAAATTGATCTTTATCTGATACTTTGGAATCCAAACACATATACTATATTATGATAACACATTACAAACTGAAGGTACTTGATTTTGCCTGTTTTTAAGTCTTATAAGACATGTGCTATTGATTTCATAAATAGTCACAAATGACTCAAAATATTTTGTTTTAAAGCTGGAAAAGGATTCCTATTCATTTTCAGTGACTATCATGGTCAGAAAGAAGTCACGGCTGTATCTCAATTCACCGAAACATGGAGGAAAATCATAGAGCAGGCCTCCATATAAGATTTGATCGTAGATACCAACTGTCAAACTCCATCATTGGCATCACCAGGAATCCTCTCAAAAGCACTCGTGCACGCCACGGAAAGCACTCTCTCAACCCTCCCTAATGAAACATTCACCGGCATCTTTATCATCAAATGACAATACAGCTTCAATAAATGCTATGAAACTGACATTATCAAGATGTTTGATTTCTTGATTGACAACATATTTGTTCCTTTTGGAGAACATGTTTTTCAACAGACTGCACCATTCCAATGGAAACCAATTGTGCCCGACTTGTATCTTTATTATTTTGAGGCCTCATATTTTGACTAACACCTAGAAATTGACAATGAGGGTCGGTTGAGAACAAAACTTTATGTCAAACGAGATGAAATCAGCTTCCCAATTGTGAACTTTTCATTTCTATGTAGAACATTCCAGCAGCGCCTCCTTACGGAGTATATATTTCCCAATTGATACGATATTCCCGCGCTTGTATTTCCTATCATGATTTCCTTGACAGAGGGTTGCTGCTTACAAGGAAGCTATTAAACCAAGAGTTCCAAATGCTGAAGTTGAAATCATCCCTTCTTAAATTTTACGGACGCCATCACGAGTTGGTTGACCGTATAGAATAACCGTTTCACAGATGATATCGGATATGTTTCTCACGTCGTAACTACAATTCACTTCCCTATTTATGAATGATTGTCTAAAGGAATTTTTTTTAACCATTTGGATAAAAGATAGAAAATCAGTAGCCTGATTAAGTTTTTTTAAGATTTTGAATCGCTGTTTTAATATTGTTAAGAATAGTAGTGTCATCGTCTTCATGTCTCCTTAAAGTTGTATAGTCATTTGATGATAAAGATGACGGTGGGTGTTTCATTGGAGAGAGTAATCGAATTCATTCTGGAGTGAGTGCTTTTGCGGCGTGCACAAGTGCTTTTGAGGGGAACCAGGTGAATAACTTTGATGCCAATAATGGAGTTTGACAGTTGGTGACTTCGGACAAACTTATATGGAGGTCTGCTCTATGGTTTGCCTCCATGTTTCTCTGCATTGAGCTACAGTCGTGACTTTGGATCTGACCATGATAAGGAAATGGAATCCTTTTCCAGCTTTAAAACAAAATATTTTGAGTCAATTTTTACTATTTATGAAATCAATAGCACATGTCTGATAAGACTCAAAAACAGGCAAAATGAAGTGCCTTCAGTTTGTAATGTGTTACCATAATATAGTATATGTGTTTGGATTCCAAAGCATCAGATGAAGATCGATGTATATGCAAATCTATTCTTTTTTACTAAAAGCCTCTACCTCTTGAGATGCAAAATCCGACACCCCGCGCGACACTTTATATTTTGATGAAAAGCCAATTAATTTTAAGTAAAAAGCATGTAATTCCATGATATGAATTCAATCCTACATAAATGATACAGGGGGAAGTCGTCTAAAGTACTTTTTTATCCAGAAATTTGCATTTGAAGCCTTAAAATCTGCGACATGGAAAACTAGGGAGAGGTGTTTGAGAAAACAGAGCACTGACATCGACTGCAACTGCTTGCTGGAAATAGTGTGTTGCAGTTCCTTCTATGCAATACATTATATGGTATTAAGAATTCTAAAAAAATAAATTTTGATACATGAACTTACTTTGATAGTTTTTCTTCGCTTCGAAATTGCCACCCCGTGTCAAACATAGCCGACACCCCGCATGTGGCGTTCTACACGGTGTATTTATTATCTTATGTTTTACGGATTGATATAATATTTGCCTTTTTTTTCAAACCTGATGTCTAAAGCAAATTGCACAGACCTAACTCATAATAAATGTCAGCACTTAGATTGATTGATAGATTGAATGCATTAACTTTATAAAGTAGTTCTTTATATTTGTTTCCTCGATGCTTTCAATTATTCTTATACTCTTCAGAGTAACATATCAGCTTTATTAGGACCTCTCATAATATTCTTACAATTATTTTGTCTCACAAATTAAAAGATTTCCTGAAGTTACTTAAATAGATTAAAATATTCAACATGAAAAAACTTAAGTTTTGACGAGTATCCTGTTTTCGGAAGTTCCATGCTCTCAAAACTACCCAATATAAAAATAACTTAATGTAGATATGTATATAGATAGAATATAAAATGAAAATGGATAGTTTGTCAAAAACACAACACCCTTAACTTACGGTCGTAAGCCACAACGGATCTGCAACGCTTCAAGCAAATTCCGCACACGTAGGCCGCTTTAGCTGGCATCTTACCAGTTATTTATACTAGATCTGCAAAATGGACGCCACACAGAACTCAAAAATATATATTGAACTAAAACTTTAGAACACACAAGACGACAATCAAATCCTAGAGACAGACAAGAAAATGCGCGGCGGGTTTAAACATGATACTAGGATTAAAATTTTGTACGCCAGACCCGCTTTTCATCTTTAACAAAAAGTTAAAAAGGCCAAATAAAGTACGAAGTTTAAGAGCATCAAACCAAAAAATAAATAATGACCATCATAAATATATATATATATATGCCAGTATGCACGTGGTTTTCATTCGCAAGAATTAGTAAATGGAAAGCACGCGCACTTATATTCTGGATAAGAATATGTATTTGCGCATGCATCATCATGTATATCAAGTATATGCTCGTATCTTTGGGGAATAGTAGGCAAGTGGACTCGTGCATATTTTCAGCAACGTTTTAGTAAGTCATGGCGTGATAATTGACTTTTCATTTTCTTTTTCTTCAAAATGTCGGAAATCCTCATTGTTCTGCGTGTATAGATTACCAGCCGTGATATAAATATATAAAATGTGAACGAAACATGACCACACCTTTATAAATGCATTGCAACATGACTAGGGGCAAACAACAAAATTCAAACACACAATAAAAACGAGTAAATGCAAGGGAAAAACGTAACTGTACTAAGTTATTACAAGCGGCTACGTCATGGAATTATTACAGTTCCTTTCAGGAAAACATGGTCTGGATGGGGTTGACAAAATAAAAAAAATAACTAAATAATAATTAGCCAAACACATTAAGAAAGGAGGAAAGGGGACAAAAGGGTTCATTAAGTTGAGAAAGAGAATAAGGGGTTGCTGTGATTGAGAGAATGGGGACTTAATGGGGAAAAATAAATAGAGAATAGAGAAAAAAAGTTTTTTTAAAAAGAATACTAAATGAAAACCCGCCTTCGACATCATCAATAATTTTACTACTTCTGGGAACTGAAAAATTGGATAAGGCGTAAAATGTAAAACAGGACAATAAATCGATTATAAAATCCAGTAAATGTCCATAACAGATCCTTCATCAATTGAAGTTACAGTTCCATCAACCAAGATAGCAATGCCCCAATGATTTAATTCAAGTTAATACAGTTCAAATTGTTTGTTAGTTTATTGAGAGAAAAAACAAATATGAGATGAAGTATTTCAAATTGGTTTTTTTTGCAAAAATGTAGATTTGTAAACCCTTGAATCGGTTAAAATTAATAGTAATGTCTAACTTTAGTTTATATTAGCTACGTTGTCAGCATAAGAAACAAGAGAATTGGAAGAAACCAAAACTGACAAACGATATTGAAGCTGACAAAACCCTGGTAAAAAACGAAAAACGCCGAAAAGTCAAACAATGCAATCAGTATGCAAAACACTTGATAGTAGACCTAAGACCTACAACATTACCATGTATCGCTAAAGGTGATGTTATCTTCGTGAAGAAAATAAAATTGACAGATGTAATAGGTATGAAGATACAAATGTCGAGCTTTTAAAAATGTAGCATCTGAATACTAGTAGCTACTCTTATGTTTTTTATTTGGTTCCTTTGGATAAAGCTTTCTCGTTATTTGTATCATTCTGCTAATGTGAATATACAATATAACTACACTTTTTCAATTTGATTGAATGGTTTCAAAATGTATCGGTATTTACTGTATATTTTCTGCATACACAATACAAATGACGACCATTTCATTGTCTATTTGGGGAAGGGGAGAATGACGATTGTTGCAGGCGTAATATTCATTTCCTTCTGATGCCCGGTCGGCTTATGAATTTTTCTATGCAGATTATTAATTTCTACAGTCCTAATTCCATGCACAAGAAAGTGAAAATTTCATATCTTCTCTCAATTATAAAATGGTTAAGTAGTGCTATAAATCTGTCATTCCATACTGATAAGGCGACCTATAATATTACTTAACAAACAGATGTTTATATCACAAAATTGTAAAACTTTGAAAGTTTTCGTAAAATGCACAGGCACATTTGGGGTTAACCCTCCCCCTTTTTATTAATAAAAAAAAGATGGACATATTCTTTGATATATCCTGCCTTTCAAAATTATTTGAAAACTATTTTTTTTTTATATGTGTATTAATGTTCATTAATTAAAGTTTATGTAAGTGTTTATTTCCTTGCAGCTGCCATTTGTATCTTTATCTCTTATTCTTGACTTATTTATGATGTCTGCAAATTGTTTAACCCCAGTGTTTTGAAATTCTACTTTGTCATGTTATTTGATAAATCAGACGTGTCAAACTGGAGGTCACTCCTTCCCAATATCGTCTATAGCTATCAGAAATTGCGTTATAGTAGCAGTTGAAACTCTGTATAGGATAGATATACATGTTTGTTTTTGTAACAAGTTAATTTGTATTTATTGACCCGCCAACCGCCCGTTTACACCTCCGAGATTGTGGTTTGTGCTTTGGTAACGTGCTATGAGGGCAATGTAATAATGGATTTTACCCATTCTTTACTTGTCACAAAATTATTACCTGAGTTCTCAGGCAGCCCTGAATAAAACGGGTAACTAGGCAGCCCTCTCGTCGGGTGAACGAATCATTGATGGTTTTTAAATTATTTTAATCTTGCAATTTATTAAAAAAAAAAAATTGTAAAAAAATCAAAATTACATATATAATGAAAAAAAAGATACTTTTCTTGATTTGTTTTGTGTATTTCATTTTTATCCCTTCTTGCAACAGTTGTCACCTATAGTTTGAGAGAGAAACCATGTGGTGTCTGTGAATTAACGTAATATAATTGATGTGACAGTTTAATTTGAAAATATGGTGTTTTCTAAGTGGTGCAGGAGATAAGGTCACTTTTTATTCAACATAATTTTGATGCAATTTCTTGAGCTTAGATCATAGACTGTCTATCCTGTCTTGGTTGTATCATGTTCATTTCTTAAACATACTCATTCTTTCCCTCAATCCTCACTGAAATTATTCAAAGTAGATATTGTCAAACCCATCAAACCTTAGCGTAAATAATCTCACAGAAACTCAGTTTCTGCTTTTACTTTTTTATGTTTCAAAGTTCCGATAACCTTGATAACAGACTACACACTTATTTTTAGCACAACATGTTGTTGATGGTATTACATACAACATCCCATCTTATTTCTCGACATAATTATGAAAAAAATGTGACCGGTTGGGAAAAGTGGGCAAACATTCATTAAAACTTAAAGCCTGTACTGACAATTATTTCTGGAACTGTATGCATACACTAATTACTTATACAACTACATAAGCCATGGAATTAACTAGATATATGATTTTTCTAAGTTTGAAATATTTTTAAAGTTGTATGGATATGTCTAACATGTTACACATTGTGCGTAGATGTCAAGATATTCCCAGAGGAATGTGTACGAGAACAGTGAACTATAACGTGACATCCATGCCAAATTTTGCTGGACAGGATAAAATTCAGGATGCCGAATTACAGCTGCAAACATATGCTCCTTTAATTCAGTATGGGTGCTCAAGTAAATTGATTCTATTTCTGTGTTTGGCATATTATCCGAAGTGTGACGAATCAATCCATAACAACATTGGCTCATGCAGATCGCTTTGTCTTGATGTTCAGAAACGTTGCCAGCCTATACTAAATACATTCGGGTTCCCATGGCCTGGAGATTTGGAATGCACGAAATTTCCTCTCAGTGATGATCAGGAGAATAACTGTATGAAAGGACCTGTTGATCTAGAGGAATATCCTGTTGATCTAGATCGTGGAATAATTCATCGTTTTCCGAAGTCCAATCTTACCACTCCTAGAATGAAGTTTAATCTTACCATGCCTATAACATCGACATCTACTCATCTAGCACCTTCCAGTCGAGACAATGTAGGAAATATCTTTAATCTTCTATTGAATGTGTTTTTCAGGACTATAAAGGGAATTATTCGGGATATGAAGACAAATGGTGTTTAGTTTGGTGTCGGTTAAAATAGAACCAGACTATTTTTTTAAATTTTAAAGAGAAAATTTAGTTTTCATTTACATGTTGTATAATTTTTAGTTTGTTTTTTATTTTACCACATATTTTGCTTTCTTGATTGCTTGATTGTTTGCTTGCTTGATTGCTTGATTGCTTGCTTATAAAAAAGAAGATGTGGTATGATTGCCACTGAGACAACTCTCCACAAGAGATCAAATGACACAGAAATTAAAAACTATTATAGGTCAACGTACGGCCTTCAACAATGAACAAACCCCATTTTGCATAGTTAGCTATAATAGGCCCGAAATGACAAATTTAAAACGATTCAAACGAGAAATCTAACAGCCTAATTTGTGTACATTAAATGAACAAATAACAAATATGTTACACATCAACAAACGACAACCACTGAATAACAGGCTTGCTTGCTTGCTTTTTTGTCTTGTTTACTTGCTTTCTGATTGCTTGATTGACGTCGTGTTTGCTTTCTGTTTGATTGATTGATTGATACATCACCACTTTATTATGTGATTTACGCTTATATGTTCATTGGATGTGATCAATTATATCTGATTCCTAACTCGTTGTGCGACATGCTTTAATTTCCAATGTATACTAGTATGATATAGAATTTGGTAATGCAAAATTCAAATTAGATTTCAAATAATTTTCACAAGAATGTGAAACTGGTAAAACAATCAAAAACATAATATTATTAATTCATGGTTTATTTTACTTATGACTTATATTTGTCTCAAATATTCTAAAAATAAATAACAATGTATTATATAATAATAAGAAGATTATTGCAATGAAACAACTCAACAGGAGACTAAATGACACAGAAAGTGACACCTATAGGTCACCGTATGGCCTTCAACAACGAGCAAAGTCCATTTTACATTTAAAAGTACTATCATATTTTTTAAAATTGGTAAAAATTTGGAAAAAAGGAAGCTGTTAAAACTTCTTGTTTCGAATCTCTTGTGTCAATAGTGGATCAGGAATGTACGGTTGCACTTTGATTAACGACAGTTATTCTAATGAGTTATATAAATGCGTTCTGTACAGTATAAATATGTTGTATAATATACTTCCGATAGTTTTTATTTTGTAGGAGGCTAAAAATCACACCAAATGTCTCTCTTCGGGATTTATTCTGTCGATTGATGTGCATGGTTAATGTTAATTCAACGAATTGTATTACATTAGTTTAAACATATTTATTTATAGTGGATTGGGAAACAAGTTTTGCAACTTATATTAATCCCTTTCCACTTTGCGGGTGCGAGTGCTGCCTTGTAGCGGCATTAGCCTGCTCTTTTTCGAAATCTACAAGGGTGTCTTTAACGTGCAAGAGATATGGCTCTCTCTTAACACGGAACGGCCATTTATCGTCCCCTTCCGACGGACTATCATTGTTTCCTGGAGAACATACTCGCAAATGGTGTCAGGGGAGAGCCGAAAATTGAGTTCCTGAAATTTCCATACCAGGCGGGAATCGAACGAGGAACCTTTGTGTTAGTAGTCCGATGCACTTACCACTAAACCACGACTCTCTTACATTCTAATCCATGGTGTTTAGAATGTTTTATTATATATTTGAAATTACAACTATTTTGGTGAGTTGTTTTTTTATATATTTAGTCTTTCTAATGAGCAGTGCACATTATGGTATATTGTTGATTTACAGTGTTTGAAGGTTTTTAGTCTAATTTTATTTTTCATTGATGTACGTTGGTGCAGTTTTATTAAATTTACTTTTTCATCAGTTTTATTAGATGTTTGTCAATTTGGTGTACATTGCGATGACTTGTTCGTCTTTTGTATAATGATTCATATTTTACATGTCGGTACATTGTGGTGATTTGTTGTTATAACTCCGTTTTGGTGTTAAGTCATATCTTCAATTATTTCGGAAATTCAGCAGACGACGGAAACACCAACAATCTAACCCCGGCAGGTTTGTCAGATCTGTAAAAGTGCGCCCTAATGCGAATTGACATGTGAAATAAGTTTATTTTTTCCAAATATTTTTTAAGTTACCAAAATTAACATTTTCACATATTAAAGTATGAAAACAACACACTTCAATGTACACATGTGGGACAGAGAAGACACCCCCACCTTTTTCCCCTTTCAGAGAACCATAGAAATTTATTCAGACTGGGCATTCGGAGAAAAGACTAAACAAACATGTATCGAAAGGATAATAAGAAACGACAAAACACAATGCTCAAATATGAAGGTTCTAAAATGAGTCTTGCAAAAATTGAGAAATCATGCGCGAACATGATTATTTGACATAACGATTTTTTTTGTTTTCAGTTGCTTTATAATATTTATTTTTCTAAAATGAGGCAGGTGATACCATATGCGACCTTATTTGCTCATAACAAGTGGATGTTGCACCAATCTTGATGTTACACGTTTCCTGAACTTTTCATCAATGTTTTTGGGGTAGTAGTTACACAATTTTCCGAGAACTGATTATCGTATGCTCTTTCAACATACATAAAATTGAGAATGGAAATGGGATTTGTGTCAACAACACGACCAAAGAGCAGACAACGACCAAAGACCACCAACAGGTTTTCAACACAGCGAGAAAATCCCGCACCCGGAGGCATGCACTCTTGTGTAGAGTTGTCTCATTGACAATCATACCCGCACATTTTTTTTTATATTCAGCAGGCCCCTTAACAAAAATGTGTACTAGTTCAGTTTTAATGGACGTCATATTAAACTCGAAAAATATAAATGAACTAAAATTAAAAATCATACAAAACTAACAAAGGTTAGAGGCTCCTGACAGAACAGCGGCGGGTTAAACATGTTTTGTGAGATCTCAACCCTCCTCCTATACCTCAATCTAATATCTTACCATATCACTAGTGTCCCGATACAGATTTTAAAATGCACACACCATGCCATATAGCAGTCCCTTGGTGCAACCTGCAGTTCAGCTAGATATATTTAGCCTACTCACAGTATTATTTGTGTTACTTTCTAGAGGTGTGCCTGAGACGAAAGTTTTATGTATACTCCTATATATATAAAATGACTGAATAAATAGTCAACGATAAATCTTACGGGGCGATGGATCATATAAACATGATGCAGTACACTATATAATATATAACAAGTCTAAAAGAATTCAACATCACCAAAAACACAATAAAACGAACAATATGTTAGATATTTCGGATAACAGATATCCTTCTTCGGTAATTGCACGATGAAAAATGAATCATGTCAATTCAAATTAAGACTCTATCAAAATCTTGATTTATACAATTTAAGCGAACGCTGGAACAATTTTAAAATTTTAAACACACCACAAAGACTACAAAAATATGCCAAAAATAAAAAAAGTTATTTACGATGTGAACAGGCACAACTCTAAATTCCCAAAGGTGTTGACAGTTGAGATGTTAAACAACTGCGTGGAAATACAGTCCCAATAAACAGTCCTGACCGATCTAAACTGGTATGATATTTAAAATATGACAACGGTAGGGCAGTTGCATCAGAGACTGCGTATTTAAACATCTAAAAAATATAGTAATTTGATGATAAGAAAATTGAGTAATAAATGTTTACTAAGGTTACGTAATTGAACGTGGCTGCGTACTTACACATCCTTGCCAACTGTAATCAAAACTAATATAATTCAAAAATTCCTGAAAAGTGTAAGGGTCCAGTACGGAAGCCGTAGTAACTGGCCACAAGCCGTGATGACAGGAAATTAGTGATGGTAGGAAAAATGAGTGACTCTTCTATGTTTTTTCATTAATGCCCTCTGTGGAAACTGTCCTCAGCTTTTTTATCCAAAAACTTTCCCGGGCAAGGCTGTCGGCCTTTGACCAATCCTCGTTGTGATCTATGATAGTGATGGTAAGTTTTTTAAGATCAGCTTGGGCGTGCCCATGTGATCATAAATGACGACTTACGGGGAGGTCGGGCTTGCATGTGTAGTCGCTACGATGACCATTCATGCGTTTGTTGAATGGCTGTTCTGTCTCGCCAACATACTGCATGCCACATCGACACTGAAGAATGTATACAACATTCTGGGTTTTGCAAGTTACATTACAAAATATTGTGTACACAGACCCAGTGGAGTGGCAAGTAAATGTTTGAGTATTCACTATTTGTTGGCAAGTCAGACATCGTTTGTTACCACACGACTTGCACCATCCTGTAGCTGAGCAGCTTTTATTCGAGGATACGGCAGCTTTTACAAATAAGTCTTTTAGACTTGCTGGTCTCCGAAAAGCTAAGACAGGAGGATCGGGAAAAATTTTGGATAATTTTGGGTGATTGGCAATACTTTGCCAATTGGCACGGATCAAACGTGAAAGGTTTGAAAAAGCGGGATTGTATGTTAACACAAATGGAACAATTTTGCTGCGCCTCTTCTTTTTGTACTGTAACAGGTCTTTGCGGCTGTTATTGTTAGCACGCGCAAACCCCTTATATATGTCCCATTTCTTATAACCTCGTTTGATTAGAAATCCGCGAAGTTCCTGTAACCGCTGAGTGACAGCCTCATCAGAGGAGCAAATCCGCTTTACTCTGAGAGCTTGACTGTACGGGATACTTTTTGTACAGTGCTTGGGGTGACAGCTTTGGGGAGAAAGGTACTGATGTTTATCTGTAGGTTTACAGTACAGCTCCTATATATATATATATAACTCGTCTAAACATCAACCCAACAATGTTAGATCTGTAAATTTGCTTTCGCAAATTTTTTGTTCTTCCCTCGCCGGGATTCGAACCCATGCTACTGTGATATCGTGACACCAAATCGCCTGCACTGTAGCCGTCCCGCTAGATATATATATATACGAATATATGAAAACTGTTGTTTCTTATTTGTGTTTGTTACTATGTATAGTACTGTATTATTTATTATATTTGTAAAAGAATAATATTATAATGATATTATATTATGCTCCTCGTGAGCCCATTTTATTGTAATAAAGCATCTTCTTCTATATAAAAAAAAACCAAACACACAGCAATACGCACAGCAAAACTCAGTTTAAAAGAAGTCAAAGTCCGATGTCAGAATAGGTAACAAAAAAAAATTAACAAAAGGACAATGACACATAAATTAACTAATGACTATACTAACAGTTGCTGACATGCCAGTTTCGAAAATACATGTACATTTAAATCAAAATAAACTTTTAGTTTTTTCTATGACATATACTGGAACAAGCAATAAAAGAAATCAATAAGTTTCAATCGAAACAAAAAATAACAAGGTAACTGTTTCATTTCCCTTTTGAAACATTTTATTTGGTTTCAACAAATTTCGAATCTATACAG
The DNA here is from genome assembly GCA_019925275.1 of Mytilus edulis. Taxonomy (NCBI): domain Eukaryota; kingdom Metazoa; phylum Mollusca; class Bivalvia; order Mytilida; family Mytilidae; genus Mytilus; species Mytilus edulis. Next base: position 3,995 of record CM034357.1, on the reverse strand, counting down.
ATTGAAAGTTTTATGAAAAAAGAGACCAAATCCAAAATATATACACAAAAAAGATGAAACGGTTGGATAATAACTTGAGTTTATCAATTTCATGATACTTAGAATTTATTTGTTTTTCTAACTTGTCACCCAGCTTTCAAAGTTTGGGGATTAAGAATTATTTTTGCTTTGTAAGCTCAACTGACCGAAAGGCTAAGCGAGCTTTTTTTCATTTGAGTCATTACTTGTCATCCGTCGTCTGTCGTCGTTAACCTTTACAAAAAAAAATCCTCTGGAACTACTGGACCAAATTTAATCAAACTAGGCTAAAATACTCAGTGGGATATCTATAGTTTAAAATAATATGTCCCGCCTGCTGAAACGGCCGAAATGTCTTATTATGAAGATAGGGGAAAAGGTTTGTCTATTATATTTAAAACCGTTTGGAAAAGAGAAAATCTGACAGGGCAAAGATGTTCAGAATGCTGGTATCTACCTGATGTATAGTAATGTTAAATTGTCCGACGAATTTTTATTGCATTTATTGCCCAAAAAGGGGGCGAAAGATACCAGAGGGACAGTCAAAATCATAGATCGAAAATAAACTGACAACGCCATGGCTAAAAAGGAAAAGACAAACAGACAAAATAGTACAGAAAGCACAACAAAGAAAACTAAACACTAAGCAACTCGAACCTTTACAAAACCTTGGGGTGATCTCAGGTGCTCCGGAAGGGTGAGCGGATTCTGCTCCACATGTGGCACCCGTCGTTTTGCTCATGTTATAACAAACCCGGTAAATAGTCTAATTCGGTAGTTTGCGGGCGGGGGGCCTGACAAAATAAAAATGTCTAGGTCCAACAACCAACTACCTGTCATTTTTAGGATATTTGAATTAAAAAAATCCAGTGCATACCTCAATCAAATGTTTGAACATCCTACAAAACAGTTGACAGTGTATCTCCAAAACTGTAGGAGGAGATAACAGGACAAACCATGATCTATTTATGGCCATGCACACCTCCATTAATGATATGCACATCCTACAAAATACTAAAGCAGTATACCTCCAAAACTGTTTTCATTTGCTATGTTTGTATATCTGATCTCCTGAGAAACATATTTTCGCGGTCTTTGGATCGTCATAAACCAGAACATTCTTCCGATCTGAATAAGTAACTAGATGTGTCCTTTTACTCGCCATGATTTTTTATGCATGCATAGAAGGGAACGCTTACCATGTCGATACATATATTCCTACATTGGTTAGGATTCTTGCGATTCCCTTGTATTTTTTTCACAATGGCTACATCAGTTTACAACTGTTTCCTTTTTAGGGAAATAGTCTGACGCTAACCTAGTTTTAAAAGGGCCATGTTCATTGTTGCTTCTTCATATAGCCTTAAGGTCAAAGAGGTATGGGCTTTGCTCATTGTTGAAGGCCGTACGGTGACCTATAGTTGGTAATGTCTGTGTCATTTGGGGTTTTTGTGGATAGTTGTCTCATTGGCAATCATACCACATCTTCTTTTTTATATTTTTCTCAGCGCTTTTGCTATAAAAGTAATCGCGATAGAAAAATATATTCATCATATTTGAAAGTGAAAGATGGAAGCGAATTTTGCAATTACTGTATTTAGTTTTCTTTTCAACGAAAATATTTAAAAAGCAGTGGAGATCTTTACAGACGGTAACCCAGTTGAAATAGAGCAAATGAATCGAAGCTCTTTGTTAGGGAAGGCGATAAATGCTTAACTGTAATGTTTACTATAATAACAACAACAAAATTTAATAGAAACAAATAAAACGACAATTTTCTTCTCAATTACGAATGTTTTATTTCAAAAACACCATTTGCATAAGTTTTCAATTTATCCATTACATAGTAATGCAGAACAATTAGATACCAAGTCGACGACATGGGTATCTATCAAGTTGGATGTGGAACATGCATAACCTCCGATTTCTTTTTTTTAAATACCACGGACGGAGAACATTTTAGTGTGTGCCCTTCCATTATGTGACTGAAGAAAAAATTCCAAAAAATGGGTAACAATTGTATCGAAAAGAGAAAATCGATATGTTGGGGCGTGTTTGAGGTGTATATTTTGTCTTTAAAACACACAAAGCAAGAGTATTTGATATATCATCTCGCTTCAGATTTTATCATTTATATATATCAAAGCTACAGGTTGACTTTATAACATAAAAAAATCAAAGTACGAAAAGATGAAATATATGGGTCAAGTGAAATACCTATCTAATGAATCACAAAAAGAGAGTAGGTGTGTTCGAATAGCTATTTTTTTATACTAAAAGTACTTGACGACAATCTTTCAAGTTGGATGATGAAAATGCATATCTTCCAAAAAAATATTGTGTGTGATAACTAGGGTTTATAATCTTCAACCACTGAAAAATTTTAGTCTGCCCTTCCACGAAATATTTAATTAGAATTGTTTTAAATGTTTAAGAATTTTCGAAAATTCCACTGACAACCGATCAGACAACAGTTTTAAGTTGAATCAATGCAGACAAGATCATTAACTGATGCTCATTAGCTAGTAGATACATTTGTCTTTTAAAATACAACTGACATATAAGGATCGTAAATGCGCTATGTGGATAAATTTATCGGTTTTCAAGAGCAAAATTGGCAGCGCGTCATCCCTATGCAATGGCTTCCATTTCTACGATTGTGAAAATGAACTGGCGTAATGGTCCGAGGAGACAATTTTGACGAAGTAGAATCCTGACTGTATAAAGAAATCTTGTCTGATATAGTACTGACCTAGGCTGGTCCTCTCCCTTGCAATATACGGGTATCTCAGCTACCTTATATCTGTCAGAGCCAAACAGAAGAAGGACAGAGAACCAGTCTAAGTATAGCATGGTGCAAACGGGAGAATCTCCAAGAATAACATATTAATGTAACACCAAAGCCCTGTCTACATTTGAATAGGAGTATCTCCATGCGAGCTTTAATAAGTATTGTTTTCAAAGGGTCTATCCAACTTTTCCCACTTTGTCCGCGACAGTCAAAGTTTAACAGTTTTTTCTCTTTATTTTCTAGTGATCTGGGATATTGTTGAAACTCTTATATAAACGGTGAATTATTGCAACATCATTTAACGTTAGAAAACCAATGGTCTGTCATTCAAGGCGACACGCAAAATACGTTCAAATATGCAGATTCTACATGTAAGCGAAGAAAATTTTTCTAGTAACCCATATCTGGTGTAGCAGGAAATTTTCAAACATATATATTCATAGTTATTTTTTTTAAACAGAATTAATTATTTATTTTACATTTTAAAGATATACGGTATAAACAATTTTGTTCAATATCAAAATTAATACTTGCTTTTATTTGAATTTGTTGCACAATATAAGATTGGATAATGTCCCTTATGCCAAGTAACATTTGTGATATTTATAAAGAACGATAACTCTGTCGTACCTGTCGCTGATTTAGCGTGATGAGTAACATTAGATATACAGAGTATCAGTTGATTGTCGTCACAAGCAACAGATGTTTGCTAGAAATCTATCTGATTTATTCAGATGAAAGTTTGTGGAATTAATGACATCTTTGTTAAACTTCTATTAAACCAGATGACGTTACTGAATACTTCTCATCCTATTGTTCAAAACGCGACCGTCATTGAAAACACCTTCTAAAGCACGGAACTGAAAAGGATGATGTTTCTTTTCCATTCTTGTGCATACTAATATGAATTGACCAAATACGTGAGATGTACCATATAAGTGGACATTGGGATGACAAACTGTTACAACTAATAGTGTTTTCCTTCTTCATTATGTTTATTCAGTTTATTGCGTCAGAAAAATAAGTTTTAAATGATATTACCACATAGAGTTTGTTCGTATCAGAACATTTTTCATGTTTTAGTTTTGATTTAATTAATATGACACAAGGATTATGTTGTTAACCGTTACACACCTGCAGCGAGACAAATGATGAATGTGTGACAACGAGGGTGTCACACCGCAGC